>VWZF01003241.1:484027-519630 GCA_013396755.1 Sclerurus mexicanus
CTCCCCCCTCCTCTCCCTCTCTCCTCCCCCTTCCCTCTCCCTTCCCCATCTCCCACCCCACCCGGCTCTCCGGAGGGCTCAGCAAGGACCGGCCGCTCCTCAGGGCCGAAGGCTTTGGGAGCCCCCTCAGGGCTCGTGGGTGTCGGGGCTGGGCGTCCCCACAAAATACATTAATCAATATAAAATAACCACTCCTGTGGATCAGGGAACACTTCAGAGAGGGTCTGTGGCTGCCCCGATGGAAGAAGGCTTGGGGAGCCCCCTCAGGGCTCCGCGGATTTCAGGGCTAGGGATGCCCCAAAACAGGGTCAAGTAATGGAAAAATAGCATCTCTCCGTCCAAAATAACCACTTTTATGGACCAGGGGACGCTTTAGAGAGGGTTCATGGCTGCCCCTGATGGGAGAGGGCTTGGGGAGCCCTTCCATGCTCACAGTTCCCTTCAGGGCTCCCTGGATTTCAGGGCTAGGGATGCCCCAAAACAGGGTCAAGTAATGGAAAAATAGCATCTCTCCGTCCAAAATAACCACTTTTATGGACCAGGGAACGCTTAGAGGGGGTTCATGGCTGCCCCTGATGGAAGGAGAAGGCTTGGGGAGCCCCTGGCTCGCGGGGGAAGCAGATTCCAAAGGCAGGGATCCCCCGGCAATCAGCGTCCGGCTGGGCTGGCAGCCCCTGGGGGGAATCACAGGATCCATCAGGTCAGAAAGGACCTGCAGGGTCATCCAGCCCAACCTGTGGCTGAGCACCACCTCCTCAACCAGCCCAGAGCACCCAGTGCCGCGTCCAGTCTTCTCTCAGACACCTCCAGGCGACTCCCCCACCTCCCTGGGCAGCCCATCCAAGGTTTAATCACCCTGCCCGTGAACAAACTCCTCCTGATGTCCAACCTGAGCCACCCTGGCGCGGCTCCCGTTGCCTCACACGGCGCGGTTGTGGCACTTTCCCCCCTCCTGACGAAGAAATCAGTACAAAATGGCCACATTTACGGATGAAGGGACACCTTATGGATCAGGGATAGAGTTCTGGGGTCACCACGCTGGGCGGTGGGGACGGAGGCACAAACGCAGCAGGAGGAGCCGGCCGGTCTGGGTGGGTCGGAGCACACGTCCTTCCCCTCCTGGGATAATGACTAAACCTGTGTCCGGCACCGCGGGCTGGAGGAGCTCCGTGGACCCATTGTAATGCTCCCAGAATGTATTTGTTCCCATCGCAAAGCCGTGAGACAATTCAAGGAAACGGGACATTGCTGCTCGGGAGACGGTCGGGGTTGGCGCGGGGCAGGGGAGAAGCTGGCTCTGTTCGGGTCACAGCTGGCCCTGGGTAGTGCTGCTGGTTATTTAAAACCCAAATTCCTGAGGAGTCTTGCCTTACTAAAGCGTAACAAAACAATGGAAAGGTGGAGCAAAATCCAGTTTATGAGGTATTGCTTTAAAGTGACAGGAAGGTCAGGCTGAGCACTGCAAACTTCATTGAATCCCAGAATGGTTTGGGTTGGAAGGGACCTTAAAGCTCATCTTGTTCCACCCTCTGCCATGGGCAGGGACATCTTCCACTGGACCAGGTTGCTCCAAGCCCTGCCCAACCTGGCCTTGAGCACTTCCAGGGATGAGGCAGCCACCACTTCCAGCCCGGCCCTTTTTCTTGTGAAGTCAGTATCAAATCTGCCACAGATTTGAGGTTGAAATTCAGAAGAGCGGGGACTGCAGTGAAACAGGGAGTGAGCTGCAGTAAAAGCAACTTGTTTAGAAATGCTGTGAGTTCCAATGCCTTGAACACCATCTGGGAGCTGGGAAGCTCCGAATCTTCTGCAGCGAGCTGCGATGCTGGCTTAGCTCTTAACCTTGAGCTAGGAGAGGTAGGCAGAATTAAATTCTGGTTGAAAAATCTAAGGGATCAGCACACATCTGATACTATCAGCAGGAGCTGAAAGAATACTTCCCCCTTTTCTTCTTCAGGAGGAAACGGCAGCGATGGAAAGCCAATGTTTCTGTGCACATTCATTAGTCCTAATGATCAGGTGCTGACAGCTCTAAAGAAGGAGCAGAAAGCTCTTGGTTAAAATAAAATGCGAAGAACAAGGTTGTTCCTGCTGCCTTCTCTCCTGCCTGTCCTCCTTCCAGGTCTGGGCAGACAGCTCTCTGAAGCAGGAGGCGGCTTCCTGACCATTCCCAGCTCCATCCCAGGTGTCTGTCTACAGTGTGTGTGTGTGAATCAGCAAACCCAGAGTAAGAGGAGCTTCTGCAGCTGGGACACCCCTACCAAAAAACCATTTTCTATCGACCAGATCAAGCCACTTAGTGCAAGCAAAACAAGCTGGCCAAGTAAAATTACACCTTTTTTTTGTTATTCTCTGTATTCCTGCTACACAGGGTGGGTACCAGAGTGGCACAGCTGCACCAGCAGAGATGTGCCCAGGCTGTAAAGGGATGATCCCTTCTAGTGGCCACTTGAGGAAAGAAAGGACTCATGGCAGTGGATCTGTGGCCTTTGCTTTGTATTAGAAACAGGAGGTCACTGCATTTGTCCTGTTATTTTAAAACAAGGAGCTGGTGTAGGAAACTTCCCACCCCAGCCTTGCCCCTTCCCTCTCTGGAGGGGCTGTACCACACCTTAGATATTGACCCAGGCACTCTCAAACCCTTCCCAGCCCACAACATTTCAGCTGCGTCGGCAGAACCAGAGTTCAAGGCCACGATTTGCAGGAGGAGTTCGGCACCAGGAGCCGACCGCGGTAGCACCGCCCTGATAACCACCGGCGGCACAGCACTCCGCTGGGAGAAGGCAGGTCACAGAACCAGAGAACATCCACAGCTGGAAATGACCCAAAAGCACCACCGAGTCCAGCTCCTGGCCCTGCACAGAACCAGGAGGGACACCTTTCACCAGACCAGGTTGCCCAGAGAAGCTGTGGCTCCCCCTGGATCCCTGGAAGTGTCCAAGGCCAGGTTGGATGGGGCTTGGAGCAACCTGGGCTGGTGGAAGGTGTCCCTGCCTGTGGCAGGGGAGTTAGAACAAGATGGTCTTTGAGATGCCTTCCAACCCAAACCATTCCGTGATTCTGTGAATCCCACCATGTTCCTGAGAGCCTTGTCCAAATGCTCCTTGAGATCTGTCACACTTGAGACCACTGAGGAAGGTACATCCTCCCCCAGCTCTGCCCAGCCACTGCTGCCCTCCCACCCAACCTGAGGAACAGCAGCTGCCAGGAAGCCACAGGAGGGCCTGTTCCACAGCCACAATGGGAATATCGCCCACACAGCGACTACAGCCACGTGGGGCTGAGCACACCACTAATTAGCTAATGAGTTTGTTCCAAATGTCTGGCCACCGTGTGAGTGACAACAGCGACAGCACTTGAAAAGCGCCGAACAATGACCAGTGCATTCGTCCCTCGTCGCTGACCCCAGCCCCGCATTAACAAATAGGTCACAAACAACAGTGCTTTGCAGTGATCTAATCCTCCAGCCATATGTCAGCTGCCCGAAAAAACACTGGGAAAGCGCTGCACGGAGAACGCCCAAAAGCTCTGCACAAATCCTGAGGAAAACTTGATAAATATATCCCTGCAGTTTGAAATTTGATTTCCTCGCTCTATTGTTTCTCATTTCCTGAGAGCTGGTTTGGTGGATCACATTTTCTGCTTCTGTCTCCAGTGCTTGTAAGCAAACAAGACGGAATCTCATTATCCTGATGCATGGCTCTGGCTGCGTGCAATCCGATCTCTAAATCACAGTCATTTTGTTCCATTACTGATTTTCCCTCCCACTCCTAACCTACAGGTCTTCAGAGCAATCAATTCAAAAATAGAGACGAGCATCATCTAATGAAGGTGTGCTTAATGTTCAGCACTTCAGTCTGGATTAAATAGCCGAGGAAGAACCTGCCTCGTGTCTTGGGAGGTTGGGCACCCTCCACTACCACCACCTCCAGTGGGAGCTGGAGTGTCTCGGCCTTCCTGGGAAGCCACACGCTTCCATATGGGGTAAATGGGGACTTAAGTCCTTAAGTGCCCAGTTTGGGGAAATCTCCTAATTAAATAGTCTGGGCAAACACAATCATTATTGTCCTTAGAGCCAAAGCAGTGAGATGTTTCTCAACAAGCACAGGCCCTCCTCGGAATTTTCTGAGCTGTCTGCACATTGCTGACAGCGACAGAGAATATATTCAGATTATACAACTCGGTGTTCACCCCGGGTTATTCCCTCCTGGATTCATGAATATTTCATTGAAATATGCAAAGTCTGAGTTACCGTCTTGTCTGCTTCAATTAGACACATGGATCCACAGGGTCTGCAGCCCTACCACGCTTAGAGGATTCATCTACAAGACAAGAAGCACAAAAGTAACAGTTGAGGTCTCATCATTTTTCGCCTGGTTTCTTCAGACATCTTTAAATAAATGCAGTTAACAGGAAGAAATCAGAAAGGTGCTGAGTGAGGGAGAGTGGAGCCCAGTGAGCCTGTGCCTGAGTTCAGCTGGAATCGGCCCAAGCTGAATCAGAACAGGGCGGGAGGGCTTTGGTTTCGTTTGTGATGCAGACAAACTTGTAGAGCTGTTTCCAATGCCAATGCTCCTTTTGACAAGCTCAAAATTAATACACCTCTAATGTGGGTATTCAAAACAGACCTTTTCTGAACACGCTGGCAGGATTCATGAAAAGAGGAGAGGGAATGCAAGCCCAGCACATTCTGGTTTTCTCGAAATGAATGTGCTCTGACACTGCAAGAGGCAGTGACGTTGGAAATGTGCTTAGTTCTAGTAATTACTAAGTGTTGTGTTTCTTTAGAAGCTGGAGCCGTTCTCAGCTGTGGGCACCTTCCCTCATTCCTTTCTCCTTACTGCTCCATAGGTGCAGTTTCTCCCATGCCACAGCAAGAAGCCAAGGCTACTGCACTGCTTAACATTAAATCCCACGAAAGCCTTAGGGTGAAATTCCACAAGTTTTAATTGAGCTAAGGCAGGGTGTTGTGGTTCCTGCCCTTCCTCTACCACCCCTTCCCATTCCCTCCCTGCCACCAACACCAGCTTGTACCACCTGTGGTGAAGACTCATCATTTTGGGGGGGAGGGGGGGGGCAGTGTTGCTTCTCAGCCAGTCCAGCTCCCTGAACCAGCTCACCAGAGGATCAGATGAGCAGCTACATGAGCAGAAAGGAGGAGATGGGACCATGCAAGGCCCCACTGACTGGGGAGGGGGCATTTTTGTCGTTTTATAGGATACAATGAGCACATTTGACCTGAAGAGCCTGGATTTCTTGCTTGTTTCCAGGCTGGGATTACTCATCCATTAGGACCATCTGCATAGTTTTGAGTGGCAGACTCAGACCCAGCAAAGTTGGGCTCATTTAGTGTCACCATCTGGCTCCACAAAGCAAGTCACCAAAGCTCATGCTGGAGGACAAGTATTCCACTACAGCTGGTACAGTTTGTTCCATCCCTCTTGGCTTTCTCCTTGTCATGGCAAGAGGACTTCCTGCCAGGATGGAGCTGATGGACACTATCACCCAGAGTTCCTCCTCATCATTCCTGCAGCCACCCAAAGAATGTCACCAGAAGAGTCAGCCCCTCCTTTTTGCCCCAGGCCCATCCTCAGACTGATAGAGGTTTCACAATAACAAACTGCAGGATGACCTGGGTTGCTGCACAAGGATCTCACGTGGCGGGGATTAACCTCACTCCTTCCAGCTGTTTCTTGAGGGCAAGCGCCTTGTGGGGTTCACCATGAGGAGAGCATCAGGAGAGCTGTCCTCCTGGCTCTGTAGCATCCTCTGGGATTTTGGTCTCCTCTCCTCCAGGTGGGACAGGAATTTTGGCTTGTCCTATCTGGCTGGAGAACGTGTCAAAAGACTTTCATAGAAGGGGTGAGTGGGAAGTGTTGTGTGCCTACAACCAAGCAGCCAGGACATGGTACATTCCAGCTCTAGAAGTTCCACAAAAATCCAGAAAAGCACCACCTTGTCCACGGGGGGCAGGTGCAGTGATTCATCCACCACTTCCCTGGGGTCAACCAGGGGTAGCAAGCCTGAAATCAGCATTATTACACCACAGTTGTGGTGCTCACAACTGGGAGCTGAGCTGCACAGCCACAGCTCAAATTTCACAGCAGTGCCTCAGACACAGAGACAAACTGGGACCCCCAAAGCAGAGAGAGCTCTGGGACCTGCAGGTATTCTGGGCTCAGTCTTTTAAACCAACACATTGGAGCAGTGCTGCCACATCCCTGGATTACAGCTGGATGCCCATCACTGATTATCCCAGCTGAAAAGCTGGTAGTTTTCCCCCTTGACAGATGAAAACTAAGGGCTGTCCATTTGGTTTGTGTTTGCACAGCACCCAGCCAGTCCTTATTTACCTGGCTCAGTTTCTAGGTTTCTGATTGCCACTTCTGCAAGGAACTTCCTCCATTCCCAGGCTCACAAAAACTTTCTATCTGCCTTCATGGTTGTGACTCCAAATGTGTCTCTGCTGCCCCATCACAAAGAGCATCTCATCCTCAGCAGGGCTTCCCAGGAATCTTCATAATGTAAAAAACCCTAAACAACAGTGCAGAGCTGTAAATACATAGTCCCTGTGTGATCAACAAGCAGATTAAAAAATTCACCAGCTGGGCTGGAAGGGATTCATGACAAGCCATCAGGACTCCACAAAGCAAACAAACTGCACAGCACTGCAGGCAAGAATTTCAATCCTAACACTCTCTGACCAAGCTGCTCCATGGATCAGCCCTGCTCTGAGCTCCACAAAACCAGAAGGTTTCCTCAGTCAAGGAAAAATGCCAATCTTCAATAACAGCAGGTCTCGGGAGCCATTTGGGCATCTTACCTAGTCAAGCAGGTTATAATGGGCTGTAATTAATACTCCTACGAGCTCCTACATTCTTATGGACTGAGATGGAGAAGTACAGCATGGCTCCCTGACCCTGTGAACATTAGAGGAAGTCAAATGAACCTGTTCCCTTCTGATCTTTAGAAATCAAACATCTCTGATCAGAGAAGGCGAGAGGCAAACACCAGCACTGCTGGGAACTGCATGTGCACAGCCCAGCGCCTTCTGGGGCACAAACCACAACAACCTCAGTCAAAAATAACTGCAGAGTGAGTTGCTACAGACAGCAAGTTTCCTCTGTCCATCAAGAAGCCTCTTTTGTGCTTGCACGTCACTCAGAGCATGCTGCGGGGGGGCAGGGGGTGCAAACCATAGTGCAGCCACAGTAGATTTTTAGCAATACTTGAAGTGGCCTTTGGTAAAATGCATCAGCTGAATAACCCAAACCGGGAGGGTGACAGCCAAAGGAGCCCAAACTGCCTGATGTCATGAAAACCCCACATCTGTCACCAGTGGGCCGGAAGGAGAGTTAGTGACGCTCACACAGTTCAGCTGAGAAGTGCTTTGCACTCAGCAGGATCTCACCCACTTGGAGAGGAAGGGCTGTGCCCTGCAGATGGTTTCCTCCAAAAAGCCACCAACTGACCCTCTAATGAAAACTGACAGGCACTTCCACACAAACACCCTGTGTGTCTTGCTCTTCTTTACAGCTGTATTTCAAAGTGTGTCTGCATCAGCTTTTCCAGCTCGCACTTGAGAAAGAAACGTGACACTTCAGTGTTTTCCCTGCAGGCAGGGCAGGACCTCTTGTTTTGCGCTGAGATCAGAGCCTGGGGGGAGGCAGGAAACTGGAGATGCTGTCACTCAATGAGTGCCTCTTTCAAGATGCAACTTGCAGACACAGCTCTGGTTGGAGAGGTGTCCAAGCCCTGCGCTGCTGCACCCGAGGAGAACACAACAAGGAATTCTCTCTGCTCACCCACATTCAATACTTATCATAGGATGGTTTGGGTTGGAAGGACCTTAAAGATTAACTAGCTCCAACCCCCGGCCATAGGCAGGGACACCCTCCACTTGACCAAGTTACTCAGAGCCCTGTCCAGCCTGGTCTGAAACACCTGCTTGGGATGGGGAACGAGCAACCTCTCTGGGAAGCCTGTGCCAGTGCCTCTACACCCTTGTTTAAAGAGTTTCATCCCAATATCTAACGTAACTCTGCCCTCCTTCAGCTTAAGGCCATTTTCCCCTTATCTCCTATCACTACACACACTTGTGAAAAGTCCCTCTCCAACTACATCCTCCCAATAACCTCCACCATTCACTGTAAACCACCACTGGTGTTCAGTTTCTGGACTGGACATCTTTGGTTTTCAGCAGGACGGATGCTCTTCTCTTCCCACACGTTGGCTCCCAGCTTCAAACCTTCATGTTTATCATCTTGGAGAGCAGAGGCCAAGTGCAGCACACCCACATGATGTTTTTCTCAGCTCTCCCAAACAGGCTGTCCTGGGTTTCTCCCAAAAGCTCCATCCCTGCGTGCCTTTCCCTAGAGTCTCCATTCACCAGCATGTTCTCCACCCTCAAGGCTAAAGCCTCCACTGAGCCTTGTAGGCAGGGAGCACATTTCCTAAGCCTTCAGCACCCAGGGGTGCTCAGAGCCCATCCTACACAGGTAGATTTAATCATATGCTAAAATAATTTACTGAACCGGTAGCTGTCTCTGCCCTGGGGAGCCTAGAACAGCAATTACCCTGAACTTCCACAGCTCATGGGTCAGAAATCACAACCCAACACAGGCCCAGAGAGGAATCCACCCGTTTGATTGTGGCCTCCCAGAAAATCCGAGCTCACTCTTTCCTCTTGCTTTGCACAGGCAAAAGCATCTCTCAGGAAAGGTGGCATGAGAGTGCTGTGCCACCCGAGCAGCAGCTTTACTCAGCCTGGTTTCCCAAAGGGCAGCAGATGCAGCAGCACTGAGTGGGCTGTGACAGGAGACGCCACGCATGTGGATTCTTCCATGTAACCTTTGAGGCTGTTTGCTCCTTCCAGACCCAGCGGATGACAGGCTGGGCAGAGTCTTCGCAGCCACTTAATTGCTAAACATTTCCTGCAGATAGTCAGCTGAGATGGGGAGAGAGGTCACAGGGATGAGGAACAGCCCAACCCTGCATCAGACTTCAGAGAATCCACGCAGACCTGCCTCCGCAAGGCAGGCTCTGTGGCGAAAGCGGCTGCACCGGACGCTGTGGCAACAGGAATGAATCAGAGTGAAAGCAGAGCTGGGGGCACTCCTGAGTTTCCCTGCAGGAAAGGGCAGAGCGGAGCATCCGGGGAATCCACAGCTGCACCTGCATCCGTCGCCGGCCAGACACAGAGGGCTTCAGTGCTCCATCTTCCCTCCGCTTCCTCCCTCTTGTCTTCCCCATCTCTGCCCTGAATAGGCAGCCTCAGGAGGAGCACAGTGCCCGGATTCTCTGGGGTTTCACAGCGCATCCGGCACTCCGGGCATTATCCCGGTGGGCTCTGCTCCAGGGCCTGCCTGCCTCCTCCCACCGCCCGGCGCGTCGCCAGCGTGGCCGGCATGTGGCATCACACACATCCTCGGCCTTAGCAAGTGGCCAGCAAAGGAGTCTCCTCCCTCTGGCCATCGGCCCTTGGCCCCCGGGCTGTCCCCAAGGCTGGCACCACCTGCTCTGGCACTGCCCAAATTCCTGGGCTCCTCTCCCATACCCGCTCCCCTTGGCAGCGGGAGCTCAGCCACGTCCCAGGGCACCCCTGCGCTGGTGGTCCCCAACCAGCCTTGCAGTGAAGGGACGCCTGCCTAAACCTGCCCCCAAGGCAGCAGGGTGGGGTGCGGTGCCGAAGGGGGAACTGTGGCCACTCTTGCCACACTTCCAGAGGAAGAGGCGTGACGTGAGCTCTGGCTTAATTGGTTATTAATAACCGCTTTGTTAACAAGCCAGCCCTGAGGAGGAACCGAAATTTGACCGCTTCTCTGGTGGGGAGCTCAGCCACCCTCTGCCAGCCATCATTCACAATTCCCCCTGCTTTCCTCTGTCCTGGGGGATCGCAGCCGCCCCGGTGAGTCACGGCGGTGACAGCGCAGTCCCCTCACCCACACACACGGCACAGCCTTCTCGGCTGGGTTTTTCTTTTTAAGCCCTAGAAAAATAACAGATGCTGTTGTTGAGGGGGAGCTTCTCGGAATCTGTTCAGGCACCAGGCTGCGTCTGGATGTGACCAAATTCAGAGTTCCCCTAAAACAAGCCCTGTGGGAGCCCTGGAGCTCCCCTGCCCATGGGTGGTTACTCCTGGCACCCCGTGGTGAGGGCGAGGAGCCTTCTCCCATGGCAAACACTGGCAGCCAACAGCCTCCATACCCAAATCCCACACCTCCCTGCACGGTTTCTTTGGAGCTTCCAGTTAAAGGGATGCCACCCCCGGGCTCCCCCCATGACAGCACAGTCCCACTTCCCATCCCACTTATACCATGAGCAAGCAGGACCTGCTCTGACTTACCACCCCCAAAACCCCAATACCGGCCCCAACCACCCATCCCCAAGGAGATACAGCTCCACATCTGGAGGCCACCAGCACTTTAAGGAGCCTCTCACGGCCACACTGGGCCAAGTGTGGCCAAGTGGCCCAGGGTCTGCTGGCTGCCCCTCCTGTTTTCCTACAGGTCCTCTGGGACGAGTTTCAGAGGGGTCTAATCTTCTATACTCAGTTGCACCAGGGTGTAAATGGTGACACGAGTTTCTTGGTGTGGGCTGGGCTTTGCAGAGAAATAGGGCTACGCAGAAGATCTGATCCCCCCGAGTTACCGGCCTGGCCTCTGCTCCAGGGGGAAAGTGCTGACTCTGAAGTCCTGTTTACAGGCACTGACGTGGCATTTTCTAACCCGGGATGTTACTTCCTCTCCATGTGGGGCCTCAGTGGGGCACCCGCTTCCTCGAGAGACATCCGGATCCCATGGAGAGACATCCGGATCCCCATGGCGAGGGTTGATCTGTCCCCAGGCACACAGGCAGCTACAGCGAGTGACACCTCTGCTGACCTGTGTGCCTGGATTTAAGCTCTTGTGCTGCCCTCCCAAACCCTGGCACAACGCTGTGGGATGGGGCAGGACCTGTCCCTCTCCCTGCTCACTGCCCAGAGCAAAGCCCCCATACGCTCTGGGGGCTGCAGAACCAGCCGGCTCTCCTTGGCCAGCCCTGCACTGTCCAGGCCCAGCTCAGAGCCCCTCAGCCGGCAAAGCCAGGTTTGAGGCACCGCCTGCTCTCCCATCCTCCCCTGACAGCACGAAGGGCCGTGGCACAGCATGGAGCTGCAGAAGCCAGAGAGCCCATAGTGGCTTCCTAACAAAGCTCCCCAGGCCCCCAGCGGAAGGGGAAGAGGCTCCCCTCCCTCCTCTTCCTCCCTCCCACGTGGGGATTTTGCAGCCAGGTAAACACAGGATGTTGATGAAACAGGGGCTGGGCACATTGGGCAACTGGGGAGTCAGCAGGAGCTCCAGGCAGTGCCCAGAGCAGCCATACAGCCAGGAAAGAGCGATGCCAGAGCCCACAGCACCCTCCTCTGCCTGTCCCCGGAGTCATGGAATTCTCCTGCATGGAGGGAGAGGCAGTGTGGGCTGGTGGTCAAACCCAGGGCAAGGTGGGCTCCCACCCACCTCTGTGTGCCCTCAGGTGATCCACTGCACATCCCTGGGTTCCCTTTGGATCTCCTCACAGGCTGTGCTGTTGCTCAGCACCTTGCTCCAGGCTGCAGGCTTTGACACCTGACCAGTGACAGGAGCCTACTGGGTCCCTCTGAACACTGGGGACATGCAGGGCACAGGGATGGGGGCAGAGATCCCTCAGGATCCCACCCTGCCAGGCGCCAGCTCACTGCTACCACTGCAGGGACAGGCTCTTCCCAGGGTGTGCTGCACAGCAGATAGCTGCTTGACAAGGCACAAGAGGGAAGATGGTGGAAAAAAACAAAAACTTTGGTTTGATGTCCCTTGGATGTCTCAGGCCGGTGGTTAGTCAGCGGTTGGCTCCCAGTCAGAGCCTGCAGGACTCTGCAGCACAGCCTCATGCCTGGCAGCTGGGCATCTCCGGGATCCAGGCTTCTCCCGAGGGCTGGTGAGCCTGGGATGGGACAGATTTGGGGCTGCTCATGAGCAAGGCAGAAGGGTTTTCCCAGGGAAGGAAGCAGCTGGAGGACAGGATGTGACAGGCACGTCATGTTTTGCAGTGCCAGGCTAAGGGGTTCCCTAGAGGGGTTCCCTGGAGGCAGCAGATGCAGCACAGGTGCCAACCACCTCACTGGGCACTGCTCCCCTCCTGGGGTCAGGGAACTTTGTCCTGCCCTGTGGCAGCGAGTTGGGATGGGGCACCCAGAAAACAGCTGAACACAGGAGTGTTTCACTCCCAACCCAGAAAGGGGGCTGCAGACTGGTCTGGCATCAGCCCAGCTCACTCCTGGGCTGTCACCCCCCCAGTGACCACGTGTGCTCAGGCAGCAGCTGGGGACAGGAGCCACGACTGGGACACCAGTGGGCAAAAGGGACCTGGACCCTGCACAGGGACCACAGCAGGGGCAGCAGGAAGGATTGGAGTGAGGGAGAGGGGCCGGGGAGGGGCTGTGATGTACGAGGTGGCAGGACAGAGATGGCAAAGGGTCTGCCTGCTTCCTTAGAGCATGAGTAGAGGGGCAGGTGGCCCCACTGTCCCCACTGTCCCCACTGTCCCCACTGTCCCTCTGGGATCTGCTGCCATCTGCTGGCAGGATCCCATCCTGCTCCGGTCCTGAGTCCAGCACTACGCCAAGGTCTGGGGACCCCTCTGTGACCCCATGTCCTGTGCCCCACTCCCAGACAGTGTGGCACCACATGTGGCTCCAGCCTAAGCACCTCTGGGTGCCCCTCAAGCCTCCCTGAGCCGCATACTGTTCCCGGTATCTCCCCATGGCACAGGGATTGTGACTCCAACAACCTCCTCCCTGGGCTGCAGGTTTCTCCCACACCAACCCTCCCAGTGCCCAGACATCCCCCCTATTGTTCCCTGCCAGGGCCCCTGGAATGGACTTTGTATCATCCAGTTTGGGCTGGTGAACACAGGGACAGGATCAGGTCCTTGGCCACAGCAGGGACAGAGCAGTGGCTCTGCTGGGCTGGTTTCCCCAGGGAACATCCAGCTCCAGCCTTATCAAGGCTGCTGAGGGGCAGGGGAAACTCATCCCGAGAGAACCATCTTCCTGCTGTATTCCCATCCCCTGGGTCTTGCTGGAACATGGGGATTCACTGAGCCTCATCCTCCATGTTACAGGCAAGCACGTATGGAGCCTCTTCCCACATTCTCCCTGACCTTCCTGGCCTTCCCAGCATCTCTGCCTCCCCTGGGACCAGCAGATCTCAGGAATACCCCCAGGGACTGGGGCCTCTCTGAGTGTGGGGACACCCAGGGTCACCCTACACATCCCTCCCTTCTTCCCACAGGCACAAGAGCCTGAAAATGGCCTCAGTGGGGTCTTATATGGGGTTTGCTTTTCGGATGTCATTGGGAAGCGGGATTAAGGTCTGGAGGAGGCGAATCACCAAGCCCATGTCCCCAGGGTGGCCCTACAAGCACCGTGGCTCATCCCACCCTGGGCAGATGGCAACGGCATCCTGCTCCTCACTGGAAAATGCCCAAATCCATGGGCAGGGCCTGAGCTGCAGCTGTCCCTGGTCTAATTCCTAACAGCAAAGCAAGCCAGTGTCTGGCGGATTTTCCACAGGCTTCATGCCCCAGCCCACACACAGGAAGGCTGCACAGCACTGGAGACCTTCCCGCTGGGAAAGATACCCAGAGTGCAAGCCCTGCACACTCAGTGCCTGACGCCCACCAGAGCTGCAGGAAGTCGTTTGAGTCTAAAAGGGATTTTTATTCCCTAGCCCTGCAACAGAAAGACGGAAAAAAATCAACCCACCAAAGGGACACAACCCAAAAAACCCGTATCAGTTGTGCTGAGATCTGAATGTTCAGAGCTGGGACACAGAGTGTTCAATCTGAATTCCAAAGAAACCAGGTGTGTGCATCCACCCACCTCCATACGCCTCCACCATTCCCACCCTCCGAGACGTTTTGTCTTCTGAAACAACCATTCCCACCAAGCCACCTTTTGGCAGCTCAGCCTTTATAAGACATCAGAGACTCCCCCATCAGCTCTGCCAGCCTGAAAACATGTTTCCCAACATCCTCAACATGTGTCCAGCCCATCACCATCCTGTTCCCATCCAAAATCCTGCCACCACCCACGCTGGAGGGGATGCCGGATCCCCCCGCCAGGGTGCTGTGGCAGATGGGTCCCCTGGCACCCAGGTGGGCTGGCACAGCTCTCCTCCCCTCCCAGCACATCTGGGCAGCTGTGCCCACCAGCAGCACCCGCGTGGCACTCCGGCAGCGTGTGACATCAGCGCAGTTTCCTGCCCGCCGGCTCAGCTGCGCCGTGTGCTCAGCCCGGAGCCCACAGCCCCGTGGGGTGCCGAGCCCCAGCCCACCCCCGGGACCCCTCCAGCCCGCCCGCAGACAGCCATGGAGTCTGTGGCTCTGTACAACTTCCAGACGACGGAGAAGGACGAGCTGCCCTTCCAGAAAGGGGACACTCTGAAGGTACCCGGAGCAGGGGGTCACCAGCCATGGTGGGGTTGGGTGCTGTTGCTGTGGGGGACAGAGCGGGCCCATGGCACAGGGTGACACCAGCACTTCCATTGCCACTGGCTTTGTTGCCTCTTTGGGGCTTTCTGTGGGGTATAAGGAGCCAACCTTGAGGATTTTGGGGTGCGGATCAGCATTCCCAGCAGCGGGTACCACTTTGTGCCACCAGGCACATCTCCAGAGAGGGACATCCCCAGCTGGGACATGACATGTGGCCTCCCAGGCCATCAGTGCCACCAGCTGTGCTCTGTGGCAAGCCCCCCAGGGCTGGAACACATTTTCACTGC
This sequence comes from Sclerurus mexicanus, assembly GCA_013396755.1. NCBI lineage: Eukaryota > Metazoa > Chordata > Aves > Passeriformes > Furnariidae > Sclerurus > Sclerurus mexicanus. The sequence goes on from VWZF01003241.1 coordinate 498,826, forward strand.
CCCACAGAGGCACTGGGATGTCAGAGGCAGGGATGTGGCAGCAGGGAGCACATGCCTGAACACACACCCAGGCACTGGCATCAGGACGGGCTCTTGGATACCATACGGGAATCCCAAAAAGCTTCTGGGGGGCTCAGAACATCCCTGGGAGGCTGCACCCACACCCTGCCCCGCTGTTCTCTCCATGGGGCTGATGCTGCAATGCCAGCAGCTGCTCACAGACCTCTGGCACCCTGTAGCCCCCCGTGAAGGCGGGGTGAGGGCATGGCCTGGCTGTAACCCAGGGCCCCAAACCCGCCGTGCCCATCCCCGTGTGTTTTCCCCGTGGCCCCAGACCGTGGCCCGGGTTTCGGATCCTGTTTGCACAGCTGTGCCAGCCCCGGGCCCCTGCGTGGGAGGCTGGAAAATGGTGTCACACAGAAGTGGGTGTCAGCACCCTGCTCACACCAGGGCACTTCCTCCCACTGCCAGCGTCCTGGGGGGATGTGGGGGCTTGGCTGATGTCCTGGCTACTCCAGGGACAGATTTTGGCCTCTTCCCTGATCAGGGGTTTGGGAGGGCTGGGGGGAGTCCCAGACTGTGTCACTGTTGGCAGAGTCCCCTTTCCCCAGGTTTTGATGGGTGATGTGGGGTCTGAGGCAGCAATGGGGGGTTTCTCTCCCAGAGGAGCAGCAGCCAGGCTGATACCCCCCTGTTCCTCTCCCACCTTAGATCCTCAACATGGAAGATGACCAGAACTGGTACAAGGCTGAGCTGTTTGGCTGCGAGGGCTTTGTCCCCAAAAACTACATCAAGGTCAAGCCTCACCCGTAAGTGCCATCCCACAGTGTGGGGAAGGGGGGCTGGAGCACCCACCACCCAGGCAGTGATCCCAGCAGTGCAGCCCAATTCCCAAAGGTCTGCCACGAACCAGGGTAGTCCCACACGTGGGGAAACTGTCCTAGAGATGAGGTCTGCCTGCCTGGTCAGCCTGCCATTGCCACCACAGCCCAAGGGGACACGAGGCAGCAGAACACCCACGTACCCCCAACACACTGAAATCCAATCCTCGCACCACTAAATAAATGATAATTGGGGAACAACAAAGCGTTATGGGATTACAACTGCATTAGACACAATCCTATTACTGTGTTATTAAAGCCCACTGTAATCCAGCCCTGATTTAACCTGTGTTTTATGTATCATTAGTCCCTGGTAAATCACATTTAAATGCCAGAGCAAACGCGTGGGCTCGAGGCAGCCTGGGGCACATCCCTCTGCCTCTCCGGAGGGATGGGTGAGATGCAGCCTCTTCCATGCAGCACCTGCAGGGCTGGCTCTGGGAGATGCTCTGTGCTGAAGTGGCTGATCATTCTGGGGCATTTTTAATAGGGTCTCCATGGCCTGGGGGTCTGAAATGCCCAGACAGAGCCATGGCAGGGATGGGAGATGAGGACTCTGTTCCTCCAGCTCGTTTTGGCAGCTGCCACCACTGCAGGCAGGAAGGTTTTATCCTGGCATGAAGGGTTTTCTGCTCTACACATGGAAGGGCTGTTCCCACAAGGGGCCAAGGGACACGGAGCAGGGGACAGGCAGCAAAGTGTGGGGGGGGAGGCACGTGGGGTGACAAGGCGGGTGACAGGATGCGGTCGCGGCTGTCAGCGATGCTGCTGTGCTCACCCTGCACGTGGGAACCCACGTCTGCACCCACAGCACCCCGGGGTTCCCCCCCCAAAATACACTGGGGGGGGAAGGGAAGGGAGAAATTGCTGGTGTGGGGGGGTCACTGGTGTCGCTGCCTCCCTCCTGTGCGGTGGGGATGTGGCACTGCAGTGTCCCCAGGTGCCCAGGGGTGCCCGTGTGGCTCATCCCGGTGCCCCCCCAGGTGGTACGTGGGCAGGATCTCCCGGCACATGGCAGAGAAGGAGCTGCTCAAGCGCAACCACCCAGGAGCTTTCCTGATCCGTGACAGCGAGAGCACCCCGGGGGAGTTCTCCATCTCCGTCAAGTGAGTGGCCGTGGGACACGTGGGCAGGGTGGGTGGGGGTCCCTGCAGCCCCCACTGTGGGAGCTGAGGCATCAGGCCACCCCTGTGTGGGCTCCCTATCACAGTGCTGGGGAGGGGATGAGCACCTTGCCCTGCCCCAGCCACCTCGAAGGGCTGCAGAGCCATGTCCCCAACACACCCAGCCTCGCACAGAGCTTTCCTTTCCTTCCTCCCCTCCACATCCTTGCACTTCACCTCCATCCCCACTGCTTCCTGCTCCCTGCACCAGTTCCTTGCCTGGGGTCCCTCGCAGGGGCACCCCTAAACACAGCCCTGTGGGTGATGGGGACAACATGCAAGCACAGCCCAGGGGACATGGCCTGGGGGAATAAGCTGCCCGGAGCATCCCAATGACTTTGGCATTGGCAGTCAGGGCAGAGCCTATCCCCAAGCATCTCATCGCATTGCTGCCCCTTCCCTGCCCCAGCTGGGGGAGCAGGAGCTGGCCCTAGGCCAGCCAGGCACTTTCTCACACTGCTAATCCCTAATTAAACGTTTCAGGAGGTTCTTGCCCATAATGAAAGGGAGCTGCGTTCTGCTGTGCGTCACCAGCGTGGCAGGTCCTGCCCCTGCCCGGGGGCCTGGCAGAGGCAGGTCCCTGCAGTGCAGGCACCCCAACCTGGCACCCCCAGGTACACACCAAGGGGTGCCAGCAGGGGGGCCTGTGAGGGAAATCCTGGCCTGTGCCATCCTCCTGTGGTTCGGGGGCTCCGGGAGCACGTGGAAGCTTTAAGCCCAATTCCAATATTTTCAGCCTTCTCCTAGTGCGTGCTGAGCTGGGGCTGCAGCTCTCACCACACACTCCTCAGATGTGGCCCTGGCCAAAGCCACCTGCCCTACACATGGCTGGCACGCTGCCATCCCTGAGCCCACGGGCATCCCCCTGTGCCAGGGCAGGACTGAGCTTCAGCTGCCTGTGGGATGAGTTGTAGCAGATCTCAGCTGCAGGTCCTTGTTGCAGGACCAGGAGTAGCTCCAGTCGACCCCACTGGGGCAGGATGGGTCTAATGAGACCCCTGGGCTCATCCCAACCTACTGAGCACCTCCAGGCTTTTCCCACCTTGCCAGAAGGGGGTCTGGGTGCTGCCAAGGCTGGGGTAACATCCATGCTCCTTCCATAGCTACGGGAAGCACGTCCAGCACTTCAAGGTGCTCAGGGAGAGAAACGGCAAGTATTTCCTCTGGGAGGAAAAGTTCAATTCCCTCAACGAGCTGGTGGATTTCTACAGGACAACCACGATTGCCAAAGAGGAGCAGATCTTCCTCAGGGAAGAGGACCAGACCCAGGAGGTACAGCCATGGGAAGGACCCGGGAAGGAGAGGGGTGCCAGCTGTCTCCAAAGGGCAGGGGTCTCCTGAGCACTCTCTTGGCTCTCCCAGCAGCTTGAACAGGGAGTCTTGGGCCCTGGGGTGCTCCCCTACACTGCAGGCTCTATCCTGCCCCCCCACCCAGGGTGTTCCTCTGCACCCCAAATTGCTTTTCCAGCCCAGGTTCTGCCCTGCCCCCAGGGTGTTTCCTTGCACCCCAGGGTGCTCCTCTGCATCCCTGGCTCTACCCTGCGCCTCAGGCTGTGGCTGCATCCCAGAATGTTCCCCTGTACCCCAAGCTTTATCCTGCACCCCAGGGTGCTCCCATGCACCCCACACTCTTCCCTGCACTTAGGGCCATCCCCAGCATTCCACTTTTCCCATGACAGGATTTCCCTAGCTTGTCTCTCCCCTCAAAGTAGGGACCCCAAGGCTGGTCCTCGTCCCACAGTGGCACAGTGTCCCTGTCACACTGAGGACCCAAACAATGTCACCTGTTGCAGGGGGGCTGGTGGATAGGGACCCCTCTCCCCCCACCAACCCCTGCCCTCAACTTCCCTCCAGGTGAGGAGACCCCAATTCGTGCAAGCCCAGTTCGACTTCTCTGCCTGTGAGGGCTCCCAGCTGCCCTTCGCCCGCGGGGACATCATCGAGGTCCTGGACTGCCCTGACCCCAACTGGTGGCAGGGGAAGATCTACGGCCGGGTGGGCTTCTTCCCCCGGAACTACGTCCACCCCATCCGCAAGTGAGCCCCCGGCCCACTGCCCCCCACCCATCGTGCCCACACAGACTGCGTGTCCCTCTGTCCCCACGGATGGTGCCTGTCCCCACGCCAGGTTCCAGTGCTGTGTGGGCTGTGCTGGGGGTAGAGGCCAGGCTGGTGGTGATCCCCACCCAGGGGGATGGATCTGCCACCATGAAACACCACCTGTGGCTCCCCCTGCTCCCCAACACCTCCATGGCCCCCCAGCCCAGGCATTGGGCTGGCAGTGGTGCTCCTCAGGGAAGGAGTGCAGAGTGTTGAACCATGGCCATGAAAGCTTTTCCACAGCCACAATCCAGTGGGATGACAGCAGCAGTGGGAGAGCATGTGTCCCCCAAACCATGGCTCCCCTCCAGACCATGTAAGTGAAGCCCTGGCTCCAGGGAGGGCTGCAGGCAGCCGGGATGCAGCAGGGCTCAGGGTGCCAGGGAGGGCTGATCCAGGGGGATTGAGTCCTATGGGTGCTGTTCATAGCTGTAAATTGTGGCTTTTTTTACAGTATTTTTTATTTAGAGCTAGTAAAATGTGTTTTGGTGATGCCCTCGAGTGTGAGTACTCCTTTCCCACCACTGTCAAGCTGCTGCTATTGAATTCATGCAGCTGCTCCTTTGTTGTGGTTTTGCTCCCCCTGCAGCCCCCATTTCCCCACCCCAATACCTGTCCCAAACTCTTCCCAAGGACTCACTGCCCCCACAAATGCCCCTCACACCTCACACCCCCTGGGATGCACTTAGGGTCTGCAGTGCTGAGAACGCCCAGCTCACTGCACCAGTGGGTTTAAACATCACATGTCCCAAATGTGCCAAATAAAAACTAGCACCCAAACCCCCACTTTTCCCCCCTCCCAGCAGCTTTGCCCCTCTCCAGGGGCTGGCTGGGCACTAGGCAAAATAGGCATAACAGAAAATATTGACACACATCAAAACAATGGCATTGATGCCACAGACACGGGCCCAGAACGGGGGCTCTGTGGTGTCCTTGAGGGCCACAGCTGGGGGTCCCACAGCCTTGGATGGCTGCTGGATGTCCAGGCTGGCTGAGCAGGAACCTGGCACAGAAATATGGTGAGTGTGGGGGACAGAGGGCCCTGGGGACCAGACACCTCCTGGCAGGTGGCACAGCCCTAGAGAAAGTGAGGCAGGGGGCACCCATGGCATCCTGCTGCCCTTTACAGGCAGGGAGTGGGGGCACTGCTCTGCCACCCCTGCCAGACACCCCGGAGGACTCACCAGCGAGGGGTCCCTGGGATGTGCCACACACAGAGGGCTGGGGGGGCTCCCGTGAAAGGGTCCACCAGGTGAGATCCTTCAGCTGGAAATCAGGGTGACATTTGTTCAGCAAACACCCCCAGAGCAGACCCCGCCATGGGGACCCCCCGGCCAAGGTTGGGGTGCACGTGGTGACATCGACATCTCCAGCAGAGGANCCACGACAGTGGCTGTGGCCGTGGCCAGCAGCACGGCAAAATGCAGGTAGTGGATGTCGGTGAGCAGCCAGGGCCGCTGGTCAGGGACCCCACAGCGGGGTGTGGGATGTGCCAGCTCCAGCCCCATCCTCGCCAGTCCCAGTGCCAGCCCCACCATCAGGCCCCAGAAAGCTCCCTGCAAAGCCAAGGTCCCTGGAGGGTGGCTGGAGCAGGATGGCCACCCCACAGCAGGGACAAACCCCCCAGGAGCTGCTCCCTCCTCCCAGCCCTGGGAGAGGGTTGAGTGGCCCCTGTGTGATGGGGCACAGTTGAGCCCTGGCCCCCATCCCTGCATGGGATGTCCCCTGGCAGCCCCACTGGCCGTGCCACACTTGGTGGCCATGCATGGCAGCACCTGCCTCCTCCTCCTCCTCTTTTTCCCACCAGACACCCACCAGGTCCCAGGGGAACACCAGCCAGTCCCAGTTCCTCTTGCCAGCCCCTCCAGCGTCATCTCCTCACTTCCTCCTTCCTCCCCACAGCCTCTCAAGCCCTGCTGGGTCCGTGGGAGCAGGGCAGACAGGGGGGTGTTGGTACCACGCATGTCTCCAAGCTGTCCCCAGAGCCACTCCAGCCACACACCTGCTCATTAGCTCGGGGCCAGAAGACAGCCAGGATGAAGACGGCAGTGACGGGAGGAGCCAAGTAGCTGGTGACAGCCTGGATGTAGACGTAGAGCTGGCCACCACTGGAGCTCTGCAGGATGGGGATCCAGACCACGCTGAGGGCCACCAGCACCACCGTGACTACCCTGTGAGCGGCAGCAAGGTGATGCAGGTGATGTTCCTGTCCCACTTACACTTCTTTGCAGCTGCAGCATCACCGTGGCAGTGGGGGTCCCCAAAACCAGGGGCTGGGCCCCAGTGCCAGTGCAGGACACGCAGGTGGGTCAGGGGAGGACAGTCATTGCTGGGGGACATCCCCAGGGCCACAGAGGATGCTAATTATGCCGGTGCTGGTTCCATTCCCAGCAGAACACTCCCAAGGCCCCTGTCCAGCCCCAGGGGGCTGCTAAATGGGATGCCCCCATGGAGAAACACCAGGCAAAGGGCACTTTCACTATGACAAGCTGCCAGCTGCAGATGTTGGGTGCTCTGGCCAGACTTGCTCTCAGCACCCCCATGTCTAGTGAAGGCACTCAGCTGTGGGGACATGGGGACAAGGGCTGAGCTGTCCTGTGCTCAGCTCCCCTGGCCAGGCTGTGACAGAGAGGTGTGTTAGTCCCCAACATCCCCCTGACCTCATCCTCACCCAAATCCCAGCCACACCCCACAGCATCACCCTCCTCCAAAGCACAAGGTGTTGAACAGTCCCCAGATTTTGAGCCCCAGCCTGGGCAGGACCCATCCCAAAAGCCGCCATATTTATAGTTCAGCCCAGCTTATTTACAGCTTCACAGAATTTCCTACATCCCCATCTGCTCATCTCGAAAAGCAGAAGTAGGAAAAAATAAGAACAAAAATAAGCCATGAAAGCAGCTCTAGCTGGAGTCTGTGTTGCTGTTAGATGCTGGGAAAAGGGAACCAGCCTGAGCATAAAATGCATGACCTGACCCATGAGGTAGGAGAAATCCTCCTGTTTGGAATGTTTGTGAGCCACAGAGACAATCATAGAATGATAGAATGGTTTGGGTGAGAAGGGACCTTACAGACCATCTCATTCCAACCCTTCCCACTAGATCAGGTTGCTCCAAGCCCTGTCCAACCTGGTCTTGATGCTAAAAGACCACGTTAAAACACAGGATTGTGGCAGAAGTTGGGGGTGCCAAGTGGCCGTGCCCCTCTCCATCCGAGGTGGGGATCTGGGCAGGGAATGGAGAGCAGAACCCAGCACATCCTGTTGCAGGGGGCCTGGGGAATTTGGGAAGGATGGGGTGTTCCCACCACCACGCCACCTCCTCGGCACTGGGCACACATCAAACACCAGCAGGGATTTCCAGCCAGGTGCCATGGGCCATGGCAGGAGCTCAAACGCCCAGGACCAGGAACTGGGAGCTCTTTACAATCCCACAATCAAAGCCCTTTCCTTCCTGTGCTGGCAGGGGCTTGGAACGAGGTGATCTTTAAGGACCCTTCCAACACAACCCATTCTGTGACTCCACAATCCCTGGATGGGGCACCCCTACCCCAGTGGGTCCGGAGTTGGGCCCCCCTGACAGGAATAACCCCGGGCCGCCTGAGTCCATGCTATCCGGTAGGAAAACATCACACTTGAAGCCTAAACAGCTTTCTTCCCTCTCCAAAGCGCTTATGGTTGGCTCAGTCCCCGCGATGCGCAGCGTCCCGCTCGCATAATCCCCCGAGGAAGCGCCGGGCATCCACCGCAGCAGCGCCTCCCGCCCCGGGCGGGCAAAGCCCTGTGCAAACACTCATTAACCATCCTCGGCAGAGCTGTCCTGCCTTGTCACACCCTTGTCACCGGCACTGAAGCCGGAGCCAGGGAGGGGCGAGCCAGGCCCTGAAGCAATCGCCCCTCTCCCCATGGGGGACCACGGCGAGTCCGCAGCATCGCTGCGCATCCCCTTCCCACCCTCCGGCGGTGGAGGATGCCCAGAAACAGCTGTTCCTGCAGCCGCTGGACCCGCCAGCCCCCCCGCAGCCCCAGTGCAGCCCAGCCAGAGCCCTGTCCCAGATTCCCTCCTTGTTATTGCCCGCTCCCGTGGCACCGTGCCGGGGCATTCCCCAGCGCTGACTCCGCTGCCCCGAGCGCCGCACCGCGGGCGCCTTCCCGGGCTCCCCGCTGGCACCGCCAGCCCACGGGGGCAGCCGGGACACGTGTGGGCAGCATTGTCCTTCGCCACCCGGTGAGGGTCCCCCTGTGCTTTGTGCGGGGACCTCGGCCGGGAGCGGCCGTGGCTTCCCGGGGGGAACGGGCTGGAGGCGGCGGGGAGACGCTTCACATCGGCCCCGTCTGCCTTTCCAGGGCTTTCATACATAAAATAATCCAAGGGCTTGTTTTCCTTGCATAAACCAGGCTGAGCACAGGCATTTTTCAGGCTGGACTGGCCCCACCAGTCTCCCCGAAACCCCCGGTGTCTACCTGCCCACGAGGAGCAGCTCCCGGTCACCGGCCCCCGGGCGCAGCTTCCTCCAGATGTCCATGGTGAAGAGAGTGCTGCTGCTGTTGAATATGGAGGTCAGGGATGACATGAGCGCAGCCATCATCACCGCGATCATCAGACCCCGCAGCCCTGGGGAGGAGAGGAAGTGTCAGGGAGCGGCTGAACCGGGAGGGATGGAATGAGACAACCCCAGGATAACGTCTATCCCTCTGCAGGCACACTCCGGGATCTGCCCTGGGGCATGGATGGGGATTGGGAACCCCCAGCTGCACCCTGGGACGCCAGGACACTGCGGTGACCCAGGGTCACCCACAGCCCCTGACCTCGCTTTTGGAGCCACCCTTGGAGGGGCTACATGGGCTGCCCCACACGTAAACCCACCCAGACCATCTGGGGGTTTCCCCCCAACATCCAAGCCAGGGCAGCAGCCTCAGGGTGCAGCAAAGCCCTGTGGAGATGGGGTCAGCCCCTCCCACCCACCTACCGCTGGGCATCAGCTCGACCACCAGCTTGGGGTAGGCGATGTTGGAACAGCCCACGGCGGCCCCGCAGACACGGGTGCACTCCTCAGGGTCCACGCAGGCCACAGAGTCTGGGGACAGAGGCAGGTGACATGTTGAGATCCTTCACAGGGTAGGGGCCAGCCCTGCACCCTCACCCTCCCTTCACACCCTGTCCCACTGCAGCAGATATTGACCATTTACCACGGCCGTGGTGCCCAGACCTTGGCAGGAATCCAGGTGGAGAATCAGGGAGCACATCCCACATGAAAATCCACCTCTGTCTCCCCCACCTCTTTTCTCCATCAGCCTCAACACAGCAGGACCCATCCCAGCAGCATCCCCTCACCTCCCACTGCCCATTCCCACCTCAGCACCGGTCAGATCTATCACCACATTAATCCAGCAACAGCTGTCCTGGGGAGACCTCTGGAGCCCCACCAGGACCTGGGGCCACAGCTGGAGGCAGCAGAGCCCTGGGGCAGGCACTGCCCATCCCCACACACAGGGCCAGCCAGGTTCTGCACTGTTGTGGCAATTTCCAGGGCATGGGCAGCCCCAGCAACTCCCGGGACACGCATGGCAGTGCGCCAGGACCATCAACGCCCAATTATTTCTATGGCTCAACAAGCACTGAACCCTTTTTTTTTCATTGTTATGCTCATAAAATATTGAAATGGATGGAAATTAGTGTCAGGCATAAATATGGATGGACTGCCTGGCTCTCAGGTCTGCACCCGCCCTCCCAGGAGCACGGGGATGAGCACGAGAGCACGGGTGATCCCTGCTGGGAGCATCATCCTGGTTCTCCTGCATGGTGATGCCCAACCGAAGTGGGATGCAGCCCTCAGCCCCAGGTTTGCCTGAAACACCAGCTGGTGACACCTTGGGGCTTTCCATGAAGGAGTGTGGGGTGCGACGGGAGCACAACACAGTGTGGGCAGACCACAGGCAACGTTCAGCACATCCCAAGGATGTCAAAAACTCCCAGCCTGAGCCATGTTTCCCCAAGGTGAGAGTCAGCACCAGGGCTCCAGTGACTGTACCCCAGCAGCTGAGTAAAGCTGCCATCACCACTCTGTGCCTCAGTTTCCCCTCTAAACCACCACGTTGTGCACGGCTCCATGCAAATGGCTGGTGGCTGGAGGGTGGAAGATGCTCCAGAGGGCAAGGCAGTGCCTGGGTGTTGTATTCCAGCTGAAACGCCCATCCCAGGGCTCAGCTCAGCCACCAAACCCCTCAGTGGGACCGAGTGAGCGGGAAGCAGGAGCCAAGTCCGGTGGAGTGGCCAAAGCCCCCAAGCCAGGAGCAGAGCCCAGTGTTGTACCCCACTGCCTTTTTTTAGGCCCTCTGCTAGAGAGGGAAAATTAATTAGGAGCTTGTAATTAATGCTTCCATCTGCAGCCAGGAGGAGCTGGCTGCAGGAGAGGGGCCATGTCTGCACCAGGTGCTGCCTGTCCAGCTGGATCAGCCTGGGGACACCTGGAATGGTGGGGACCAACCTGCTCAGCCACAGCAACCTGTCCCTGCAAACAGGGGCTAAATTGGGGTGCTAATTTCACTGTGTGGGGCAAAGACAACCCCAGAAACTGGGGGTGGGGGATCCAGGTGACTTCACCCCAGGTAGGGATCAGGTGATGCTCCAGGTGTGGAGCTCTGCCATCCCAATCCTCCCCCATCGGCTGGCTCCAGGACCAAGCGCCCCACATGATGGATGGGATGCAGCATTTACACCATATGCAGTAAATCATTAGCGCACACACCCCACAAAACAGTCCATAAATCTCCTGGCACAATAAAAGCAGCCAGAGCAGGTGGCGGTGGCTGAGGCGGGGACAACCACAGCACGCTCCAGCCACGCCACACACACCCAAGATCTACACACTGATCCAGGGCACATCTACACCTACCCGAGGAGGAACAACAACTGGGATGAGGCCCTGGAGCCCTCCGTGGGTGGTGGCTCAGTGCTTGGCTTTGTCACATTTGCTGTCCCCTGCTCATCGGGGCCAGAATTTCACTTAAAACACCCTAGTTTTGGTTCCAGCACCCTCAGTCTCTGCTGCACCACTCACTGTCCAGGCCACAGCATGGAGATGACATCCCATCACTGGGAAATCTCTGCTGGGTCAGCACAGCCTTTCCATAAAGTCATCTGAAACTTTCCATAAAGTCCAGCTGAAACACCCCCTGAGCTGGTGGGAGCCAAACACTTCATCCTCCCCTACACTGTAGATGTGGCACTTGGGGACACGGCTTAGTGTTGGACCTGGCAGTGCTGGGTTGGACTCGATGATCTCAGAGAGCTTTTCCAACCTAAATGATTCCATGATTCTATGATCCCAACAAACGGCTGTCACATCCCTGTGTCCCCCAGCCCCACTGCCACCTCCTGCACAGGACAAACCACACAGCATTTGTCACTGTGGGATGAGCAGGGCCACTGTGCCTCAGAGAGGAGCACTTTGATGGCCAAGCACCCGGGCAGACGGGTGGCTTTGCCTCGGGAGCCTGACTCAAGTGGGGCCCTCATTTATGCGGCTGCAAATCCAGAAGAGCCGCACCAACGCGAGGGAGCGAGACACAGCCCATGGCACTTTCCTTTTTTGCATTGGCGCAAGAATCTGACCCCGATTCCTGAAATTCACCTTCATCTGAGCTTCCAAGAGAAAGGTCCACATTTCTGGCTTGTGAGCACCAACTGGTGAATCCAGGGCGGGGTTTTTTGTCCCTCTCCCAGTTATTAATGAAATCTGCCATAGCGAGGTCTGGTGACATGACTGTGTCCATGTCCATGCTGCAAACCTTACAGAGGAGGGAACAGGACAGGACAGAATATTTTAAGTTGGAAGAGCGCTACAACAATCATCTGGTCCCACTGCCTGACCAGTTCAGGGCTGATAAAAAATTAAGGGCACTATCTAAATGCCTTTTAAACACTGACAGGTCTGGGACATTGACCACCTCTGTAAGCAGCCTGTTCCAGGATGGAACCACCCTCTCCATAAAGAAATGCTCCCTAATATCCCATCTGAAGCTGCCTCAGTGCAGCTTCGAGCCATTCTGGCAGCTCTGCCCCAGAGCTGCCCCCAGGGACCCACCTGGGCTCTGAGCTCCCACACCAGCACAGGAGGGGTTAACCACAGGACACAACTGTTTTCCTGGGAAATATTGACTTACCAGCTGGCACACGGGGACAGGGAAGGATTTCAGGGGAGAGACACCTTTTTTTTTTTTTTAAGACAAACACCCAAAGCCTTCCCCAGCCTCCCAGCACCCTCCAGCACCCACATGCTCCCGGGGGGGCTCCCAGGCCGGTCACAGGCATGAGGACACCTCAGCCGAAAGAGTTAATCGGGCTGGGCAGGGAATGTGTGAAGGCAACATGTGACTGCAGGTGGGGCAGGGCGGAGGGATGAATCACTCTTTTCCTTTTCCTCTTTTCACTTCTTGCTGTTACCTGTCCGGCTCTGTGCGCTGGCAGGAGCCCCAAGCCAGGGCGATGCACAGCAGGCTGACCAGGAGCGTTCGCCGCCGTGGGACCCACGGGCTGACCCGCTGCTCCAGGAGGGATAACCAGGGACGGCGTCTCGGCCAAGAAACCCTCCTTTTGGCTGCCCTTCGTTAAGCCAGTTTTCTCTTTGTTTCTTTTTTCCCACTTTTTATTTCATCCGGTGTTGCCTTGGCAGAGCGGAGAATGAGGAGGGAGCGGGCTCGGAGGTGAAGGACCTTCCTGGTGGTGCACACACACCTGGGGCTGTCTCTGCCCCGTCACGCAGCCCCGGCCGTGGGAAGCTCCGTGTTTATCTTGCCTGGAGCCCTCTCACCCCAGCAGAGCCGGGAGCAAGCCAGGAACCAAATCCTCCTCCCCAGCACAGAAGAGCTCCGGTGTGGCAGGAGCCGCTGGAAAAGGGAGCGGTGCCTCTCCCGAGCTGCCCGTTGAGCCAAGGAGGGTGAAGCAAAGGCAATTGTGTGTTTAAAGACTGGGGAATAATTAATTCCCTATTTATTGCCGACATCCGGCGCTCGCTGGGGGCACGGAGCTCCCTTCGAAGAGAGGACCGGTCACCATGGCTTTCTCCCAAGTGCAGTGCCTGGACGACAGCCACGTCAACTGGAGGTCCAGCGAGTCCAAGCCCGAGTTCTTCTACAGCGAGGAGCAACGCCTGGCCCTGGAGGCACTGGCCTCGCGTGGCCGCGACGCCTTCTATGAGGTCCTGAAGAGGGAGAACATCAGGGACTTCCTCTCCGAGCTGGAGCTGAAGAAGATCCTGGACACGCTGGAGACGTATGACCCCGGCTCCGAGTACATCCCGCGCCACGGCAGCAGCACAGGGGACAGCGACCGGGACAGCCAAGGGGATGAGCAGGACATGGCCCCCTCCCTGGAGTACTGGCCCCAGAGGTCCGACCGCTCCATCCCACAGCTGGACCTGGGCTGGCCCGAGACCATCGCCTACCGCGGGGTCACCCGCGCCACTGTCTACATGCAGCCGCCCATCGAGGGGCAAGCGCACATCAAGGAGGTGGTGAGGAAGATGATCTGCCAGGCTCAGAAGGTGAGTTGTGCCACAGGGACTGGGCAGGATTTGCCCCAGGGCGTCCTGCTGAAAGTCCTGCTCAGCCAGGCAATCCCTGTCCCGCGGGAAGCTCTGCCCAAACAAAGGATGGGCAAGCGTTGGGGTTTTTCCATGTAAGCAATATTTGGGGATCAGGTCTTGCTGAAGATGCTGTTCGCCTGGTCCAGTGCTCCCTGGAAGCAACACAACCCTTCCCTCGATCCACATGGCAGCGCTGTTAATCCCAGGGTCCCTTTGGGGCTGTGGGGAAAACCACTGGGGAGAAAAATAGGTTGATCTACTCCCCAGCTGCAAGACCACAGTCCCAGGCAGCCCACAGTTGTTACTCCCAGTGTGACAGCATGTGGCAGCACAGAGGAACCCAGGGTCATCTGGCCTATCCAGCACATGATCCCATGTTCATGGTCCGCCCTCCATCCTTGTGTCCACCACCTGTCCAGTTCATGGCCCTGGGACCAATGCAAGCCCTGGGGCAAAGTAACCAAAGGCTCTGGTCTGGCACCGACACACACAAGGGTTGCATTTTGCCCAAGATGGCTGTGGTGCTCCAAGCTGGCCTCATCCTGGCTTTCAGAGGAAAACAATGAGCTGGTGAGCAGGACAAGGCTGGGCAGATGCTGAAAGGATTTGGGTTGAGACTTGTCCTCGCTGCAGAATTCAACCAAGGAGCAGGGAGTGGGGGTGCACGAATAATGTGGGCAGGCTGGTGTCACGGATAGGAGGACCAGGAAAGGAGGGAGATGATGGCATGTGTTGAAGGTTGGTGGTGGTGGGCAGAGGTTGTCGGTATTTCCCAGTGACCCAGTCCCAGGTGGGAAGTTCAGGAGGAGTTGGTACCTGCTGGTTTCTCAGTGCTTTGAAGCTCTTTGAGTTCTGTGCACCCAATACCACGAGAGCTCTAAGGAAGGAGCATTCCAATCCCGGGGATGTTTCAGCAGGAAAACAGGGAGATGCTGCCAGGTTGTCTATGGAGCAGACGGAGACAGGCTGGGATGCATCAGATCCACCTGGCTCCTCCAGGGACAGTGCTGGGGTTCGCAGATCCTGGCAGGAGAGGAAGCCTGGTGATATGTGGCCATCAGAGCCTCTCCAGAACCAGAGGACCTGGGGTCTGAGCATGAAGACCCCCAGCCCAGGCAGGAAAACTAACCTCCCAACACATCCAAGGCAGCCAGCTTACAGGAGAGGCTGATGTGAGTGTCAGGGCTGCCCACTGTGGGCAGGAGCCATCTCTGGCCACTGTCACCTCACAAAAGCCGAAATGACCTGTCCTTACCTGCAACATTTTCCCTGACAAAGTGCTTTGCAGTGAGGGTGAAGGGAAGGGAGGGCTGAAGTCCCATGGGATGGAGGATGGGAGAACTATCCCACAACAAACAATGTCTCATCTCTGGGTCTTTCCGGCTACCTCTGACTCGAGCTTGCAGCTCCTGCCTGGCTTTGCCTACTCACCGCTTCCCACCTGCCCCCACGCAAACGACATCTCCTGAGTCATCCCACACCCTCCTCCTGCTCCAGAGACGGTGGCTGAGTCAGGCAGCTGCACATCCCCACCTCCCGCTGGAACCTCTCCAAGTCACAGGGATGTGGCCATGGTTGATGCTGGGATCATCACCAGTATCTTGATGCCCCCTGAGCACGGCTGGGCTCTGCCTCCTGGTCCAGGTGGTTCCTGATGGTGGGATGAGCTGTGGTGACATCACTGGTGACATGCAGGAGCCTGCGTGGAGCTTATGGCACCCCAGGAAATGTAGAGGTGGGTGAGTGCTTCATCCTGCAGGCTGCAGGGTCTGGGGATGGCAGGAGTAATGGGGTCTGTCAAGAGGGTTCTTCCATGGTCTCCCACCCCATATTCGAGGACCATGGTCACTGCAGCTGAACGTGCTGTCACACTTTGGAGCCCAGGTGACCACTTGTGGGTGCCCCTAAGGGTGGGGACACTGGGACAGACCTCCTCTGCACCTGCTGATTTAGTCAAGGTTTAAAGTCTTCACAACAGCTCAGAGGTGAAAGGGTTTGGCTGAGGAAGATGAGAGTGGATAGAGGGACTGTCCTGCTGCCACCCCATCAGATGTCACATAGGCTGCCACACACTCTGTCCTCCCTGGAGAGATCCCTGCTGAATTTTCCCATCCCAGCAGGGTTCTTCATCGACTTTTGAAGGAGCACAGACTTGGGAGCGGTTCACTATTACATCCCAGAGGATGACCCTTGCTCTAGGCATTGTCCCAGGCACTTGGGCTGAAACACTCCCAGGTTCTGAACCCCAAACCCCTCTGCATGAATTGCTGTCCTGTGACCAGAAGAGCAAAGTCCCCTAACAGGCCCTAGCTGAGGAATGTTCAGGGCCCATGTGAGCGCTGCTGGTGCTGGGAAGGTCCCACGGGCAGAGCTGGGGTGAGGAAGCAAGAGGCAGGATGTGGGGCTGCTCTGGGAGTGCAGATGAACCCTGTTGCTTGGCAGGAATGAGACCAAACACTGCTGAGCTTCAAACCCAGGCATGCCAGGCAGGGAGGTGCAAATGATCCTCTTCTCTCTCTGGGAATAAAGGGGAGACAAGAGAGGCTGTGACCATGTCCCTGCTCTCCCAGAAAATCCCCATCTTTGTGGCCAAGAGAGGTGGTCAGGGATGTGATGCACCATCAGGCTTCAATCCAGAGACCTTCACCAGGTCCAGCCATGGCATGGCTGTCTCTTCCTCACTGTGGATCCCCTCAGTCTGCAAAGCTCACAGGATGGAACTCAGGAACAATTTCTTGATGGAAAGAGTGGTCAGGCTTTGGAATGGTGGAGTCACCATTCCCAGAGGTGTGCAAGGAACAACTGGACGTGGCACTCAGTGCCATGGTCTGGTTGACAAGGTGGTGATGGGTCACAGGTTGGACTCGATGATCCCAGAGGTCTTTTCCAACCTTGATGATTCTGTGATGGAAGGAGGATCTCCCTTCCCTTCTCTAGATTTTGGCTCTATCTGACCAGAAACCAGAGCAGGTTGAAAACACTGACCTTGGCCCAAAGCCACTGTAGAGAGCAGCAACTCTGACCTCCTCTCTGCACTTGAGGTTCTAGATTGGGATTGTGGTGATATAATTACCCTGAGCAACTTCCAGTGAAGGTTGTGAGGCCCTATTAATTACTGTTTACAAAACCTTCTGCCATTCCTGGATGAAAGGGTCGACAGGGGAGAGCAATTATTAATGCTACTTGTCCCACCTCTCCTCCATCCCAACACGCTTCCTCTAATTGTGCCTTGGTGCCTGCCTAATTTATTAAATGCCCACGTGGTATGCCCTAAAACTCATTATCTGATGATTCAGAGTGAGCTAATAAAGAGCTGCAACTTCCTCTATAAAACATGATCCTGCAGTTTATGTGCTCATCAAAGCTGTTCCAAAGGTTCCCAGTAGCGTTTGGCCGGTGTCTGGGGGGATGCTGTGCTCGCTGCTCCTCGTGGCTTTGGGACCTGCCACCTGCACATCTGCTGTATCCAATGGATCCTGGCAGCTTCTGGGACCCTGGGAAGAACAGCGTCTCCCACGTTGGCGCTGGGAGCATCCAGCTGTAGATTTGGGGCTGATTTCCTCTGCATCTTCCATATGAACAGCAAAGGGATGGCAAAGCTTCCTGGGATGATGCAGCAGCAAAGGGGCTTTGGGAAAGGGGATATCCTTGGAACAAGCACTGCCCTGGTAGAGGTGATGGGGACAAGGGTGCCAAGCTCACTTCTCACAGCTGAATGGCACAGACGACCCCATCCCCCAAGCTGGAAATAGCACACAGGATTTCACTGCCCTGGAGCAGACAGCCCTCCATTCTTTGCAGATCATCCCTGTGCCTGGGTTTGCCCCCCAGCAGCAGATTTCCCCCCAACAGCCACCACATCGGGAGTGCTGCCAGCACCATGCTTGCTCTCCCAGCCCACTCCATGCCAGGGCAGTGTTGGCACACTGGTGTGAGATCCTGGTGACAAACCGAGGCCAAGCCTGTCCTGCAAGAAAGACATGGTGGGGAGGGAAGCAGGAGCTGAGCAGTGACAGGATGCACCAGCCGAGCAGGAGGAATTGGGTTGAAAGTGTGGGCAAGTGGGTGAGAGCCAGGCTGCCTCCCTGTGCCGGAGCCAGCCACCCACTGCCTGCAGATCATCCCTGTGGGAGCAGGGCTTGGAATGGGGGGTGTCCCAGTGCCTGCCCACAGCCCTGCCAAGCTCCTTCCTTCAGAGCCACAGCAGCAAGCCAAGGCCTTGGGAATGCTGGGACCATGGCAGGACAGTGCTCTTTTCCTCCCAAAGTAAAGGCCCAGTAGTATTCTCATCTCCATTTTATAAGCCCTCAACTTCCTCTTGAGAAAATATGGCACACAGGCAAAGTGCCATGACCATGGATCAACAGTGTCCGAGAAAGAAGCAGACCATCTGCTACCAAACCCACCCCCTCAGGCTGGGCACACACCATCCCACCACAGGTGCCCCCACCCAGGACTCAGCAGACAGCTCAGCTCCTCCCCAATTACTTGGTCTACACAGCAAGTCCAAGCTCAGAGCTCTGAGAGCAGCTTCAAACCCATCCCACTTTACATCCATGCAAAGCAGACACCCAGTTTCCTGCCTCAGTTTCCGCACCACAAGTACAAGGATGAACAAAACACAAGTGGATGCACAAAGGAGTGAGGATTTCGCCTTTGACAGCAAAGCCTGGTGAGAGGCTCTAGGGTGAGGATAAATGGCAATTCAGTTAAAATCCAGTGGCAGAGCCAGAAAGTCCATCCTTTCCTGGCTCGCTGGCACTTCCCAAAACACTTCTGTGTGGCTGAGGCAGGGGAGGCCAGGGCAGCATCACAGACAGCAGGGCTGGGGCTCCCCACACAGCCTTGCTTCTCACCCCATTGCCTGCAGAAAAGGAAGGGAAGAGCCAGCAATGTCATAACACACAATTGTCTGCTTAATTAAAGCTCTCCAGGTTGTCCTGTGGCACAAACCTAATTAAAAGGCAGCTTGGTGCTTTGAGAGCTCCGGACTGCCCGTGTTTGAATGTGCAGGTACCCAGCACCATCCTGATCCCTTCCTTCCGGAGGGAGGAGTATCCCAGGGTCTCCCTGTGTCACCTCACACTGCCATGCTGGTGTCCTCCCCAGCTCAGCCACATGCCACGACCAGCAGAGCCCTCCTGGATGAGTGAAGGGCTGAGAGCACCCACCTTCCCCAACCCAGGGCATCTTCCAGGAGCAGCCACAGGGATGGGAGCACCAATGGGTTTCCAACCATGGCATAACGACATGCCAGCACCCTGATGACAAGCTGCTCCCTGGGATGAGGGGAGGCAGCTGCCTCCAGCCCCTTTTCCTGCCGTATCTCATACTGTACCACTGCCACAGGCAATGCCATCTCCAGGAAGTCAAAATCCATGGGCACAAAGTGGCCTTTGGTGCTCAGGCAGCTTTTCCAGTGAAATCCCAGCATGGCACCGACCCATTTTCCTATCACCTGTGGGACTCGCCCCATCCTTACCAAGGCAGAAACGCCCTGGGTACAAAGGCAGCTCCAGCCTGGGAATGTCAGTGGCACTGCCATGTGACAAAACCAACAGTCACTGCCTGGCTGGCAGTTCCATCCCTGCTCTGCTCTCATACAGCCCGGCAGGAAGGAGGGATGCTGTGCAGCTGGAGCAGCACCCAGGCTGGATGGCACCAGCCCTGAGGGCAGAAGCACCCCCTGCCCTGGTGCCCTGCCTTGACCCCACAGTGTGGACCTGACTGTGGATCCAACCACATCGTGTGAACAGCAGCCTGGGCTTGGAACAGCTGGGCACAAGCACTGGGAGCTGCAAACTCCTGCCTGCTCCTAAGGAACCTCATCAGCTCAAACCCAGGTCTCTCTTTAAAGGGTATTAAAAGTCATGTTAGCTCCTGATGGCACCCCAGAAGTATCTCAGTACTTTCTACCAAGCTAAAAGTCACTTTTAGCTGTTTTTTTGCAGTATTTCCCTCAACACCAGCATGTGATTCTGTATGATAACTCCAGAGGCAACAACCTCCCCACACAACATGCCCTTGGACAGATGGACCCATCATTTAATGGTTGGACTCTGTGATCTTAGAAGTCTTTTTCAGCCCTAACGAGTCTATGATCTTTGCATCACAGGTCTCCCCTCCTGGTGCTCCCTGCAATGCCAACAGCAAAGGGACACCAAATTTCTCAGGCAGAAAATGGACTCTGAAATTTGTGAACCTTGTTAAAGTTAGATTCACCCTCAGCAGCCAATGTTTCATGAGTATATTCTGCTATGGGCCACCACTGGAAACACAGAACCATCACAGCTGGAAAAGAACTCTAAGACCATCAAGTCCAACCACTAACCCAGCACTGCCATGTTCACCACTAAACCATGTCCCCAGCTGCCACACCTACACATTTTTTGGTGATCAAACTTCTCACAGTGACAGCAGAGCAGTGGCACTGGGGGATCCTCCTTTCTACCCTCAGGCTGGCCAGAGCTCTGGGTGATCCTGGGCTCCCCCACAACGAATCACATCCTCCTACAGCAAGCACATTGCTTTGCCTCTCTCCAAACAAACACCGACCGTACCTTGGGTTGTCCCCGGCCCTGCTGCCCAGCTCATCTCTCCTCTCCCCTCTCCAGGTCATCGCGGTGGTCATGGACATGTTCACTGATGTAGACATCTTCAAGGACCTCCTGGATGCAGGCTTCAAGAGGAAAGTGGGGGTCTACATCATTTTGGATGAGACCAACGTGAAGCACTTCCTTCAGATGTGTGAGCGAGCCCAGATGCACGCAGGGCACTTAAAGGTAAGGATGGTCTGAGGGGTCTGAGCTGGGAAACCCCCAGTGCAGGGAGATAATCAGAGTCACCAGTTCTGCTCCCTCCTGTCTTGGGGAATCATAACCCGCAAGCCTTGGGCAGTGCTAGATGAGTTTAGCCCATTTTTCCTGTAGCCAAAGTTGAAGGTGATGCCTTAATCCAGGAGCAGCAGGATGGAGGGGAACACATGAGAGACAGGGACATGGATTTCCACCCAGCAAAGTTGGATGAAGAAATCCTAGAGGGCTGCTGGTACCCAGCCAGAGCTGGAATTGGGGTGGGGGG
>VWZF01003241.1:519659-558726 GCA_013396755.1 Sclerurus mexicanus
GGGGGGGGTTGGGAAGGTGCAGCCACACAAGGGTGGGCACAAGTCATATAGGGCACTGCAAAGCCCAGGAAAAACCTGTGAGCTCAGCTCCTCTCAGGGAACAAGCTGGCAAGAGGGAAGGAGCAGCAGATGCTGTGCCAGGGCCCGATCTGTGGCATTGCCAGGCCCATTCCTGGTGCTGCCCCAGGGGCAGGACCAGCAGGAGCAACCACCGGCCGGTTCTCTCGCTTTCAGGCCTTCCCGCAAGCCAGAGGCTGGAATTAAAAAACTTGATTTTCCCCTTTTCCAGAGCCTCCGCCCCAGCACAGGGCCCGGAGCAGAGCAGGGAGGCACCCACACTGCCTGCAGCCCTGGCAGCTGCCAAGGGTGCCCTCCCTGCTCCCGTCCGTGCTGGGCAGCACATACTGGAGGGACTGATCTGCCCACACACGCCGTGTTCACCAGCCCTGGAGTGCCGGTGGATCACATGGAATAGCTCCTGTGCACAAATCCCATGTAAAACCAGGGAAGGCAAAGCACAAGGGGGAGTGCCTGGCAGTGCAGAGGTCAGTCCCCAGCCCAAAGTGCCCTGAGCCCAAGGTTGGACGGGGCTGGGAGCAACCAGGTCTGGTGGAAAGTGTCCCTGCCCACAACTGAAATGAGATGAGCTTTAAGGTGTTTCCAACCCCAGCCGTTCTGGGATTCTAGGATTTCCCTTACACATCCATGTGTGTGCAGGGGGTGCCGAGAAAAATCACCTGTGAGGGTGGTCATGCAAAGGCAGAGGAAGATGAGGGGGCAGAGGAGAGGACGGGGGTGTATCAGCCTCAGGAGCACCAGCCAGAGGGAGGGCCCTCAGGGTCCCAGGCTCTCCACCGGGTACAACACTCCTATCACCAGCATGGGATGCAAACACACCAGAGCGGCCCAGCAGTTTCACTCAGGGCTTGCAGACACCCCCCTCCAGCCACGAGTGGCTCGGCCTCGCCCGTTGCTTGGCAGAAAAGTGATGTTTCTGCTCCTGACGTCACCCGGCCGCACGCTGGCTGCCAAATGGCTGCCGGGAAGGCCCGTGCCTGGGCAAGCTCGCCAGATTTGCTTACGGTGAGGGCGAACCACCGGCTGAGCAGGAACACGTAGGAGCCACGACACCCTGACACCTGGCTGGAATGAGGTGGGACATGCTGGGGCTCAGGGACCCCCACGCAGGGGGCCGAGAGCACCGGCTGCCCAAGCCACACCGTGCCCGCCAGCCCACCTTAATTGACACTCCCAACAATTAAAGCAAACTCAGTCGAGCTTTTACCTGCGTCCAAACTCCCTGGAGAGTCTGGGATCCCGCAGGCTGCTGCCTCTCCAAGACCAGAAAAGCCAGTGCTGACGCACTCCGGTGTTTTCCTGCATTAACAGCCCAGTGGCAGGACTGGAAAAGCAGGAGAACATCTGCAGAGCTCTGCAAATGCCTGGAAGTTGGGATTTGCCACATGTTGCAGCCAGTTTGCTGGCACGGGAGGCAGCGGGGCAGGAGGCGGCGAGGAAAGTAGGGCAGAGTCTGGGAGCTGCTTCCTAAGCCAGGAGATGCTAACAAAACGTCCCTCGTTATCTCAGAGCCTTTGCTTGGCAATTAGTAACTGGCTTGGGCAAGGAGGTCGCTTGGTTGAGCAACGGTGAGTGCCTGGGGAGTGATTCACCCAGCCGGGCGCGCTCGGCACCCGGCCATCCCGCCGGGCACTCGCCTTGGCACAGATCAAACAGGCAGATCTTACTTCACAGCAGAGATACAGCAGGAGCTGGGAAAGGGGACTGGCACCGGGGAGGGCTGTTCCCTGGGTGTTACCTGAGAAAAACCCACGGCTGCTCCCTGAGTTTGGGCAAGGGGTTGGCTCCGAGTGGGAGAGATCAACGCCCAGGCTGGCGATGGGCACAGGGTGAAGTGTGTGAACCCCGGGCACTACCAGTCTCAGCAGCCCCATGTGTAGGGATAACACAGGGCAGGGATGGGAACCGCCACCCCAGCCTGCTTGCCAGCCAGCCCCCAGCACCCCCAGTGCTGCCCACTGACAGAAACTGGGCTGCTCAGCACCGGTGTCCGCCCAGACACACCAGGCAAAAAGCCAAACGTTGAGAAAAAAACCAAATGCAACAAAAAAGCATCCAAACTTCTCTGCTCAGTGTGTGTCTCTTCCCTGGAAACATGGCCAGGAAAGCCTTTGCTTTCACATCATACTAAAATCAACACTGAATCACTGTCCCTCCTGCCAGGCTTGGGGGAGTGGGGAGCACCTGGGCTGTTCCTGGCCATGGTCTACAGGGAGAGAGGAGAGCCCAGGAAAGCAGAGGAGAGCCCAGGAAAGCAGATAAGAGAGGCTGGAGAAGGGGAAGACAAATATTTCTGGTGCTTTTCTTTAAAAAACAACAAAAACCACACAAAAATCCAGCCACGGAGGGCATGACACAGAGCCTTTAGCAATGGCATTACCAACATCCCAGCAGCAACAGGAGGAATGCAGGCCCTTTCATAAGAAAATATTTTCTCCCCACCCAAGGGAGCCCATTTGCCCTGGAAGATGCTATCTGCTCAGCTGTGGAATGTGTCAATGCCTTCCATGGAGACACTGGAGCCAGAAGCCAGGCTGGAGATATGAAAAACCATTTTGAGAGAGCCAGGGCTGCCCTTCCATCCCTGGTCTCCCTGGGGGAGGACATGCCACTCCCCGCTGCAGGGACCTGCTCCCACATATCTGGGTTTCATTTCCTGGGGATGAAAAGATGTTGTCCCACTGCCTTTTTATCCCCACTCGTCCCTAAAACCAGGACTAAACACTCAGATAGAGGAGCGCGGGAAAAGGGGAGCGTGGTGGAAGATAAACCCACTGCCATCAGGTTCATGTGTGCTGTCCCAGGGTCACCACCTCCCCCCTAAAGCCCTTGTACATCTCCCACTGGGCGAGAGGAGGAGAAACTCCTCTCCCATGGTGGCATTTGCATAGAACACAGGAGATGGAAAGTGCTTGGCAGCACCATCACACACTGCTCACCCATGGACACAGTTCAATGGGTGGGAAACACAGCAGGAAATTCTCCAAGCCCAGTCCATGGTTTGGTGCGTGGCCTCAGGTGAGTTATTTTATCTTCCCAACTCTGTGGCCTCCTCTGAGCTGGCCATGAAGAGCTTTCAGTTCCTCAGAGGGGCTGTGGAGCATCCAGGGGGTGCCAGTGGAGGGGGACTCTCTCAGGGCAGCCCTTTGCTCCTGCCCACGCCTCTGCCTTCGCTTTGCAGAACCTGCGTGTCCGCAGCACCGGCGGGACAGAGTTTTTCACACGCTCCGCCACCAAGTTCAAAGGGGCTTTGGCCCAGAAGTTCATGTTCGTGGATGGGGATCGAGCCATGTGTGGATCTTACAGGTAACCAGCGGTCTCCTCTTGCCCACCCCATGGAGGTGTTGGTCAAAGGATCATCACAAACCCATAAATCCTGGTCCCTGCCCAGCATGGCCCCAGGACCCCATCCCAGACTTGCTCCTCTTCTAAACTGGGAGATGACTTTGCAATGAGATTTGGAGTGGGCCCCAAGGGGTCCCCAGCACCCCCTAGACCAGCAGGTCGAGGCCACTCACCATTCTCAGAGGTGGTGGGGACACACCAAATGTTTCTGCCAGTGGATGTAACGAGCACAAGGAAGGACAAAAGCACCAAACCTTAAGTGAGTCTCAACTCTCACATTAAGCTCAGCTTTTCCAGTTAAACGTTTCCTACCCAAAGGAAACAGATCACCCCCAGTCAGCTTTTCAGCTCTAAAAGACAAGTTTTATAAACATGGAGATGAGACATTTCCTACTTTCTGGCCACAACAAATAACGCATCCATTTATTATTTGCTTTTCTTAACTAACCCAAACTAAGAAAAAGCTTAAGTGAAAAACTAACTGGCCCACTGCAAATACCTTTTACTTCAAGTCCACTGTGCTCAAGACTTCAGCCCTTCACTCTAATTTTGGAAGAGAGCTATTTCATCAATCCCATTATTATTATTATTAATGTTTATGGTGAGATCATGTCCCTGCTGGCACCATCAATCCCGCAGGGAATGCCAGGGTTGGGGAGAGGTGTGTTATTTACCAGCGAGTGCTCAGAGAGTTCCCAATGTGTTTCTGTTCCAGCTTCACCTGGTCAGCAGCGAGGACGGACCGAAACGTCATCACAGTCCTGTCGGGCCAAGTGGTAGAGGCGTTTGACAAGCAGTTCCAGGAGCTCTACCTCATGTCCAAGGGGGTGAGCCTCAAGTCCATCTCCATGGGTGAAGAGCCTGAACCTGAGCCCGTAACACTGCCCTCAGTTGTGCCGGTGACCCCCGCCAATGCCGTGGTGAAGAAGCTGATTAACCCTAAATACGCCCTGGTGAAGGCCAAGAGCGCTGACCAGATCAGCAAGACTTCATCCGAGAACCAGGACAAAAACCAGAAGACAGACAACAAAGGCAAAGCCGTGCCTGAGGGCCAGGGGGGAGACCGGCACGGGGACATGGCAGACCTCTCCCTGCTCATCCACCCCGGCCTCCTGAATCTGGAGAAAGCCAACATGTTTGACTACCTGCCCACCTGGGTGGAGCCCGACCCCGAGCCCGGGAGTGAAGTCTTGGGCTACATCAACATTATTGACCCCAAGATCAAGAACGTGAAGCTCTCACAGATGAACCGCATCAAAGTCTGCGATGTCTCCCAGGCCAGTGCCCAGCACCGGCAGATGCTGAAGAACAGGGAGATGGAGGCCAAGAAAAACTCAGACCAAGAGCCACTCCTGCAGCCCCTCTGCCAAAAACAGATCCCATGGTGCCCCATGGAAGCTCCAGCAGCCCCCACCACCAACCACCCCATCGAAGGTGCCAGCTGGACAACAAGGCAAGCGGGAACATTTGCCACTTCACCGTTGGGCCACCACTTGAAGCCACAGGAGGAGACACTGGAGGCCATCAAACCACCAGTCCCAAAGCCAAGGACTGTCCCCGTTGGTGTCCTTGTGACCAAAGTCATTACAACCTGCGACAGCAGCACTGCCCTGGAGAATGACACACAACCACCCCTGGCTGACCATACAAGTGCGAAGCAGGAGCAGGAGGAGAAGCCCAAAGGAGCTTCCTCGGAGACCTGCCACCTCCAGCCAGAGCGGCCCATGGAGGACAAAGGGCCTCCCTGCTCCCACAACGGGCTGGGAGAAGAGGAGGAGGAAGAGGAGTACATCACTCTCAGTGACCAGGAGAGCTACTCCAGCAGCTCTGCTGACCACAGCTACCGCCGCTCCAACGCCTCCTCCATCTCAGACGAGTACTTTGAGGTGAGAGATCGCTACGGGCCACTCCGGAGAACCAACTCGGACGTCACCCCCAACGGGGAGATCCCTCCCATGCAGAGGAAGCTCAGCGACCCCCACATCAGCCGGGGCACCTTCCTCAGCCCCCTGGGCAGCCTCCCGTCCCTGAAACACGTCCGCATGGAGGACGTGACGAAGAGGAGGAGCAACGCCGTGGAGATCAGGCGTGTGCTGCCCCGCACCATCCTGGATGGCAACAGCTCCTACCCCAGCAGTGCCACACAGGTAGGACTTTTTGCTGTGAC
Organism: Sclerurus mexicanus; assembly: GCA_013396755.1. Classification (NCBI taxonomy): domain Eukaryota; kingdom Metazoa; phylum Chordata; class Aves; order Passeriformes; family Furnariidae; genus Sclerurus; species Sclerurus mexicanus. The sequence continues at coordinate 525,250 of VWZF01003241.1, forward strand.
CTTGTGTTTCTCCACCCTACAAAGGTTGCAAACCTGGAGGTGACCCAGCCAGCTCAGCTGAGGCGTGGTGTCATCCTGAGCTTTGGTGTCAGGTCCTCAATGCCGAGATCAGACTTCCAGTATAGGAGAATAACACCCTACACATGGCAATGGTAGGAGTTACCCAAGAGGTGCTCCTAGTCAGGAAGGTGGTGGCCATGCTACAGCTCTTGGTGTCTAGCAATGAGAACAGCTGGTTAAATGGGAGGTTTTTTGGGAACTAAAGATTATCCCACAGCACTGGGCTGGGGATGGAGCCTGGCAGCTCTGTGCACAGCTGTACAGATGTGCCTGGGCTCGCTGAGCCCCATCCACAGCCCATCAGCAGTGGCATCGTGCCCAGCCAGGGACAGACTGTGCGTGCAGGCGTGTCCTTCTCAGGTTTGTTTTCCAGCACCTTGCCAGGGTGATTAGCTTCAAAGGAAAAGCGCTCGGACACATAATTAGGCAGAGCAAGACAGCGGAGAAACAGGGACGGCAACCTCTGTGGGCGAGTGCCACAGTCAGCAGCTTTGAGGCTGATCCAGCAGTGACGCCAGACCCTGTCACCGCACGGGTGCTGCAATTCCATGGAGTGCACGCCAGAATCCCACTGCTGGAGCATGGGGTTCACACCAGCATCTCCACCACAGCCAGAGCATTCCCACCATGGCCAGAGCATCCCCCCATCCAGGCAGGGGGAGCACAAGGTCAATCCCCTATTCCCACCTAAGCGCTGCAGACTCTTGTACCACTCCCAGTCAGTTTGGTTTCCCAAGGCTCCCCAGCAGCTGTTTTAGGGACATTCAAACCCCCAGGGCTAAATCAGCAGCTGAAATCACTGAAACTGCCGGAGGTCACCCCAGCTGAGCATCTAATCTGTATTTACAGGGAATTAAATTTACTATCCCAGAGTCCACTTGCTTCTCCAGTCCCAGCCAGTGACAGGGAGCTCAGAGCTTTAATCCTCACATATCAAATACCCCCTCATCCTGCAGGGCAAGGAGCACCAAGCCCTTTGATGCTGCGACCCAGGTCCCAGGTGCCACCCTGCTTGGGGTGGCCGGGTATGCTGGTGTTCCTGCAGTAACTTGTTCTGGCCCTTTGATGGGAGGCAGATAATTAGCACAGCATCAGGGTTAGGAAAGCCAGCGCTCAGCTGGTGGAGATGCGCAGGGAAGAGTTTGTCCCATGTATAAAAAGAATAAACCAAAGCAACCCTTGATTAACCCTAGAAAACCCAAATCCACCAGGAATCACCACTGATCCCCACAAACATCTTTTTCTGTGTCCACATTTCTTATGTGCCAGCCCATGGCCCAGCGCAGCCCAAAACTCAGGTGGAGGCTCATTCAGGGCAAACATCATGTTTTCCATTCCATGGAGAGCATGGCACCCAAGTTCTCCCTGGAGCATTGCCTTCCCTGTACACACAACCCCACTCACACTTCGATATGTGGCAGGCTCAAGGAGAACACAAGGGACACCCATGTCTTCTCTTGTCCCTTTTCCACCCAGAGCCCCCAGGTCTGTGCAGACCAGAGGCTTCCGAACAAGCCCCCTCCCATTCATCCCTTAGTGACAGGGAAAATCCTCATCCCACCAGCTCCACAGCCACATGGGGGGCTCTTACCTGGGTACAGGACCCTGCTGATCATCCCTGGCATGATGATGACAAACAGGGGCAGCATCTTCAGGTAGCTGGCCAGGATGGAGCCGGCCTTGGCGTGACTCAGGCTCTTCGCAGAGAGTGACCGCTGGACAATGACCTGTGGAGGGACAGGCAGGAGGCATGAGCAGCACCAGCATCCATTCCACTTCAGCCTCCTCCTTGCCAAACTGCATCCCAAACACTGGGGCCACTGGGCATTGGGCCCAAATGCAGCACAGATGCGTTCCCAACCCACAGCAGGGTTTCTCTCCAGACCAATAAAGGGCTGCCATAGCACCACAAAAGCCCAGTGCAACCCCAGCAGTACATCCTCCTGCCAGTATCAACCATTCCCCACAACTGTCCTCCCCACTCTTGCCTCTTCTATTCAATCTGCTCCCCAAAGAGTGGCCACAATGACAAGGAAGCTAAATCCAGCCTCCTCTTCCCACAACTCCACAACTCACACTGCTCAGACCATCACACCTCAAAGCTCTGGTCAAGCCATATCCATCTACAGCACAGTCAGCCCTTGAGTTTTGAGAGAATCCCTCTTAAATAGCCAACGTTTCTAGGAATTGATGATTTAAAAGAGCTCAGAGTCTCCCCAAAGGCTTACAGAGAAGTGCTCAGCACCCAGCAGGATTCAGCCACTCTCAAGCTAAGCACTGACTCATTCTCCCGATGGACAGGAGGGACAGTGTGCCTGTTCCTTGGGAAAGCCATGGTTTAACTTCTTCCCAAGAGCCAGGGCATGTCAGGAGCTGCAGGACCCACTATCCAGCTCAGGCACCACGTGCACCATACCAGGTATATGAGAAGCTCAGAGGGAGAGGAGCTCAATCACCCTTAGTCCTTCCCAATGAAGCCATCACAGACCTCAAGGCTGATTTTAAGCATATAATAAAATTGATGTAGAACTACCCAAGCTAAACTGCCTTAACTCAGCCCTCATGGTCAACAAAGGAGGTGTCTGCTCCAGGACCAGGAGGCCTTTGGGATACTGGAACTGGCTGAACACTGAGCTGATACCAACAGCTCGGTGGAGATGCAGGGCTGGCAGCATGGCAATGGTCATGGCAGAGGCTGGGTGGGTTGGCAGTGCCAGCTTTGCAGCCTCCTGGCCCCAGCCCATCCTGCCACCAGCACCTGCACTCGCCAGATCGCATCTCACCTGGTACATCTGCACAGCCTCAATCACACCTCCAGGTCGCGGTACAGGCACGCCCAAAGAGGAGATAAATATCTGGTGACCACAGCCATGTCTTATGGCCTTACCCCGTCCAGAATTAAGATTAATGGTGCTCAGACCTGATCCAAACGTGTGTCTCAACCCAGCTAATCAGAGCCACCCCCACAGTGGTGTTGCAGCTCACTGTTGTCTCCTCATCCCACCTCCTCTCCCAACCCTCCATCCTTTCATCTGATCTTGGCAGTCACCTGATCCCACAGCTTTGGTCTGAATGACTGGATGCTCTTTGGGCCTGATAGAAGGCTTAGGTGATTAAGATAGGTGTTCAAGCTGCTGCTGGAGAGGTGTCCTGGATCTCCAGGCAGCAGGAGCTTGGCTTAGGACAGTCTCTGGACTGCCAAGACTGCTCAGGAAGTGACTGCTGAGATGATGAATGTGCAGGACTGTGTGTTACCAGAGCAGCAGCCATGCGTAGTTTTGAGCTGCCACCAATCTCAGAAGAATTTGGGCAAGGGAGTACACTGAGTGTCAGAGGGCTTTGTCCATGAGGACCAAGCCTATGATGCAGAGAGGTGCCCTCACAGCAGCCATAGCTCACCTCTTTCTCTGCTCTTTAACAAACAGGGGACGCACATCTATCGCTACCGACCCAGGACCCCCGCAGGCAGAGAGCAGGGCAAGGAGGTCTCCTGCTCCCCAACGCACGAGAAACCCCTCAGGGCCACCAAGTACAGAGGGGATGGAGCAGAACCCAAAAAGACCATTGCAGGCAGCCAGCCCTACTGGCAGAGCAAAGCCTTCAGCCCCAGCAAGCCCACGGCGCCCGGCCACCTCTCCCCGAACAACCCCAGGGCATCAGGCAAGCGCTTCAGCCCCCTGCCCGAGAGCCAGAAGACAACCGAGGAGATGAGGACACCCCTCGGCATCCCGCTCTCCAAACTGTCCCAGTCCAAGCACCTCAAGAACAGGGTTGCAGGAGCCCCAGGTGCTTCTACTGACTCCAAAAAGCAGCCCCCTGAGACCACGGGCCAGAAGGAGCACTAGGTGCTGGTGAAGGTGGTCTGGCAGGGCGAGAGCAGTGGTAGAGCGTGCCTGGAGCGCAGGCGACGCCCGCGTTACAATGGGGCAGGGGATTCTTGTTTACATTTACCTGGTCAGTGCACCAGTACCACGTGGCCATGATGGACAGCCCAAAAGTCATTCCGGTCCAGGGCAGGTCTCCAGACACCGGGTCTCGGAAGAGGTGCATGGCATCCGCTCTGGGCAGGTGGCAGGTAGTGTTGGGAATGATCTTGGATGGCACGGCTTTTAAATAGGCCTCTTCCAGGTTGGGGTAACCTCCAATCTCATTGAAAGCTGGAAAGCACCATTGGGGGAGTTGGTCAGAGTGGAGTAAAACCCAGTGGTCTGTGAGATGAGCTGGCAAAATGCTCACCAGCTCGTTAACCCAGGAGTGCTGCCCAGAGAGGGGGGGCTCGTCCGTGATTGTGTTTTCTTCTACTTATTTAAGAGACTCTTCTATTACCATTTTGCACAGCAGGTCCCATTGCAGTCCACCCTCCCTTTGGAGGGTGACCCGAGTCCTGGGACAAACGCTCCTCAAGGGATCCACCTCTTTTAACCTTGTACTGTAAAAGCAACCTGTTCATTAAAGCTCCCTGGTCCCACGGCAGGAGAACCTCCCTAGGACTATTAAAATGCAAGATTAGGTGACCTTGGACTCGTTAAACTGTAGCTCAAGGTGCCTTGGCACAAGTGTCCGGCCAAACATTTTCTACTCTCCTGAGCACTTCCCCAGCATCCCCCATGTGCCCCTACCCCCAAACCTCCAGCAACCAGTAAAAAAATAAGAAAAAAAAATTTAAAAAGACCCTTTTCACTGCATTTTTCCTAGGAAATGGGATCTGAGGTCTGAGCCTGAGCCTCAGTGAGGAGTATGTGCCATGAACAAGCCCTAGCAAGTGAGATCCAAGCCCTTGGCAGATGCCCTGTGCTCCTCCTGCTTGCAGCTGCTGCCAACCAGCCTTGGGCTCTGCCCTGGCCCCCCACCACCTCCCTGCTCCTTGCATCTCCCCCAGCACCTCCAGTGGGAGAACTATGGTGCCAGAGGCATGGCTTTTTGGAGGAGGGAGGGTGGGGAGGCACCAGCACTGTTTCCCACACACACCACGGCCACCCACACAGCAGCCTGGGGGAGACAAGCAGGGAGATGTGTTGGCACCCCCATACCCACAGCAGCTGGGGAGCGGAGAGGAGGCTCCAGAGGTTCATGGAGGGGAGACTCAAAGCAAGACCCACAAGCATCCCTCGGTGGATTTCTCCAAATCTGGTCCAGCTGTCACATCCTGTGTCCCTTTGGCCACTGCGGTCCAGACCCTCAGCTTGGTCCCCTCCAGTGCAGCAGTATAAAGTGGGAATGTGCTCCTGAGCAGTTTCCCTTCCACAGGACCATGCCCATGAGCACTGCTTCTTCAGACCAAATCCCTCACGTACCAGGTGCTGGGCGTTGGGATCACCATCAAATGCCAGCTTGAATAAATCCCAATTTCCAAGCCACCCATCCTGCTCTGTTGTTCCCTCCTGCCAGAGGACAGCCCTCTCTCCCTGCAGTCCTCCCATTTCCATGACAAACACACAGCCCTGCCCTCATCCCCGGGCATCTCTTTGCCCTGAGGCTTTTGGGGAGGTGGCAAAGGGGCATCACCCACCATTGCAATCCCCCCTTGCTATTTGTCCTCCCGTGTTTCACAGGGAGTCAGCATCTGCCAGCTCCTCCTGCTCTTGCAAAAGCAGCCCTGGCCCCTCTCCAGCCCTGGGTTTATCCAGGCGCCGGCTACTCCCAAGCTTTGCATGGGCGTTAGGCACCAACAAAGGCTCTCCAGAGACAGAGGCCGAGTGCTGAAAGCAGAGATTGGTGCCCGGGGGTGAGGGCCTGCTCCCTTCCCAAAGCTGTTCACCAGCAAGTCACGGCACCCACGCCTGCCAAGAAGGAAGAGCGGAGCAAAATCCTCGAGGCAGCAGATGCTGGGATCCAGCCCATGGGCTCTGCTGGGATTAACATTCCCTTGAATGGCAAGTGGGTGCAGGATGCCGGAGCTAAGCAGGGCCACCAATGACACTGCCAAGGTCTCTGTTCAGCAAAGTGATTGTTAAACTGTCAGAGGGCAGGGTTAGATGGGATATTAGGAAAAAATTGTTCCCTGTGAGGGTGGGGAGGCCCTGGCACAGGTTGCCCAGAGAAGCTGTGGCTGCCCCATCCCTGGAAGTGTCCAAGGCCAGGCTGGATGGGGCTTGGAGCAACCTGGGCTGGTGGAAGGTGTTCCTTCCAACCCAAACCATTCCATGATTCTATTGAGAGTGTCCTTTATTAGCTGAGCTTGGTAGGAGCAGGAGAAAACCAAATACCTTTGGGGCACACCCTCTCCAGGTCCTGAGGTCTCCTCAGTCCTGAGGAAAAACCTGTGCAACCAGCAGCTTGTCTTTTGGCTCCCCCAACTCAGTCCCTGTGCCAGCACCTTCACCCCCCTGCACACACCGTGCCACGCTTGCAGGTAGCAAAGCCAAAACAAGCCGAGCTCTGCAGCTGCCCAGAGGGATTTTCCAGGTTTTGCCTACCTGCTCTCCCTCCTCTGGCTCTGTGCAGCTGCACCAGCCAAGCCTGGCAGAGACAAGGCTCAGAGAGCCCCACGGCCAAGCACACCCAGGCACCGTGTCCAAGGCACAGGCTGCAGCCACTGCTCTGTTCTGCCTTGACAGGCAACGAGCTCCTGTGCCCAGAGCAGCTCCGTGCTGCTGCTGGGGTAGTTAAGTGTTATTGTCCTTTCTCCAGGAAGTCTCTGTCCTTTCATTTGTTTCTTGTATATATACCTTGCTGTGTCCAAGGGCTCACCCAGGGGCAAGCTCTGCTCTGGCACAAGGGAGCAGCTGCAGGACTGGGCCTGTCACAGCTCTGGGGCTGCTCCCACCTCCACAGCACTGGGTCAAAGCCTTTCCTACCTGCCTTTTCCAGGAGATGGTGGAAATCATCTCAGGAATGCCTCTGGAAGTCATCCTCTGTAGTTAAACACCTGCCTTTGAAGCTGGGACCTGACTTTTTGCTTCCTGCTCCTCGGGGCCAAGAGCCTCAGTGACAGAACCAGGCTGATGAAAGCTCCCGGCCTCACAGGGATGCTCTGAGGCTGAATGTAGGGAGACAACAGTGCTGGGGGTTCAGGAAGGGCTGGTGATGAACCACAATCACTGCAGCCCAGAGCAGGGCACAGCACCACCCTCCACATCCCACCCCTGAAGCCGTGCCTTGTTCCAGCACCACGTTCTGCTGTGCACGTCCCCAGGCAGTGGGATCATGTCTGAAGATCCCACCAAAACACTCAGAGCAGAACTGGGAATGCTGCTTTTCTCTCAAGCACTTGATCAGTCTCAGAGGGAGGGGCAAACATGCCAAGCAGCAATGCCCACAGGAACGTCACCTCTACTGGGGACAGTCCCACATGGAGCATAAGGGGGAAGCTCCACGGCGTCTGCACCTGGAGGAACAGCATGCAGGGGAAGTCAAGGGGACACAGGGGCACCACAGACTTCATTTAGGTGATTGCCACAGGACCAAAGTCCTGCTGGGCATCTTGGCCATCAGATTGCCCAGACTGAGTGTTTTTATTTGTTTCCAAGACCACCTGAGCGAGGAGGGAAGGTGCCCCTGGAGCAGCCCTTACCTTTCACTGCCAGCACGATGGCTCCCAGGACCATGATGAGCGTCTGCAGCGCATCGGTGTAGATGACGGCCGCCAGCCCCCCTGCACGAGAGCAAGGCAGAGGGTCAGGAATACTGCTGGATTCGGGCTTGGAACAGTCAGGAAGTCCAAATAAAACTTCCCAAGGGGGTGTACTGTCACCAGCCTCAGCCTGCTGACACTGTGGTGGTGGGGGGCTACAGTGGGAAGGGGGAACAGCTCTTTGGTGGTTCTGGTGTCAAGGGGGAACAGCACCCCAGAGAGGGGGTGAGGGGAGCAGCCAAAAGCCACAGGGGCTGCAGCCTCACTGGGGCAGGGAGGGGAGCCAAGGGATGGCAGGAGGAGAGGGATGCAGCCCCAACATCTCCACACAGTCAGGAGGACTGCAGCCAGCCTCAACCCCAGCTCTTTGGATGCTTCAGCAGCACATCACATTCAGGACATTGATCATTTACCAACCTCTGCTTAACGCCAGGTTTCCCCTTTGTACACCCTCAGCTCTCCTCCAAACCCTACAGTTTCATTTTTCCAGTACATGGTGCTTAGTGGGATTCCCTCGGCCAGCCAGCCAGCAGCATTTCTCCCTTTCCATCCCGAGCTCTCCCTCCAGACCTGCTGCAAACCCAGCACCTGCTCACCCAACCAGAAATCACTCAGCACACAAGCAGAAGCATTAGAAAGTAGCAGAGCTAAAGAAAATGGGTCAAAAATTGAATCAGTGTCAAGCCCAGCCACTGAACTGTATCCCAAGAATTCAGGGCTGCACCATCCAGGCCTTGCCTGGGGTTTGCAGGGCTGTTCTTGGGATCAGGGTGATGCAATGATCACACCTGTCTGAGCTCACTCCGAGGTGCCTCACATCACAACAAGCCTTGTGGGCAGGAAAAACCCGAGATGGGATTTGCTTAAAACCAAAGTCTTGCAAAATCCACCCTGTTATGGATACACTTAAACCGTTTCCCGTTTTGATGGCCGGGGTGAGATAACGAGGGTAAAATTACTGCTGGGTGTCTCCACTGGCACTACCAGGGGAGGGAATGTCCCAGCCAACATAATAACCCAAAGGGCTGCCAAGGATACACAGTCCCACGGTCTGAGTGGGACTGTGAGCCAGGAACCCACAATTTCCAACACCAGCTCCAAACCCTCATCACCTCTGGATCACAGAAGGAACCTGTGGATTGACCCTGCACAAAATCAGCTGGTCCCACAATGGGGAAACGTGGGCAAGAAGTATTCCCAAAAGTTTTGTGGAGAGAGGGCAGCAGGTTGCATTGAGGGCAGGGCAGGAGGGAGGGAAAGGAGTTGGGTAAAGGGCTCTCAGGTTGTAGATTCCATAATAATAGTCCTGTAATAGGAGAAGCCCTGATTATTGCTGTTACAAATAGGTACACACAAGAAAGTGCTCAGGTACGTGGTGGGGGAGGAGTTATTAGTAATGAAAAGATGTAATGACAAAGGAGAGGTCATGGGCTGAGTCATCACCTGAGCTGACTCTCCAGAAGGCTGGATAGGGCCGGAAGATGAACCCCACTGGTATAACCCCCTAAAACCTTCCAAAAATAACAATAGTAAAATAAAAGCAGGAGGGTGAGTGGTGTGGTTCAAACCAAGAAGGAAGATTGAGGCCAACAGATGCTGAGCAACCTACCTGCAATGGTGTAGAGCCCCGTGACCACCAGCATCAGGATGGTGGAGAGGTAGAGGTCCCAGCCCAGGCAGACTTGCACGAAGAGGGCCCCCGAGTACAGGTCTGTCTGTGCGTGGAAGAAGAAACAGGGGGGCTGGGACAGGTGACATCCATCACCCAAGGGATGTTGCAAGAGCAGCACAGCAGGGAAACAGCCAGCTCTGAGGGTTCAGTGAGGACACAGAACCCTGGAATGGTCTAGATTGGAAGGGACCTTAAAGGTCATCCAGTGCCACCCCCTGCCAAGGACAGGGACACCTTCCACTGTCCCAGGTTGCTCCAACCTGGCCTTGGACTCTTCCAGGGATGGGGCAGCCACAGCTTCTCTGGGAACCTGTGCCAGGGCCTGCCCACCCTCCCAGGGAGGAATTTCTTCCTAATATCCAATCTCTCCTCTGAGTTTAAAACCATTCTCCCTGGTCCTACCACTATCTGCCTGTATAGAAAGTTACTTTATCTCTTTTTTACAAGCCCCTTTAAGGACTGGAAGTCCACAATGAGGTCTCCATGGAGCCTTCTCTGACATCACATGGCACGTGCCAGGGGAACACTCCTGAAGGGTCCCAGGTGAGTGGCCGTGTCACTGCTGCAGATGGGTGTCACCTTCCCCCAGCCCCAGAGGAGCAGAGCAGGCAGCTCCAGCCATCACTGTACACACTGGGGGTTGTCATGGCTTGGTGGGAATGACATGTAAAGCAGAGACTCGGAGCTGGGGCACCTCCTCCAACAAAAGCAGCGATGCTGTGGGAGGACAGGACCAGGTGCAATGGCAGTGCCACCACCACGTCTCCACCCACAGCTGAGCTCAGCCATCCCCAGCTCTCAGCTGGGGCATCTTCTCAAATCAGGGCATCCCGTTTGGAGAAGGGAGTGAGGCCAGAAGGGGCAGGAAGAGGCAAGACAAGCTGACTCCACACCCTTGCCTGGAGCCACGATGGGTTCCCACAGCCAAGACATCAGCTCTGATTTGACATCTCTCTTCACACACCTCCCAAAAACCATCCCCCAGAAGCAAGGCTGTCTTGCCCAGTCATGTGGGAGCAGTTGCTTGGGATTAGTAAGGTGTTATTTCCCATATCACACCTCCTTGGCCCAACTCTGCCCTTCCTCCTCCCAGCACTGCTCCAGGACACTCCCATACAGGAGCTGAGGACCATCCTCAGCTGATGGAGAGGGACCATGCAATGGAAAAGCCGAGATGTGCGTTGGCTCCATCAGCTCAAAACCCAGTAGGTGAGCACACCTTCAGCTTCAGCACCACACAAAGCCATTCCCCAGTAGGTGAACCCACAGTGTTAGACACAACCTTGATTAAATTGAATTGAACCAACCAGGATCTTGAGGATCCTGATTCAGGGACTCTTCCATGACATCTGAACAAGGCCTTACACCACAGTCATGTCTGGCATTCCCAAGGGAGGTACTACGTGTCCTCAGCTGCACCTGGGATTGGCCATGTGTCTGGGAGAGTGCTTGTCAGCACAAAGAGGGAATTCAGCCCTGGAATGACCTCTTGAAGAGGAACCAACTCACAGGCAAACAAGCCATAATCTCTGACAGTGGCTCCTTTCCATCACAAATACAATCCAAACACAGCTTGATACTACCAAGAAGCCCTAAAAAGGGACACCTAAACTATTCACACAGTGCAAGCTTCAGCAACAAGGCAGAAAAGCTTCAACCAAAGGCCCTCAACCACCTCCTCCCCATACAACCCGAAATGGGAACCCAAAATATTTTAAGCCTTCCCTAACACAGTGCCAGCCCAGAATCCTTGCTGTCTTCCAGAGCTCCCCATGTCCCTTGGAGGTATCCATCACTTGCCACATCAGCACCAGTCAGGAAGTTTTTCCTGCCCTGTGACTCTCTGCTTCTCCAGCAACCCTTCCCCACAGCCCAGCTGGAAGATTCAGCCCTGGACAGGATATTTCATAATTGCTTCTCCTGGCTTTCTCAATGCTTAATCATTTTTGCAGTCGTCTGCAAATGAGTCAAAGCCTTTGCTATGAGGAAGCAGAGGTATCTCCACCTCCCTTCCTGGTAATTCTGCAAGGGTGGGAAAAAATAAAAGCACATGTGACCGAGTTGTTAATAAGACAACCCAAATACAAAAACAAGCTAATTAAAACCAGGTATGACCTATTCATAAAATAGGCCCTTTCAACCTTAAAAGGAGGGGAGAAGCCTTTGAAGTCAGGCTTCATAATCCAGAGAGATCTCTGCCTCCACCAGTGACCTCACTTGGAAACTCGTTCTTACCTAATGTTGTTAATGCCTTCCCAATGAAAGATGGCTTTGGAGACAGCTTGGGATTAACAATTGGTGAAGCCAGAACCTTGGTAGAACGAGTTACCCAGGGTGCAGAGGAGTCTCCAGGGGCCCTTCACCAGGGCTGGGACACCTGTGAAACTCCTCACGTGTTCTTAGCCAGGGGGATGCCACCTCTCAGCAGGATTTTTGGCTGCCCTGCTGTACCCTGCCATGAAACATGGAAAGCTGGGGTGTACCCAAGGGAGAGGAGGGACTGTCACTCCCCGTGCCCCAAAAGAAGAGCCAAGGGAGCAGCACTGATGCTGTGTCTCAGCTGGGGAGAACGTGGAGCAAAGATCCATCCACACAGAAACCTCTGCAGGGAGGGGAGGCAGGAAAAGCCCATCTAATCCCAGGCTTTGAGGCAACCCCCAGCAAGGACCAAAGGAAACTCCCCAGGAGACAGCCCTGACTAATCGCTCCAAGCTTAACACTCCCCTCTGTGGCCACCAGTGGGGACAGGGACACTGGGCCAGTTTGGCAACGCTGGTGTGTCTGCAGACACTTATCCTAGCCCACTGCTGGAAACAGCCATTGTCTGTGGGATTTACTGTGAATGGAGCCAGATGCCAAGATAATCCCCTTATTAGGCTGATTCCTCTTCTGTTGCATCCTGCCTGACTCAGAGATCAGAGAAAGCTCAGTAGACCAAGGAAACCAAAGCACTGGCTGAGGAAAGGCTCAGGAAGAGGAGTTTGGGAGTGTCCACCAGGCTCCAAAGAGGAGGTTGTGCTGAGAAGGGCCCAGAGAGCCACAGAGCTTCCCATGGGAGCCGGCACTGCATGGGGGTCATCTACAGGGTCATCTGGCCTTAGGCAAGGAGTGACACCACAACCATGTCTCCAGCTAAGAATGAGTTTGTAGGACATCCATCCCCCTGGGCAAAGGCACGGAGAGACTGGAAACCAAAGAGATCAAGCACAGCCCCATGACATGGTAGGGCACCATCTGGTAAGAGAAGAGGGGACATGGGTGATAGTCTGGAAAGAGACCACCTCAGACTACCAGTGACCTCTTCTTCAGAGGAGCAAGAACAAACTACCCCAGCAGAAATCCTATCCCAGCTTCCAACCTTTCCTTTAAACAGCAGCAGGGATGCGTGTGAATCCCACGGATTCCCTGCAGATCACGAAATCAGGGAACAGCACCGCAGACAAATGTGCTCCTACATCTCCCCCAAACTCCTACTGGGTCTTTTCTGGGAGCAGGGAAGAAATGTGACACAGGAGGGGAATGAGTGGCAACAGTTTATTGGGCATAAGAGCAATCAGAGTGTCACTGCCCAGACTTGCAAACTGGGCTGGTGCTCCAGGAGCCACCAAGGTGATTTCAGGAGTAATACTGTAGGAGTTTCAACAGCATAGAGGATTAGGATATAAATACTACCAGATTAATGGGAAGAATGCCCTCCAGTAGGGCAGGGCATGCTTTTGTGGGGGGAAAAACAGGTGACAGCTGCACCAACGGAGTCACCAGTGTCACCTCTGACAGTGTGTAAATGGGAAGGGCTGCTCCCCCCGAACCTGCCAGTTAAACCCAAAGTACAGTGCCTTGCCCAAGCGCAGAGAGCAGCTTGGGAAGGGGGGAGGGTCTCCTGGAGCTGGGGACATCCCCTCAGCAGCCCCTCCCTTTGCAATGAGTGCTGATGGATGTGCACAGCCTGCCGTTTCTGGGCTGCTCCAGCCCACCACATCCCTTGAAGGGAGACCCAGAGGATCCCCCACAGCTCAGCCCGGGGCCCGGGGCTGCAGAAAGGCTGTGCAGGGTGAGATGCTGCATCCAGCCAGGGTGATGGAGCTGGCAGGGGCAGAGGCAGGCACCGAGTGCCTCGACATAGGGAGACACACACCAGCAGTGCCCCTCCTGCCTCAGACAGCCTCATGCAAAAGCACTTGCAGCCAGACACCTGCAAAAGCACTTTTCCTTTAGCCCCAGCAGAGCCCAGGTTGGATCCACCTGCTCCATGAGGGCAGGATTGCTCCCTCAGGCAGGTTTTCTCTCCAGATTTTCCAAGCTGTTTGCTCTTGATCTCTGCCTTGCTGTCTCCAGCCCCCAGGGCTGTCTGTGCCCGGCTCTCTCCTGCTTGCCCTAGACCTGGTATCACAGGCTCTTTAGCTGTTTTACCTGGGTTAAACTCTTCCCACGGTTATCACCATGAGCGCAGGCTGCACACAGGGAGTTGTGAACGAGGTCAAAATGAGGGGAAAGCATCCCTGTGGAAAAGTGCCTGGAAATCAGGCACTATCTGTACAGGCTTGAATATCTTACAGCTGCAGCAAGGCTTCCTTTCCTCAGAAAACCCACCCACGCTCCCTAAAGCAATGAATACATTCCCAGTTCAGTGCCTGGCTCTGCTGGGTCCCTCGAGGATGCGGAAAAGCATCACTTGCAGAGCATGGAGACAAACCCAGCCCATGCAGCCCAACCTCTGAGCATGTTTCACCCACAGCCTCTGCTACAAGGCAGGTCTGGGAATTCTGACATGCCCTGTCTGGGTTACACAGACAGCACTGCTGGATCTACCTATGAACTCGTGGGGTGTCACAGGCAGCTCCTGCCCACAAATTCCCACCTTTTGTTCCACTCCCTCCTGGAACATCCTGCAGCAGCTGCTCTCCTCTGATTTGGCTACACAAGGCTTGAGCCCAAAAATAACCTTTTGGTAGCTGTATTGGTCGTGGATTTCTGACAAAGGTAAGGGGGAGCTACTCACTGAGATTTTGGTGAAGATGGAGAGCAGCAGCGACAGGCTGGAGAGGTACATCCGGATCCTCTCCCCTCCAAACCTCCGCTGGAGGTACTCGGGCATCGTGACAATCTGCCAGGGAGGAGAGAGAGACATCACTGCCCTGTCCAGGGCCCATCCTCCAGGGAAGGGGCATGGGGACAGTGGTATTCCCAGAGCAGGACTCAGGAGCCCCACAGCACAGTGGTGACAGTCCTCCTGGGAGCAGGGGGGCTGTACGGGGCCACGCTCCCCACAGCAGGCTCAGGCGGGCTGTACGTACCCCAGAGGAGATGTAGACTGGCACGAACACCCAGGCAAGTGCCAGAAGAGCATAGGTCGCCTGTTGGGAAGGAGGAACATGGCAGAGCCAGAAAAAACACGGACCCTGCTCCAGCTCAACACTAACTGCAGGCGTAAACACTGTCCCTGCTCCTGACCCAGCCCTGGCTCACCCTTGAAGGCACATTGACATCCCCAAATGTCCTCAGACTGCAGGCATGGGGTCATGGTAGACACCCCTCAGCCCCCTGCCAGCAGTAACCTGCTTCCCTCAGCCCTTCAGCTCCTGACTGGACATTTCCCACCAACTCCTTGAGCACCACACAATTCAAATGCTTTTTTTTTTTTGGCTGCAGATCCCAAGGACTTTGGCTACAACACGCAGGGAAGCAGGGAATGGGTGACCTATTCTGTCATCTCCCTGTCAGGGTGTGCAGGCGCTGAACTAGGAAATTGGATCCAAAATGTCCTTTTCCCTGAGCACGTGGAGCTGAGCTGAGCTGCCTCCAGACTCACCCTACACTAGACAGGGGCTGGAGAAGCTGAGTCAGCAGGGTTGTTTTAATTACCCCCTGGCTCTTCCCAAACCTCTCCAGACGGTGCTGTGAAATGGGCCATCTGCTGCGACAAACTCATTTCCTTAATGACACAACACGCTGTTTCTTACATTCCACTCGAAGCCGGCGACAGCGATTCCCCCCGCGGCGCCCGTCCCGGCCAGGCCCAGGAAGAGCCCCGAGCCCTCGCTGCTGGCAAAGAGTGAGGCACCGACCTGGGGGAGCACAGGAGGGGCTGCAGGTCCCCACAGGGGCTGCCCAAACGCTGGGTCCACACAACTGGGCATGGACCAGCTTTGGTTCTTCCCCACTGGCGCAGCCCCCAAGGGGATAACTCAGGAAGAGGAGGTGGGAAAAAATAATGTCTGAACGGGAGCAACAGGGCAGAGACCTTCTTGTCACTTCTGAAACAAAGGGTGGCCAAAGACTCCCCATGTGGGAATTTCTTTTTTGCAAGAAAAACCCTTAATAGGTAAAATTCAGGTAGCTGTGAGTTCCTAGGAACCAGCACTCCTACTATCCAGCTCATCTGGACATCCCTCGTGGGTTTGGGATGAACTTTCTCGTCTTCAGGAGGATGAGAAGGAGCCACGGGTTGCTGCATTTGCCACAGTGGCCACTCACTCTGCCCAAAGGTGGCCCTGTGCAAGGAGACAGTGCCAGACATGGGAAGGACCTACAGTCTGCCAAGATTGTACAAAAATAAGAAGGAAAAACAAAACTTGGGACACCAATGATATTTTGGAGTCACTGGGAGCACACAGGGATGGTGGCGATGGATGTTTGACTCCGAGGATCCCTCCCCAAGCTCAGAGAAACCAAGGAGGAGGCCCAACGAGCCAAGTGGGCTCCAGCATCCTTTGTGCAATGAGAAGGGAAATGCAGCTCCAAGGACCCAGATCCTGGAGGGAGGAGGTGGGCAGGGTGGGGAAGAGTGAGGGCAGTGGAGAAAACAGGGAGGGGAACTGGTGAGAGGGACAAGGGTGCAGGATGTCCCCATGCCCAGGGTGCCACAGGAGGGACAGAGGTCTGTACTTACTGGCCACCAGGCCATGTCTCTGCCAGCAAGGAAATAGCCACTGACCGTGTTCCTGTTCACCCTGCAGGAAGACTGGGAGGAGGAAAGATCAGCACAGAATACCCTTTCCCTAAAAACCCAGACAAGACACCAGGACCCAAGCCTCCCAGACAAGAAGCCAAGAGACAGGAGACTCGATAATTAATGGGAACTCTGCAAAACTCCAGCTTAATTACACGAAATGGTGGCTGCACCCCAGGAACTTGGAGCCATGAATAGCAAAGGAAGCACCCAGGAGAGGGGGAAGCAGAGAGGATGTGCCTGTCCTGCTGCCATCCCAAGCAGACAGGTTGGCTAATAGGGCCCAGCTTTGGCCAGGATTTTTCTGCAAGGCAGAATAAATGGGTTTATCTAAAACTGCTGGAGCTGAGGGTTGTTTCTCTTATCAGGGCATCTGACTCAACACCTTCTAATAGGCAAGGGCAGAGCTGCTCAGACAGCACACACAGAAGCTGGGGAGGGGCTTGTGCCATGGCTGATTCCATCTTGTTCCCAGGCTATAAGAGGTGAAAGGGACAGAGGGTTTGTACAAAACAGCAAATCACAGAATCCCAGAAAAGTTTGGGTTGGAAGGGACCTTCAAGAACATCTCATTCCACCCCCTGCCATGGGCAGGGACACCTTCTACCAGCCCAGGGTGCTCCAAACCCCGTCCAATCTGGCCTTGAACACTTCCAGGGATCCAGGGGCAGCCACAGCTTCTCTGGGCACCCTGTGCCAGGGCCTGCCCACCCTCCCAGGGAAGGATTTCTTCCTAAAATCCCTTCTAACCCTGCCCTCTGGCAGTGGGAAGCCATTCCCCCTTGTCCCAAGTCCCTCTCCAGCTCTCCTGGAGCCCCTTTAGGCACTGGAAGGGGCTCTGAGGTCTCCCCAGAGCCTTCTCTTCTCCAGGTGAACACCCCCAGCTCTCCCAGCATCTCCCCAGAGCACAACACACAAAATATACTAGTGAAAGCTACAAGAAAATAATACACAGAAAAGCCAGACCTGAAAAAGAAACTATTCAAACAAGAAAGCAGAAAGGAACAAGAGAAAAGACTCTTACCCATATTCCCACGCCAACATTTAAGGAAAAATAAGCCACTACAACAACAAGATCAGCAACACTGAACTGCTGTGAGGGGGTAAAGACTCCAGCAGTGGAATTACCCTCCATCATCCCTCTGCTCCTTCTTCATCCTCAGCCTCACACAGACAGTCACTCAATCAGTAACTCGTTAGCAGCTCGAGGGCATTTATCATTAAACAACCTGGCAGCAGGAATTGCACTTCCAAAGGCTCCTGGTGGGCAGCCTGGCCTCCCCTGCCTCCTGCCCCCGCCGCTCCCCAGGGAGCTGAAACATCTCGATTTTGGTGCCTCACAAAGGAGCAGGTATGAAAACCGTCCAGGGATGTCACATGTGCTTCGCTCCTTTTCCACCACTCCTACATGTACCATGAAAAGCCAAAGGACCAGCAATCCAGCCCCATGGATGCAGTTTGTCCCCAGATTCTTGAGCCCTCATCGACACCATAATTGCATTGCAAGGCTGGGGGTTTTCCACATGTTAAAGGAACAATCCAACACAGGAGCTGGGCGAACACCCAAGGTGCAGCTTCAGCAAGGGCTGACCAGGAGAAGCCGTCATAGAAGGGATCATAAATCCTGGAACCATGTGGGTTGGAAAAGACCTCCAAGATCATCCAGTCCAACCATTAACCCAGCATCCCCATGATACCACTAAGCTACATCCCCAGGTGCCACATCTACACAGCTTTTAAACCCCTCTGGGAATGGTGACTCTGCCACTACCCTGGGCAGCCTGTGCCAGGGCTGGACAATCCTTTCCATGAAGAAATTTTCCCTAATATCCAATCTAAACCTCTCCTGGTGCAACTTGAGGCTGTTTCCTCTTGTCCTGTCACTTGTTACCTGGGAGAAGAGACCAACAAGTGGCTGCAACCTCCTTTCAGGTAGTTGTTGAGAGAGGGAAACGCAGCTATTCCTCTGAAGGCCAACACGAAAGAGACACAGGAAACCACCTCCAGATTCCGCATTTTTGGGTATTTAGCCATCAGCTGGCCACGCTGGAGGCTTGGCTGGCTCGTTCCCAAGTGGCAGCACGCTTCCACAAGGTCTCACTAATAAAATAAACACAGTGCAACTAATATGCCCATCACTGAGTCAGGTCAGCATTCCTCCTCCCTTTGAAGGAGCCGCTGCAGCTCCATGAGAGGAACCGACCTTCATCCTCGCTGCCCCGCTGGAATTTGACCTGCATTAACACATCCAAAGTACTGACAAGTGTAAATACATCAGCCTGCTGTATCCATTAACATTGAGGAAAACACCTGCTTTTATCCTTAGAAGTCAATGAACCCTCCAAAGCCCTTGGAAGTTTGTCTCAAGCAGAGAACTGGTGTAAATAAAGGTTAATTTTCACTTCTGAACATGCCACAACTTTTATACTCATTTGTAGGACATGACAGAAGGATTAAACCAGCACATGAATATTTTTAGAAAGCTCACACAAAACAAGTCTTTATTCTTCGTCGCAGAAAATAAATACAGGTGCATATTCCATATGCTTTTCTATAAAAGCACTCCTACAAAATCACTGAATTGCATACAACAGTACAACCTTTTTGGCTTTTAAAATGCAAATATTATACAGTCACTTTATTTTGTTATAATTTAAAGCACTTGTAGCAAGCAGCTTTGGAGAAGGAATGCTTAATTTAGATGCCAAAATTCTTGCCTCAAGTGTTTTGTGGGATTTTTCCATCATGTATAGTGCAACTAACCTAAAAGCAACTAGAACAGTTTTTTGTAAAATGTTTATTCCCACCCACCTCACCTCCCCCCAAAAAAACCCTGCAAAAGGAAAAAAAACCTCTTAAAAACTGTTCTACCTTGATACTTAAACCAGGAGAAAACAAAGTGGCTCAATGGAAAATTAAGGTAAGCACGACGCTTCAGAGCTCGTTCTCTGTTCGCTTCCAGTTTGGCCCGGGGTGTTTGTTTAGAGTAAAAAGCGTTAATCATCCAGTCCTATATTCCTGAAAAGGTACGACATGGACTCGCCGTTGTGGATCCTGCGAATGGCTTCCGAGAGGATCATGCTGATATCCACAGTCTTGATTTTAGGGCACTGGAGTTTCTGTATTTCATGCGGAATTGTGTTTGTAACAACCACCTACAGGAATTAAAAAACGGTCACAAAGACATAGCTCGGTTATGTTTTCCATACTGGAAGTGTGAAAGGGACTCTCACAGATGCTACCAAGCCACCACTGCTGACAACACAAGATTTTACTTCACTGTCAGGGTCAAAAGCTTAGGAAGAGCCACAGACTGCACGTATCCATGGATACTAATGGTACCGTCCTTCCCTCCTTTCATTCATTCTGCCATGCAGGTCCAGAGGAAGGTACAAAAATACCCTCCACGTTGATGGGAAAGCTCTGCTGGTACTGGCAGTCCAGCATCTCACCACTTCCCACGTTTCCTTCTCCTGCTCTAGTTTAAGGACATGGAGATGTTTCTTTAAAAAAAATCCAAACTGTTTGATCAGAATTCAGAACCCACACTTACTTCATCGATGGCAGATTCCTCGATCAGCCGTGGAGCGTCTGAAGACAAGAGGCCGTGGGTGGCCATGACAAAGATCTTGTAAGCCCCCCTCTCCTTGAGGGTCTCTGCTGCAGCAAGGAAGCTGTCAACATCATCTATGATATCATCCTGCCAAAACACCACCGGGTCAGTGACAAGTCACCATGTCCTCAGACGGATCATCTGACTGACAGCACAGCTTTATCAAGCACAACAAAACCCAAACCATCAGAAAATTGCCCTTTTCTATGATAACCCAAGAGATTACACCCTGCTTTAGAGAAACTATGACTGAATCAGAGAATTATGGGATGATCTGGGTTGGAAGGGACCTTAAAAGCTCATCCAGTGCCACCCTCTGCCATGGGCAGGGACACCTTCCACCAGCCCAGGTTGCTCCAAGCCCCATCCAACCTGACCTTGGACACTTCCAGGGATCCAGGGGCACCCACAGCTTCTCTGGGCACCCTGTGCCAGGGCCTGCCCACCCTCAGAGAGAATTTTTTCCTAATACATAATCTAAACCTACTCTCTGTCAGTGGGAAGCCATTCCCCCTTATCCTATCATTCCCAGCCCTTGTAAATAGTATCTCTCCATGTTTCTTGTTGGCTCCTTCAGGTACTGCAAGGCCACAATTAGGTCACCCTGGAGTCTTTTCTCCAGGCTGAAAAATCCCAATTGTCTCAGCCTTTTCTCATAGCAGAGGAGCTCCATCCCTCTCATCAACCTGGTGGCCTCCTCTGAACTTGCTTCCATACATCCATGTCCATGATCTCGGCTTCACTGGTATTTCTAAACTCATGAACAGAAACACAGTGGTTCTCCCCTGAAACCCTTCACCTCCAGGAAAGCACTGCACAGAATTCCACCTGCCCTACTAATGGAAAACAGGTCCCAAATGCTGCTTTTCAGCATGGATCACTTCATAGTGTGCTCAATCCTGCCCCCATGATACCAAAAGTCCACCAGCAACCCAAGGTTAGTGGCTGATACAGATTATTTACTTGATTTCTTCAGCTTTAACATGTATAATGTAATTTATGAGAAGGGGTTACTTACCACAATGATAGCTATTCTTCCTCCCACATCTCCAACAACTGTGATGGGTGGCTTTTCCTTGGGAATCAGCACTGATTAATGGCAAATGGTTTTAGAGGGGTAGAAAGGAGAAAGAAAGTTTATTTAATTTTCTTTAATAATGGAAATGTCTGCTGGGTCAGCACTGTTAGAGAGAGACATGGATCAACAACTATTTCAACAGCATTACTGGGAAAACCAGCAGGATTTCAAGACTAAATTACTTTTTTAAGCTTAGTTAAAATATTAACTACATTCATTTACACCCACATTTTTAACCAGTAACTTTAGCACAGGAAGAGTGGCTGGCACACACCACCAGCTCAATCCCCCTGACATCCAAGCTGGGCTCATGGACTGCAGTTCTGCTGGTGCAGCTGTAGGTCACATCCACGTTCAGCAAGGTCTCTCTGGCAAGGCCCCTGACATTACACAGCTGCACACAAAACCAGTGTCAGCTCAGCTTATTAGTTCTGTGTCCCAGCAAAATTCCAACAGGAAAAGTAAATGGCAAAAAAAGGGAGACCTCTCAGCCAGGGGCCCTTCTGGGTCCTTGCAATGATGAGGGCACGGACTTTACATAAGAAGGAATCTCAATCCCTTCTACGAAGAAAAAAAATAAAAATCATCCTTCTCCACAAAAAACAATTTCTTTTTGATGGTGCATCACTGCCAGCCTCATTCCCAAAAAAATGACAAGGTGACACCTTCCCACACACACTTACTGGGGATCTCCAAACTGGGGTGAATAGCAGCTACATATTTGGCTGTAGGAGGTGAGTGCCGACCATCCACCATGTCAGACTCTGCATCCTGAGCTTCCCCATGGATCACAGCGATTCCCAACCGCAAGCGCTCCGCAAACGACTGTGCCCTGCAGGGAAAGGATGGAAAAAAACCAGAAACACGTTAAATTAAAAATAATCCACATGGATACAACCCTGATCTATTTTCCATTCCAACGTTTCAGAGGAAAATGGAATGATTCTGAAATGTTAGGAGAACATGTGGAAGGAACCACTTGCTCCTTAATACCTTGATTTCAGCAGGTTTGTGAGTCAGAATAACCCTGAAAGTGCCCATACAGGCCTTGAAGCAACAGGATAAATGCTGCAAGTCACAGAATTCTGACTACTCCCTTCTGCTTTGCCCAACAGCCAAATATCCCTCCCATGCCTTCAGCACCCTTAGGATCCCATTCTTTAGCAGGTCTCATCTAACAGCAACCAAGAATAGTCTTGATGTCTGAATTGTCTACATTTAATAGAAAAAAATGTATTCACACGAAAACACAAAAAATGTGTTTACTTATATATTTTGAGCACTAAACAAGGACAATATGCCTGACCTTCTGACACAACCTGAGATACCCTGTGGGAAAGGGGATCCAGACGATCATTCTGCCTGACAAACCACTCTTCAAGTTGAACAGCCTGGATTTTATTATTAGCTGACATAAAGTTCCTTCACAGTGCAGTATTTCTTCGACTAAAATTAGAAATTTCTGTAAAGAAGTGTGAGGTTAGATGGGGCAGTGGGGAAAGCAGAGAGCCAGGAAAATAGGAATTTCACAGACAGTGCTAGTACCCCAGATACTGGAAGCAACCAGTGTAAATTAGCACATCTATCCCCACCTTACCTCGCACACCCAAGGGTTCAAGATCCTGCCTAAGCCACCCATCTCATCTTCTCTGGTCCAAGTAAGTCACTCTGCCCTGACATCAGCACCTCAGACCTGTGCCTGAACCACCCCCTCTATCCTCAAGCCTCGTTTCACTATCCAAACAATCCAAAGTCCAGAGAATAATTTGCCCATCGTGATAGTTAATTAAAAATGAAGAATCTTCCACCCTGTGGTTATCATACAGTTACAATATTCTTGCAAGTACTTAATTACAGGTAATTATTATTCCAAACGTAAGGAGTTATGACTTAGCAGGCATAATCCTATCAATAAAACCGTAATAATTACTTTAAAATGCAGAATTAAGCTGAACAAAGTTCAAAGTAAAATGATTTATTAATTTTCCAGTGAGCTCAGAAACCACAGAAACATTCTGAACTTCACCAAGCAAAGGTTCTCTTTCACAAGCAGACATTCATCAGAAGTATTTTCCTGGATTGTTTTCAGCCTGGATTAGGCTGAAACATCCAATCACCCTTTCCCCAGTACAATGTATCTCCTCAAATACTGCCCTTAAAAGCTCACCGGTAAGCGTGATGAAGCTTAATGCAGCTCTGGGAACCCCTCCTCCCCAAATCCTTTGTGTGTGTAACTCATCTGTCTGGTCAGTTTTAACAGACTATTTACTGGCATTGACAATTCCTGGGTAAGTATTAAATGCTTCAACAAACGCCTGTCTACACCCAACTGGCACCACTGACACCGTGGAAAAGAAATGGGAGGGAAACAAATGTAAAATAACTGGCCAAAACGAAAGAAATCACAAAACATACTGCTAGAGAACAAAGATGACACGAGTTGATTTGCTTCATAAAACAACAAAACCACAAAGTATCACAATTCCTTGGCAAAAACGTCTAAATAACTCTTCAACAAACTCTTGGTCTGACACCACAGCAAACACAGCATCTCTTAAACCACTGTCCAGCTCTTAGAGCACCTGCTGACAGCAGTGTAATTCCAAAGAGTTTAGGAGCAGTCAACTGAAAAGCTTCATGGATTAAGAACAGTCATTCAACCACAAGGACACCACAATCAAAATCTTCTCAAACATCAAATCCTGTTCCACCACCTGTATTTAGGATCTGACCAACCATGTTCTTATAGGTACGCCCACGTTAAGCAATTCCTTTGGGTTAATGGCGTTACACTTCCAGCCATTTTTCTTCATTTACAGCAGGAAATTTATAATGTAAATGCACACAAACATAACATGATCAAAAACCTTCTTTACCATAAGCACTGCATTGATTTACCTCATCCTTTGTTTCTTTTAACTCTCTTCAGATTTATTACAATTATAGCAATGATGTACAAGCCACACAGCTGACAAGCTAGAATTGGGAGGGGTCTGAAGGCTGCATCTTCTAATTATTGGATATCTGTCCTTCACTTGATCCTGAGAACAAAACCCCGACAGAGATTTCCTGCTCTAACGCAAGAGAGCAGATCTTACCCACCTCTTTGCAGACGCAGGAGATTTGGCCACAATTACAGCATTCCTGTAGTCTGGTATCTGTAGTAAATAACAGATAGCAATGTCCACTTCATATCTTTAGACAAATTTAAACTCAGTAAGAATCAGAGAACTTTATTTTGCCAGAAGAATTTTAAGCATCGAACATTTTTACCTAAGAAAGCAACCTCAAGAATCCACGGTACACGATCAGAGTTGACAGCTCAGTAAAAACAGGTATTTAGAAAATTCAGATAATTAACTCAAAACTGTACCTTTCATAAACCCCATCTCATAATACAGATTACAGAAAAGTAACTGCTTTAGAACATCAGGGCTAGGCAGACAAGTGTTGAAAGAAACAGGAAACCATCAAAATTAAAGTTTCCTGTTCAATTGTCTTTAATCCCTTGAAAACAGCATTTCACCCATTTCCTATTGCTTTACAGAGAACACCTCTTCAACACGTAACACTGACTTTCTGTGGACCATCAGAAGGGGTAAAATTCCACCTTCACTGCACCGTCCTGGAGTCACAGTCTCACAGTGCTGCAAACTGCCTTCCACACTGACCAGCACCAGGAGATGCTGCTGCAAACACCAACAGCACCAGGGGGGTAAGGCCAGCAAGGCTGGGTCTCCTTCTGAGGTTTGACGGGGACTTCAGTCAGGCTTCACAAGCACCATCACTCCTGAGTTTGCTGCCCCTGCCCCATTCTCACACTGGTTTCTCACTCCAGACTCCTGCTCTCCATTTAACCAGCATTTCAGCCATCTCTCAAAAGTTTCTTATCCTCACCTCCATTTTCCCTGCAGTGACTCCATATCAGACTCACCACCCTGCCTTTACAAATCCAGTCCTCCTTTTCAACAGCTACCTACGCTTCCTCCAATATCTCATCTTACCCCACTGCTGGCAAACTCAGTAGTTTACTCGCTGTGCTGCCCTGGGATGATCCATCTCTATGGAAAGCAGCTCAAAGAGAACCTGCCTTGCCTTCTATCCACTGCCATAGCCACAGTCCTCAGCCAAGCAAAGTCTCACAGAGAAGGTCCTGTCCTCAGAACCCCTGTGTTAAGGGACCTGCATATTGATTTGTTACAGATGTAATTTCACAAATTTGGGGAAATGACACCCTGGCATGCTGCTCACCACCTCGCTGTCAGATACCAAATACCCATTCCAGAGCACAGAAACAAGTGGGTTTTCTGCAAACAAAAGCAAGGCAAGTTCTTCCACAATCTCTTCCTCGAGCATACAAACTGCACCGGCTGAGTATTTCCAAAAGCTCTCCCTGAAATGAGCACAGGAAAGAGAAAAATTTGGGCAAGGACCTAATCAACTGAAAACAAGAACTCTTCTGAGGACGTTGTCAGGCAACATTAATAATCCACAATGTTACTAACTCCACCTATAACACTGGGAATTCAGCGTGTTCTGTCCTTTACAAACACTCAGTTATAAAAGAGGCTACAAAGATTAACATGACAGAAGGTATGGACAAGGCAGGGCCTGTCACTTGAAATAATAAAGGCTTTGATCTTGTTCAGACACCATTGCCTCATTTTTCCCCTGCCAAATTACCAAATTTGTTCTCAGCTCTTCAAAAATGAAGTCAGAAAGGCAGAAATGTCATCCACAAGACAGTAAGGTATCAACAACTCCTCGTAACAAAGAGCTACATCACTCTGGGATTAACATGTAAGCAAAGGAAAGAGCAGACACCAAGTACCCAACATTTGCTAAGCAATACAGAAGAAAACTACCAAGCTGTTTTCTAGTCAGATGAATTTCACTGACTGGACTATCTTCACCCCAGAACACTGAGTAATTCTCTTCACACCTATGCATAAATTCCACACAGGGAACAACTACAAGCCCACGGCCTCCATTCTTACCAAGGTGGACTCCATTTCATGCTACTCAGTGCGCCCCCATCACGACTCCAACTGCTTGGAAAGCTCTGGCATTCCCAGTGAAGGATATCCAGCAAGTTGTGGCCACCAAGAACTTGAGATGAGTATTAATTCATCCTGAGCAGCACTGGATCAAAGTTTTAAGATACTATAAACATCCTGGCTGGTGCAGGTACTTGCCAATACAATCCCAAGTGATCAGATCCATTCAGTCAGCTCTAGTTTCAACAAGTCCCCTCGTGGATGAGCAGAGAAATGAAGAAATAAAGAACCAGAAGTATCTTCTCTACACATACTTCAGATCCCTATAAACGTTCATGTGTTAGACTGCCCAGCAGTGCCAAACTCAAAGCTGCAACAGTTCTTTGTAAGCCATTAACAGCTCATGAATCAAAATGTGCTTCAAGACCGAGGCAGGACCATGACCTTACTACCGACCATAAACCACACATTCAAGTAACATATAAAGGCACAACCTGTCCTGTGTCTGCATATTTGGTTTCTCACTTTTTCTTTTCTTTTTTTTTAACTTAGGAGGTGCTTACAATGTGCAATACTTCTCTCCTGGAACACAAGATGAATGACTGTGGCAGAGCCAGAGCCTGGAGTTTTGTCCTGCCACCCTCTTTGACTCTATTACCAAATGAAATAATGAGAGATTAAAATGGTAACTGATTCCCCAAACAGATTTTAACACTGTCATAACAAAATCACGTAGGCTCGGGTTTGGCTTTCCTTAGGGGGGTGGGGTGTGGTGGTTTTTTTTTTGTTTTGTTTTTTTTAATTGAGGCATTCATCTCTCTATAAAAAGAAACAGTTTGGATTCAAAAGTAAGAGTGAGCTAAACCTTTGCTCTCACCAGGTAGAAAGCATTTGCTTTATTCAAAATTATAATTAGTCACAGGCTTAACGTGTATCTTATACCTACAATTATCATTTGCACAATTTGTATATAAATGAATCTAGCAGTAGCCCTTCTCAAAGCCCTTATAAAAATAAGATGGAGAAATGGAAGCACAGAACGCCCCAAGTTAAGCTCCTCAAGTCAAGACACGCTGAACAAACAGTGGGTGAAGATTTCCACACAAGAAATCATCTGGTCTTACTTTTAGAGCATGATCAATAGGCTCTCTCATAGTCTAAAATTTCCAAAGTGGCTTTTATCATGAGACATAAGTTACACCCACACAGGCAGTCCATCCTACAAATGTCAAGGAAACTGGAAACAGGAAAGGAAGAGGACATCAAGAGCACAGAAATCCTAATCTTTTTTCAATATTAGGGGAATAAATCTAAGATGATAGAGCAGCATCGCTGCACAGGGAAGAAAACACCAGCTCTCCATGAAAGTAAAAGTTAAGCATGTGGGGAAGAAAAGAATCAACTGCTCCAACACCATTCCCTGCCCCAACATGGTCCTTTCCCCTTAAAATTCGGTTTGAAGACTTAGTCTTTTCAGAGGAATTTGTTTCAGATGCCTTGAGACACAACAAAAAAAATAATTTAAAAACCCAACTGTAATAGCAGGCCTTCCTCACCTCTTCTTGGATGTACTGTAGCAAAAATGGGGATGCTCTCAAGTTATCAACTGGAATGTTGAAAAAGCCCTGAATCTCCTTCTGATGCAGGTCCATGGTAATAAGATGAGTTAGTCCTTAAAAAAAAATAGAAACAAGACTTAGAGAGAGGCACACCAAGAAAAGGAAGAGAGAACAGACACACTCTTTATTTTTCTAAGTTTCACTGAAGTTTCTCCAGAAAACCTCCAAGCTGCATGAGAACATTACACTCAGTGAAAGTACGTAACAAATTAACTATGTCCCTCCTAAGCACACTGGCATTAACATGTTTTGAGATTTCTGGTGTGTTTTTTTCAAAGAACCTCAGAACCCTCCACATAACTGACTCAGTAGTGCCACACTGAGGCAGGTAAGATCCTTCCCCGTGGGATAAAATGGAAGCACTAATTTGTCCTGTCACACAGCAAGACCCCAGCACACTCGTTCCAGTCCTGAACTCCTGAAAAATGGGCCCAGCTCCTAAACGTCAAAAACCACTCCCCTCAAAACAACAAACCAGATCACACTGTGTTTGCTAGAACTGCCTGGTTTTTTTTCCTGGGACAGGAGCAAAAGGAAGGGAGCAGAAAGTGTGTTGACGGTTATGAAAATGAATAATCTCATTCTCCCACATCATCTCAAATGTAAAGGACAGACACAAAGTGCATTTATCCAACAGGTAAAAAACAGGCTGTAGATGACAAGGCACAACTGTTCAAGTATGTTAGAAACATACAGAATGGTATTAAGAGATGGATACCACGGCCCAAAGCAGCTGAGCACAGCAGACTCATTTTGCCAGCTCAGTAGGACTCAACATAAAATGGTTGTTTCAAGTTTGGGGGTTTTATGAACTCATCATTCAGAAACATTTCTAATTACATTCTCCTTTTTATGTGGGTTTTAAACGTGAAAAACTTAGTAGTTATTTTTCAACAGAGTCCTAATTTGTGCACAGACCTCTCTAAACCTGGAAGCTGACAGCAGGAGCCCCCCTTGTCCCGATTATTTCAGAACAGCCCACACTCTTACCAGCTTTGCACATCATTGAGGCCAGTAATTTAGAGACAATGGAGCCCCTTTTCCTCATCTTGCACTGTTTGCTGTATGGGAAGTAAGGAATCACTCCAATAATGCTTTTGGCACAGGAGGTTTTACACGCATACACCATGATCAGGAGCTCCATGATCGTAGTATTCACATCCCTGCAACAAGAAACATCTACTTCTGTATCTTGCGCACGAAAATCCCGTACTCAACACAGTGTCCATCATTTATCCCCAATATCACTACTGCCCACAAAACAAAATGTATGATTTTTTCCATACAGAGATGCTTTTTAAAAAAATATTTTGTGCTTTGCAACATATTCCTCTCTTGTTAAGCCAAGAGCAGGCTAAATCCTTAAAAAAGAAGCTCTTTTCTGCACCGTGGGGCACATTGCCCAGGAAATGTTCCTCCTACATTTAGAACTTTGGGATGGTGCTAGAGATGGGCAGCTGAAGAGTGAAAAAATTGAAAGAGAATGACATAAGGAAAATAATGCACTTAGGGAAAGAATGCAGGGACCCAGGGGAATATTTCATTGATATCTTCACTGAAAATTAAAATAAGACAAGTCAGCTTATGCCACTGTCCACATATTAAAAAAAACCCAAGACAAATACAAACCAAAAAAAAAGCCTCTATCTAGTTAATCTAAGCTTATTACACTGTATCACAAACATAAGAAGTGACTGAAATTAAAACCAGAAGCATTCCTATGGACAGCCCATGTCAAATGCTAGCACAGGGTCTTTAAACAGTTACTCACTTTGAAACTGTCTGGATGATAAATACGTCCTTTCCTCTCACAGACTCCTGAATCTGCACTCTTGTTTCTGCCAAGAAGAAAAATACGTAATATTTGCAACAGCAAAGCTCAACAGAGTCTACAAAAAGGGGAGCCAATACAGGCACATCAGTGTTAAGCACATTTCCAGTTTTGTTAATTAAATGCTCACCTCTGTTTGGTTCTTGATAAACCTGAACCTTCCCCATCTCAACTCCCAAGCGCCTGCAGGGACAGAAAACGAGCAGAACTCAATATGGGGAAAAGAAGGACAAAACAAATACAAATCCCATACACTGCAATAGTTACTGAAAACACTGTATTCCACGTCAGAAAACCAAGGACAGAAAATCCCAAACTATAAAACCGGTATTTATAGGGGGCATCTCTTTAAAAAGCACCTACAATTTCCAAAAGCTGCACTGCACACTAAGCTAAACTCACTTTCAAGTCAAGCTCAAAAGAACAAGCAGCAGAAAAAAATGCTTGAATACTAAATCATACAACAATTTCTAACTTTTAATATGTATTTCTTGCCCTATATGTGTACATACAAGTGGCAACACACACACGCACAATACTTAAAAATACCACTTTAAATCATTCTTCTCTATAGAAAAAAAGTCAGTGTGAAGAGGAAACACTAGCAAGCACTATTCTCTGGATAATGGAAGACTCATGCCCCAATTCTTGCTACACGTAACATGAGTTCCTTTGCATCCCCTTTCTCCAATCCACACCTAACTTTGGGCACATAAGCCTTGGGAAGAAATCCACCATGTGCAACATTCCCGGGAATGTTATGCACCCCAATTACCAAAGTAAAAATTTACTTAACTCATAAAAGTTCTGCTGAAGCTACTCATGGATTTAAGCTAAAGAAATGTTCCAACCCAAAATACACAGTGAGCAGGAGTGATGCAGTTTTGCTGCCTAAGAAAACCCCACCACAAGGAGTGCAAAAATGATAAAAACTTCTGCCATGATTATTTAACAATACCCAAACATTAATTTTCCCATGTGTTTCCTAGAACATCCTGCAGCCAACCACAGCCTGCCACGGAACAATTCCGACACAAATTATTCTCCTTCTTATTCAGCTGCAGAAATATGCTGTGCAGTACAGCACACTCCATGCTCTTGCAAACCATGGCAGTTTTCCCATGCAATCTTCCTTAAACAGAGGAATCAGAATTAATAAAACCAGTCCCCCAAGCTGCCCTGCAGACTGTACTTACTCAGCAATCCTCTTCGACAGTTCCATGCATGACGAATTGGAATTAGCTGAAAACAGCACCAGCCCACCCTTGGTGATATTCATGATGGCCCCAATTTCAGTTGATGACACACAAAACATCAACCCTAAGTTGTTTTTCCACTTCTAAAAGACTGCAAAAGATCAAAGGTCAGAGTCACAATGTTAAAAACAAGAAACAAATCTTCTCCATTTACAAAGTGAAGACTTCCCCCATTCCCCATAGCGGGAATTTCCCCTATTCCCCTATGGCCTGTATTCTCCAGCATCCTTAGTATTCGCTGTCCCCACTTTAACAGCTTCCCTGGAGCACTCCAAAATTCCCCCTGAAAACCTCCTAATTTCAACAGGTTTTTCCCTATTTTTAACTGTTTTCCTCAGGCTATCATCTAGTAACAGAGATCCTCTTTTCCATCAGCTTGTCCGGTTCTGTTTCCAGGCCGGAGCAACATTTACTGACTTTTCCAAGATCACAAAGCCAGTCAGGGGTAGAATGGAGCTGAACAGAGCTCCTGCGTCCTGGCTAGAAGAGTCTAGTTCCATAGCTGTGTCTTTTTTCATCACTTTGCAATAAATTATAAACTTACAAATAGGGATGAAATGCAAGGAAGAGTTCAATAAAGCTGGCAGCTGTAAATAATGACCTCTGGCACAATGAATCCACTTGTTGAAGCAGCTGTTGTCATTCTTTGAGACTAATTCTCCTGTGAAAACAGGAGAAAAATATCACCAGGAAATCGATATAATTTTTTTTTGTTTCAAATAAAGGCACAAACCACTAATCCCCATCAAGGGCTTCCATCTTTTCATTACTCTTTGTAAATTACATTTTCCTGACTCCTTCTACTGTAACATTTTAGTCAAATAAAAGAAAAACACACTGTCCAGCAGACCTTGATGGATCAAAGTAGAATTCAACTCAAAAATTCCTGGGCTACTGCTCTTCTACTATATAAGTAATCCAATCCTTCATCATCCATTTCAGCATTATGTAGGGGACTGAAAATATCAAATATGAGTGGCATAATTTAAATTATGTGTACATTATGAAAGAAGTTACAGATAAATCAATAACTTCTTTCCTGGCGAACATCTCTCTGCTGAGGAACAACTACCTAATAGTCACATGTAATTCATTAGAAAAAGCTGATGGTATATCAAGTACAAAAACACAACTAAAAGAAACAAGATTTTTGTATTACAGGAACAGCTGGCTAGCTCTATAAAGAAACTCTTCACTTCACCTTTGCAACTACATATTCTCTTGCCCAGTTTGATCTTGTCACAGAGGGACCTGATTCACTCTCATGCAGAGCCAAAGTCAGGACCTTCCTAACAACAAATCTCTTGATGCTAAGGCTGAGCTCTGCTCAGCTGCTGTGAATGAAAAGCTGCCTGTCATCAGAACCTCCAAACTGTGCAGAAAGCAAGCACAAACAGGCTCAATTTCAGCCCCAGAACGCCTGGATGTTTCACTCTACTACAACCAGATGGCCCCCGACAGCCCTAAGCAAGACCTGTATCCCACTCTAGTCAAACACCCCAAAAAACCTATTTCTCAGCTAGTGTTTCTCTGTTCTGCTGCTCAGCTACTCTCTGTGACTCCCAGCTGTTAACTAATGGCCATCACCCATCAAATATTCATAATAGTGTCCAAGATCCACCTCGGCTCCAAAGTGAGGATGGACTAGAGATGCTTTTAGGTCTCAGAACACCACCTGAGAGCACTCTCCTTGTGTGGCTGAGTGGGGAAAACACAGATAAAACTTCCCCTGTTGCTAACAGCATTCATAGAGCAAAGGCACTTTGCTTTTTTCAGTTGTGCATCTTCTTTGTTCCACGTATTAGGGAAATAAGGATTAAAAGATCTGCTGAAAGACAAGAGCTGCTGTTCCCAATTATTACTCAAGGTGAATTTTACACCACAGTAAGACAGTGATGTATTCACCAGCAACACTGAGCATTGCTCTTCACGTAACCATAGGTCAAGGACTTTCTTGTGGTTGTACTTCAGCAGCTACAGGTGGGCCATGGTGTGTGTGGGGAGGAAAGCTGCATTTAAAGAGTAATAGGGATGCACCGACCTTGAAACAGGTGTCGGGATGACAGCAAGCTGACAGAACTTTATTAGATGTGCAAAGACATGACTCCACACAGGGACACGGGGCCAAAACCCTGTGGTTTGAGGTGGGCAAACCTTCCAAGGTCTGGGAGAACACATGCACCCCAGAGCAGGCTGCAGCACCAACTCGTGCCCTGCCTTTTGGGCTGCACACAATCACACAGACACACCATGATGAGCACAACAATTACTGGGTACACATGGCTTTACACCTCCACGAACTGAGCACGTCCATGCAGAAAGCAACAGAGGCAGGAATAACTGCACGGGATAACCATGGTACTAAGCGCTGGATTCCCACGGGATGGAGGGGATCTGCACCCTCTCGCCAATCTCCCCACAGGGAATTCTCCCGGCCCCCCATACTCACCTACCCCCCTGGGTTAACAGCCCCTCCAGCCCACACCCCCCTACAATCCTGCAGCTGCTCCGGGTGGGTTACACAGGCCCTGTGGGTCCCGTCCCTCCTCTCCTGGAGCGCCCAGGGCACATCGCAGCCCACGCCGCTCCTCCCCACCTGTGTGGCGGCCGGGGAGCCCGCGCAGCCCCTCGAAGGGCCCGCCGGGAGAGGGTCCCCATTCCCTGAGGGGAGGGGAGGGCGGCTCAGCCCCGCGTGGGGAGAGCGGCGTGTCCCGCCCACACACCCACCTGGAGTGGGCTGAGCTGGCGGCAGCGCCCCTCGCTGAAGGCCTTACCTGCCGGCTCCGGCCGCCCGGGCCCGGGAGAAGGCGGCCCGGCCGGAGGGGAAGG
>VWZF01003276.1:1968-233057 GCA_013396755.1 Sclerurus mexicanus
GGAAGGAAGGAAGGAAGGAAGGAAGGAAGGAAGGAAGGAAGGAAGGAAGGAAGGAAAAGAACTTGGTATCTGCCATATTGTGCATTATTTTCTTAAAATTTTCACAAAACAGTATGACTTGGGAATCATTTTATCTGGAATGAATGGTATGGTTTCACCAAAATTTTTTTCCAAACCCATTACCAACATGTATTTAGAAAAAAAAAATCCTAGAATCTAATATTGTAAAGTCTTTCATTAGGATGCAAAAAGATAATTATGCTGAATGAGTAATCAAATCCCTATGTTTAAAAAAACAATGATTCTTGTCCTCAAAATAATAAAAAAAAAAGAAAAACCAAAACCCAAAAAAACAGAAAAGACAGATTTCCTATTTTATGGCAGGNTGCAAAATAAAGTGCACTGACTCCTGTGACATATTGCTAGAGTCAGAACCTGTATCTTGCTCTCCAAGAATCAAAAAGAAGTGGAAAGGAGGGGTTGATCTTCACAAAGAACCTGGAGGATGAGATTTTCATTGCTGCCAAATCCAAGCATTCGAGTTCATGAGCAAGGCTGCAAAAACCTTCAAATAGACAGACAGACAGACAGACAGATAGATAGATAAGTAAATAAATATCCCTGATATCTAAATAAAGTAATAAACACGTCAAATTGTTTTTATTTCTTTTAATTTCTTGGACTTCCAGGAGCATCTGAATCACATTTCTAAACTTTGTCAATAAGAGGAGCTAAAACATATTTGTTTATAAATGTTTGCTGCTACTGAAAATTGACATTCTCATCCAACCTCTTGAATCCAGCAGGTGTCAGATTAAGATACACACTCAGTTATAAAGTTAATAATCAGATTTCAAAATTCAGATCCAGGATGTTGGGATTGATCTGCCAGACCAAACAATCAGACAGTGCAATAGCAAGAGCTTTGTGGTACCTCAGTAGCTGGCAAGCTTTGACTGAATGACTCCTCTGGGATGACATGGGAAAATGGCATGTGAGCCACCCAGGAACTTTTGGAGGAGCTATTCAGAAATATAAAGCCTTCGGAACTCTTAGTTGCCCAAGTAAGACTTGTTTTTTCTGAGTAGAGTATACAGCTGATGTGTCAGGAAATGCCTCACATTCCTTCATATAAAAGGAAAAGATGGGACTGTACAAGACTGGACTTGAATTACCAAGGAATGGAATTTGTCTGAGTTCCCAGTGGGTCAAGTACCGGTCTGTTTTGTCAAAAAAGTTATAGTCTTATTAGTCTGGAACCATTTTCTATTTTATACTTGAAAATCAGTTGTAGCAATCTTTTTCAGGATACATTTCTCATATGGATACATAAAGGGCTTCTCAGACTGTCTACACATGGCTTTCATAAATGACTGAAGCAACCTGAAGACCTCTGTCCAGCTGCAGTGTCTTAAGCTGCTTAACAAAGTGTTAACAATAAGGGAGTGAGAAACTGCCGGGTTTGTACACCGGTGATTCTGATTTTGAGGATAGACTAGAAACATCCTAAAAGACACTCTTGATATCATTGCTGCAGCTTTTTTTTGATTGATTATTTAAAAATCTAAGCTGTCTAACAGATTTTTATAATCAAATATTTTAGAATTTAAGATTGTTTTAGCCCCTGTAGATATTTAACTCAAGGTCTAAAGTAAATATGAGGAAGGAAAGGAAGGGAAGGAAGGAAAGGAAGGGAAGGNAATAATAAAAAAAAAAGAAAAACCAAAACCCAAAAAAACAGAAAAGACAGATTTCCTATTTTATGGCAGGTATAGAGAAGATCTTAGACATAGTTTATTTAATAGCTCTTGCATGAATAAATCTCTTCGTTATTTTTGTGTACTACCAAATCCTTAGGGTAGTTGTATAAGCATATACTGTAGTAGCTGTTGTGTTTTGGTATCTTATTTAATGGTCTTTTAAATAAAGAGCTGTTTGGAACAGACAACATGCCTTTTGTTCTGTTCAAAAAGAAGGAATCAAAAAATTGCACCACATGGAGAAAAGGTATATGTGCATATACTCACAAACAAAGGGTTTATTCAAATTATTCTGAATTTTGCAGCAAATAAAGTATAACTTATGGGATAACTAACTGCAGAATACTAGAGTACCATGGTGCTTTTGCTGATTGCAGCAGTAATAGACGAAAATTACACAAACTTCTAAATGTTTGTCTTCAATATGTATAAAATACTGAAGTATAAAATATAGAAGACTGCAGCTGCTTTTAAGATTAAATCCTTGGCAAATACTTAACTTCCATTCTCCTCAAAAGTTTCTGTTTACTGAATGCAGATTTTTCATGATTATGGACTTAAGAGTTACTATGACAAGACCAGGCCTGTAGAGAATGAGGGAGTTATGAACATTACAATTTGGTGTTTTTTTAATAAATATTGTATGTACTCCACTTCACCTTTGTGGTTTTACAGATTTCTGTGTTATACTGTTGATCAAGAAAATGGAAAGAAAAACGCAGGTAAGGGAGTTAACAAAAAAAAAATGTGGGAAGAAAATAATTGGGTGTTCCTTCTGTCTGGCTTCAACAGAGTGTCAGAGCTGGCTGAGGGAGGTACGGATCATATGTATTTGGAGGGAGAAAGTCAGGGAAAAAGTAGGAAAAGGAATATAATACTGAGTCTTGCTATCATAGTGTTGGTTAAGAACTGAAGTGTACATAGGCTGTATGAACTAAAAGATATACAGGATATTCTGAAAGGTGAGTGTCCATCAGAGGATGGGAAGGGCAATCATCTGGCCACCATTCCCAACACTGCCCTTGAATCAAGGAAAGGAGATTTGAACTGAGAGGTTTCAAATTGAAAGTTATTTGGCTGAAACTGGAAAAACTAAAGAAAGCTAATCAGGAAAAGGAGAGAGTGCATGGCCAGGGTCAAGAATGACACAAATCAGAGTCAGTGCAATCATTCAGTAAGCTGTGTAGAGCCTGGACTGTTGAGAAGAACAGAAATACAGATTGCTATTAATAGTTTGGGGTTCTCAACAGTAATCTACCCAGGTTTGAGAAGATTTGTGGTTTGAATTCATGTCTCAAGCAATTAGCACCTTTTCATCACACTGGTCTCAGAAAACATTATGGTGTCCATGCAGGAGGCAAGGCAGACCTTTTAGGGGCTATAAAAAAGGACAGCAGAGAACTTAGCCCCAAAAAGAAGGCCGTATCATAAAGCAGAAGCTGATTTCATTCTTGAAAGGTAAAAACAAACCTACATTTTTAGGTGTACATATTGATAGGTCATACACTTCTCTATATTATTTTCCCCATTTTTTGTTGTTTTGTATTTTGTGTTGTTTTTCAATGAGATAATTTATTGCTATTTATGAAAGTATTAAAAGAATGAATCTTTAGGAATTAAATTATTAATGAACCTGGGTATTTTCTGTCTGTCTTCTACTGATTCTCATCTACCATAGCACTGGTTCTAGTCCTTCTTCAAATTCCTGTTCCTTTTACTCTGATTCACTTAGCGTGTTTACTAATTGGCCAGAATAATACATTAGTGAAATCAAAATAACTTGTGTATAGTGCATTTAGCATGTATCAGAGTTAAAAGAAAAAAAAAGTCATATATACACTGAATTTTACCCCATTTTGCATGTATCTAGTTATATTTTACATTGAACATTCTACTAAAATCCCATTAGTCTGCAGTCATACAGATTAGTCTTGGTCCCTTTAGCTCTTAAATACAGATTTGTTATTTTTGTATCATACTGTTTCAAGATGCATAACTGATATATGCAGCTTCAGAAGTCAGATCTATTGCTTTGAATGTTGGTATGGAACTTACTCATTCCACTGTGTCATTTATGCTCTGATTATCTTTAGGAACTGTAGCATAACACTCCTTTTCCAAAAACTGACACTCAGCTGGCCATCTCTTTACATCCTATGCACCCCCAAAGAAACAAAGACAGACAGAAAGACCTTAAAGTTTTCCCCTATTCTACAAAAGAATTTTGAAATAAGAAAACAATTAGAAAGCAATTTCAAATAGACTTCATTTTTGCTCATGCTTGCATGTGGTAACACCTCAGGTTTTATGTTCTTTCCATAGTAATACAATATTTTGAATGCTAGAATTATCTCAATCTCTATCATCTGATACCATCTAACTTTAGCATAGAGATGATTATACTTTAGGGAAAATTTACCTTTGTTTAGAGGATTTAAGTATGATCTGTTTCTCTATTTTGGTAAGTACTTATTACTAAAGTAAGGAAATTAGTTTGTGAAAAGTCTAAGGAATATTTTTGTTAAATACTTGTATTTTATTTAGGACAATTAAGAAATTCAGGGACTGTTCTAATACAAATTAAGCCTTAGTAATAAAAGCTTGATTGAAGTGTTGCTGTACATGGACTTAGTTAACTTGAAAAAAAACAAATTTAACTTTTCATGATGTTTTTTCTTCAGTAACTTTGAGCTTTTTTCCTCTGTGTTCCCGTTCTTTGTCCATTCAGTTCTGTTTACTGGGCTCTGATGTGTTGCTCCACTTAGAAGAGACAGGATGCTCTTATAACTGAAGGGAATAGAGAAGGCCAAATAAAGCAGTGCGGTTACAGAAAACCCCAGGCCCTTTAGCAAAGTATGCAAGACTTCAGGATGCAAACCTAGAGGATTTCTGCATGGCTAGCACTCTAAGTCAAGTTTCCTTTGAATTTTAAAAATACTGAAAAAGAACAGTAAAATGTCTATTGAGAACCCACTCACTGTGTCCAGAAACCTAAATGATTTGGGATCACTGATATTAGACTTACTGGAAAAACATCTCTAAGCCTACATTTCTGAACATGTTGTGTCCTTGGCAGGGTGGGAAGATGAGGGTGTAGGTGAGTGAGAAATACCTTTGAGAAACATCTGAATTGCTGTGAAACGTCTTCAGTGTAAGATCAGGGAATAGCATTGGGAACCGTGGCTTTTCTCAGAATGTCTTCACAGATATAAGCTTAGAGAGAAACTCCAAAAATTTATATTCTCTGAAAGAAACTTGTCTGGAACTGATCTTTGAAAAAATTAGTTTTTCTTCAGGTGTTTTAGTGTAGTTGTGGCAAATCAGACACTACTTCAATACATGGTGCACCGACCTGGACCCAAAATCATGTTTCTGTGAACTGGATGGATATAGATTATAAACAAGATGTCTTCTGAGTATTCAACAAGGCAGAAGGTATAAGAAGCAATGCTGTGCTAAAACATTTCTGATGCCTTATTAGCAGCTTTCAGTAGCATGTGAAGAAACATAATGTACTATTTGCAACACTCTCCAAGGCATATCTTGATGTGAAAGAAGGAGCTGACATTTACTGTGAAAAGTAAAGTCTTTATTTAGATAGAGAAAGTGTTAAAATATCTGAAGCATGATGCTTACAAACCTTATTTCTATTCACTTAAGCACTTCAGTGCTTTTCTGCTAGAAGTGCATCTGCCCCATTGGCAACGGGTGTGAATAAGAAAGGCTTGCTCAAATTCATCATTATAGATATTCATTGAGACTGATAATATAGAAAGCTAAAGCTTATTAAAACAGTACAACTTGGTACAACCCGTTGAAAGGGTTTGGGGAACAAATAAATGGACATTTCTTTTGCTAATATATAGGTACACATACACACAGGAAGAAATTCTTTACTGTGAGCAGATTGCCCAGAGAAGTTGAGGGTGCCCCATCCTTGATAGTGTTCAGGGATAGGTTGGATGGGGCTTTGAGCAATGTGGTCTAGTGGAAAGTATTCCTGCCTGTGGCAGGGGGCAGTTGGAACTAGATGATCTTTAAGGTCCCCTCCAACACTCATTCTATGAGTCTACAATACACAGAAACACACATTTGTATATGAAGACACTGCATATAATGTTCTCTGCCATATCTCTATTAAGCTGTATTTCATCACAAGAAGAGCTTTGAAGGAATATTGCTTGATTTTTCTGGCCAGAAAAATGAATGTTTATGTTTGTCTCATGTAAAAAAAAAATAGTATAAAAAAATTCAGTAGTTTCTTAATTGTTGCTGTATGTTAGCAGAGCTGACAAAAACTATGACCCATAGCCGATCTCATCCAATGTGGGTGTAAGCTGCACAGCTGGTTAGTATGCCTGATCTCCACCTTCCAACATTCACAAAATCAATTCTATGTCCTGTACAGTCACACTGGACCTGAGCTGAACACAAAATTTGGAGTGCGAGAAGTTGAAATTATTTGTGAAAGAGAAGCCTCAGTCTTCTAAGGCAACAATAGTCATATAAAAATCCTTGAACTGCAAAAGTGACAGGAGGACTGCCTTCTGTAAGCTGGAAATGATGATTGGATGACTCAAACAAAAAGTGGAGTAAATGGTTGCTACTAAAGCTAAATGAAG
This sequence comes from Sclerurus mexicanus, assembly GCA_013396755.1. Taxonomy (NCBI): domain Eukaryota; kingdom Metazoa; phylum Chordata; class Aves; order Passeriformes; family Furnariidae; genus Sclerurus; species Sclerurus mexicanus. The sequence goes on from VWZF01003276.1 coordinate 8,351, forward strand.
AAAATAGGGACAGAGAGAAAGCTGCTATGTTGCTCCCCACATAACATAAAGTAAACTTCTTTAAAAAGATATTGCTATCCTTTACAGTTGCTTCCTTTCTGACACTGAGTACAAAATTATATCTGTCCTCTTCCTAGAACAAGAAAGACCAGGCTCTTGCCCATCTTCCTGGGATTGCTGAAAACAAACTCGTGAGAACTAGTATTTCAATTTTCTATTGATGTGGCACCCAGTGAGCAGCAGAGGGTGAAAGAACACAAGCCACTCTTTGAGACGAGTAACTGATACATGGGTATCCTACTGCACTTACTTTTTTTTTGACTGGTATCTGGAAAATTGGCACATTCTAAATTACAGGAGGTCAGTACCGCTCAGAAAAATGGCAATACCTTAATAGCATTCTGATTGTTGCATGGATTGCAAAAGTAGAGTTACAACAGAGTTGAAAGTACATGAAATTTCATGCTAAGTAACACAAAACACAGTAAGAGTAGAAGACATCATCCAGGTTGCTGAGTTCAATCCTTCACAATTTTAATCTGGCAAGTAGCTGAAAATTTTCATGTGGAATTCATCTCATCAGTCAGGTATCTAAGTCTAAGCTAATTATGCAGATTTCCTTCATGCCTAATGAAGAGAAGGGAACTTTAGGAGAGAAATTCTGTATCAGGATTTATCTGTAAACAATCAATCTACCTTGGACTAGACACTTGACCTTCAAATGTCATAAATATGCCAGGTGAATCTTGGTTTGAGCCTATAATGAGTCATAGAGGTTTCTGCCTAACAATGACCATCATCAAATGAAAATATGAGCCAGCAAAAGAGATAATTCCCTGAAACAAAAGTAAAAAAGAAGAAATATTTGAAGTAATAATCACCCTACTGGTCCTGGTGTCATGGAGATATTTATTCAGTGAATGTTTGAGACAACTATCAAAGATTTAGGATATATTTTGGAAATGAAAAGGGAAGAGATTTATGATTAAATTATTTCAGATAAAATGGAAGAAAGGGCTAAAATTTTAGAAGTAAGTTTATATTTATTGAATTGAAAATTTAATTCTCAGAACTGATGGAAACGTGGCTATCAGTGTGTTATATAGCTGCAACTAAAGAAAGCCTCATAGGCAATTTACATATGGAAATACTGGGAAAAAAAAGTGCAGAGTAGAAAAATGAGGAAATATTAAATATTTATTTCAAAATATATGCGCTGTGAAACTGCATTTCCCCCAGAGAGATTAAGTGCAATCTTATTTATATACATTGGTTTAATAACTTTTGTCACTGTAAAAATTACAGGAAAGTTTGAAAACCTTTTCTAAAAGGAAAGATGACTTGCAGGGTATGATAGAATGTTGCATACACTTGGATTCAATAAGAATTTGTGAATATGCTGAAGTTTGTGTACGCTGAGTAATCCGTACAAACGAGCTACTCAATCTTCTCTAAGTTCTCTTTATTATCAGTGGCATGAGTATTGTTTACTTTTTCATTTTAAAGTGAATTTTGAATATTATCCCTTATTGCTGGGTGAATTGTGAATTTAAAAGAGATAAAATATACATTTGTAATTCTGTTACTAGTAAAAAGAAGTGCTATTGAAAGTTTGGGCTGGCAATCACAATTTTTCTTCTATCAGTGTTTGTAATTACTGTTGATGTTTTGATCGGATTTTACACAATATCAGTAAAAAAAATCAGGATTTGATTTAATTTTGGAGCCAAGGTCTGGAGCTATAAAAATTGCATCTCTGTGACAAAATTTTGTAATATACTCTTTGTCAGATGAGTACTCTTCCTTTAAATCTTTAACAAAGAACAGAGAGTGGTGAGTTGGTGAATAGTCTAGACAGGAGAAGACAAGGAGGAAAGAAACTGACTGTGAGGGTAGGGCCCTTTTTCTTCTACAACAACTTAGTAAGCAGCGGTCTCTTAGACCTTATTGTTGTAAGACGCTGCTTGACCTGTTGTAAAGTAAGGAATCAATTTTTCTGAAGTTGCTAATAGCTCTACCTGCCTGATTTGTAACAGGTCAATCCAGACTGCCTTTTAGAAAATGGTACTTTCTGCATGCTGCTATTCAGTCAAGCTATTTCAAACAGTTACAAACCAAGGCAGTGCATAAACTCTAAACTGCCACTTGAAAAATATTCATAGGTTTTTGATCAAATTCCTTGCTTTAAAAATGTTTCAGTCCCATTTTCAGGTGTAAATAAAGCGATGAGTTAATTACAAAAGTTTCTATGACTCTTTTGCTCCATCAGTTTCCCAAGTCACGGGGAACACTTGAATTTAACAGAAAAAAAGATGTGCATTTTCCCTTCCTCTTCTTTTTTTGGGTGGGGTAGATTACTTCCTTCTGTGGACTTGAGGAGATGAGCAGCAATAGAAGAAGATTTTGTAAAGAATGCCGCCAGTTCAGCTGTACCATGTCATAGCAGCCAATTTGTAACCCAAAGTAAGGAGACCAAATGATGAGCTGCTGTTCATGATCAGTGATCTCAGGTTCTGCCTTATTGGTGAGCATGTACACGAGGAGGCAATAGTCAACATGGCAGAGAATAATTTGGCAGGGTATGGATGACAGAGCTGGGAGTTTGGGCTTGTTCATGTTTGGTACCAAAGGTAGGATATCTGTTTTAATTATGTTTAGCTTCTGATACTTTTGACTTTCACGGGAAGAGAGGATAAATAGAAAACAATTCTGCTCCAGGCTTGAAGTTTTCTTTTCAGATCCATGCAGCTTAGAGTGGAGTGTCAGGATTTATGTTAAGCATTGTATTCCCAGGGTCCCCAAGATCAGCCTGTGGAATTTAAAGATTAGCAAGCTGAACACTTTTGCTTAGGAATGGATATCAAGAGGGCATCCCCTCTATGCCTAGAGGGACACAGTGACTAAAGAGTAGACAACAGCATTATATTTTGCCTTTTAAGTTTTTCCTTGGTTAAAATCAGTAACACAGAGCTTCCATTCAGTTTAGATGCTGAAATAACAGTTTCTCAATAGAAGACCTCTATTCTTAGGTGCAAATACAAAATTTTTAATGGGGAGACCTCCAGCAATTTTTTTTTTTTTTTACTTGTAAGTGCTTAAATGTCTACATATACAGATACTAATACAATCCTGTAATACTTGGAAATGAAGTGTAAGAGGATTAGCTACCTATAACCAATCTTGAAACATCACAGGTCACATCACTACCTGCCATGACATTTGCAAGAAAAACTCATAGCCTGTAAGGGCTTCAAAACCCACTGTTTCTACTGAGTTACTCAGTTCTAGGAGGTGGTAGGGCTTCTGATGTGACTTTATTCACACGCTTACCTAGTAGCTGAGACATTTGTTTCAGAATCAGTTGGAATCTTCTTGTGTTGAAGCCAAGGCCCATCTTAAGACAAAGTTAAGTCTTCCTTGTTCTGATGTCAAAGCATTCAGAGCATTCAGGAGTTGTATAATGATATTTAAGATTTAAGTGTCTACTTGGGAGTGCCCAGGACCTTGCACTTAATCCATTGGAAAGGTGCATCAGTATTGCATGTGAGACAGCAAATACAATATCAACAGTAAACTCTTCTAAGAAGAAATAGATGAAAACAGTGTGGTCAGAAATCACTACTGAAGTGGAGTAGAAAGATATTAAAATATTCAATCAAAAATATAAAAACTCTGAATATCTCTCTATATCAAGCTGTATAAAATAAATCTGACATTTTAAACAATAAGGAACAGACAAGAAGAAAAGTCACTTTACTAATGAAGATTTTCCCTTGCTTTTTAGGCATTGAGAGGAAAAACAGTCTTCAGGATTCTTTTTTTTACAATATACCACCATCTGGTGGAACTAAAGAGAAAGACAATGCTTTTGAGAACTTACCCTGTCTTGTTCATTGGGAACCTTTAATTTCCTAGTATTGACTGACTTCAGTGGGCTCGTGAGTTTTTAGTGCACCGAGTCACTTAAAACCATGTAATTTTCACACTGTTCTAATCAGCTTATTTGCTTCGGTTATTTAGTTTTAAGATATTAACTTTTAAGGGACTTAAGGATGTTCTTAAAGCTGAAAACACACTTCTGTATTTCTTAACATATTTGCTCTGTAAGACAAGGCAGAATTTTCCACTTGGTGATATAAAGTGCTTCAAAATACTTCGCTAAATATCAAGCAAGATTTATCATATAGACTATAAGCTATTGCTGTATATTCTAGGTATGGGTAGAATTTGACTTCTCTCTCTCGTAAAATTGATAGCAAGATGACCTTCTTTGTGCTATTATGGTTCCCCCCCCCCAGTTATGATTAAAATCTTAAGGAAAAGAGTCTAGTCATATTGTCTATGCACTTTAGAAACTAAACTTCATTTTGCACTGTATTGAAAATTCACAGGTTACCAGAGTTCGCAGTATATGCTGATGATAGCTGTGCTCTCACTGTGGTCACCATGTTCTTTCTGTGTTATCATCAACAAGTGTTGTTAAATATTGTGAGTACAAAAAGATTGGAAATAAAATATATGTCCATTAAAAACAAAAATCTTCCTGGGAAAATATAAGGAAAAAAACTACCACACAATTACATTGATATTTGTTTTACTGCAGAACTAAAGTATTCTGCTCTGGAACTGTTTAACAGGATCATCAGTCTCACCTTTTTTTTTTAATTTTATTTTTTTTCTGCCAGTTGATAGGCTCAAAAGCTAAATACTTAGGCATCCCAAATGTCCACTAGGCAACTATTTGGGGAATTGAGGTATATTACCACCAGACATTGGGGAATTTGCTGCAGAAAGACCTAAGCAGACTTATAGCCAGGCGCCTTATGCAGTCTTGGACACTAGCAAATCAGCAAAATCATTCCAGGGGAATTTAGAGTCTTGCTGAGCTAGGTGCCATGGTCAAAGCCAAGGGTCAGCCTATCTGCCAATTTCTGCTGAAGTTTTGACAAGATCAGATGGTTTACATGAGTGTGCCAAGACCAAACAACTGGCATTTTCTTAAGGAAAAATGTTTTGTTATAACAATATAGCGAGTTCTAGTAGCACACTGTGGATTTAACTGTGGCATTGGCTTTGTAACAACTGCCCCTCATGTACCTGATAGAACAATAGGCTCTGGTCTCTAGAAAGCCAGAGGGAACGCAGCTGGCAGGGGAGGGTGTTTGATGGCGCAGAGCTGCTGAGTCCTTTCAGTGTGCCAGGGAGGAAGAGATCTCAACAGTGGTGTGGGGAAAATGTTGCATGTGGCATATGTTCATAATGGTTGTCACACATACATGGCGGAATAGGATCTGATTCTCATGCTTGCAATTTCCCAGCGAGGCTGTGTTCAGGGTGACACAATCCGTAGCTGTACCAAGCATGTGCAGACACCTGCTTAGGGGTCTGGGTGCTGCCCTTTACAGGAATAGGGGCTAGCTGTTAAATTGATTCAATGTCCATGACTCTTCTCCCACCTACAAAAATCTGGAGAGAATCAGATATAACTTTAAAAAAAATAATTAGAACTTCTGTAAATCATCTCATATAGATCAAAAATTTTCTTTTTTATTTTTTGTAATTTCACTTAATTTTTGAAGCACATGCCTAGAATAATTTAATTGTACTGTAAAAAGTAGGTATAATTTTCATAGTGCAACTAAGCATGTGGGACAAGGACTCTAGTATATTGGGAACAAAAATTTAAGTTTAAGCCGTAGTGCTGAAGACAAAATGCAAAACCTAGATCCAGGGGAAAGTGCAGCTAAAATGACTTGGAAAACTGTAATATTTTAATGCCACAGATATTTATGAACACAAGGGACCCATCTATCATAGCAATATTGAATGGCTTTGTTATAACTGATACTGCCACTTTTGTAAGCAGCTGTTCATTCCTTTCCAGTCACTTGACAACGAGTTTTGTAAATTAATTGTGCCTTGTAATATGAATCCATTTTTAACATTTTTATGCAGGGTGCATTTAATTTTTGTTTTCAATCTGTAATTATGTTAACCTTTAGAGAATGAAACACAGTATCATTGTTTAAGTGAGGGTTTTTTTGACAAATATTCTACGCTTTAATGAGTCCTTCTCTTTCCTTTTTAAAACTAATGTGACAGGGCTGTATCATATTGGTCCACTGCCTTGAGTTCTGTTGCACCACTGAGCAGCTGACTGTTCAAAGAAATGCTTTCTTTCTCAGAGAGATTCTTCAGGCCCACAATACTTTTAAAATTATTGCCTGGCTCTTTCAGTTCTCTCTGTTCATTGTGGTTTAATGCTGGTAGGCAGCTAAGCACCACGCAGCCCTCACTCATTCCCCACTGCAGTGGGATAGAGGAAGAAGAAAGGAGGATTAAAAACTAGAAATTTTGGGGATCAAAATATTAATAAAAAAATTAATAGATGAAGGATAAAGTAGAAGAAGAGAGAAAGGAAATAAAACAAACGAAGTGATGCAAAGGCAATCACTCACCACTTCCCTCAGGTAGACCAATGCCCAACTAATTCCTCTTTTCCATTTTTATTGCTGACCATGATGATATATGGCATGGAATATCTCTTTGTTCAATTTGAGTTGTCTGCCTGTTCCCTCTCTAACTACTGTGCATCCCCAACCTAATCAGTGGTCGAGTAGAGTAAGAAACAGGTGTGGCCTTGATGCTGTGCAGACACTGTTCAGCAATAAGCTACAGCATCAGTGTGTTATCAGTATTGTTTTGATCACAAATATATACCGTAGCCCTGATCGAGCTGCTATGAAGAAAGCTAACTCTATCCCAGTCATGCCCAGTACTGCATGTTACTGTTGATGTTCTCCAAAAGTTCTGTACTACACACAGCACCAAAAGCAGTTTCATACACAGCCTTCATCATAATAAAAAGTTATTTGAGAAAATATCTGAAACCTTCCAATCTATTCTTTGCCTGAAGTAAGTGCAGGATTAGTCTGCGGTCTCCCTTTTCACTGCCAGGCAGGTGATTTTATTTGTCTTATTTTTAGGCAAAGGTTTAGTTTTCCTCTGCTTAAGGTCACAAAATTAGTAAACATATATAACAATCTAGAATTTTTATTGAAAATAAAACCCTACAACCACCACCACTTTGCTCCAAATTCTGGATCTTCTAGTTGCTTCTATGACTTGACTAAAGGTTGCAGAAACTTTCTTTACAAGTTAATGTCACATTTTTTAACTATCTGATGCCTGGTCCAAATAGCCACAGTCCTTCTGATCTTCTGAAGCCAATTCCATAGGTCCTTTGATCTTTCTCCTGTCTGCCTGCAAGTATGACAGCTTGAAGTGAACTCCATGTTCAGAAAAACAGGTCCTACCTTACATATTTCAGTGGTGATGCACAAGAGTTGCTGATATTTTCCTGTCCACATTATACCTCTCAATATATTCCTTGCTTTTCAGAGTTGCAGTAGGCAAAGTTCAGATGACTAAATTGGTGCTCAGGCATTTTTTATCAGCGGCTAGACTTCAGAGAATGATAATTAGTATGTGAAGAATGAAACTTTACATCATTGATTCTGCTTTCCTTTACAAGGGAAACAATAGAATATAATCTAGGCTAAAGCTAATTTTCTAGTTTCCATTTGAAGATTTCTAAAAGACAAACAGTCTCGCTCCCGCCTTCGATCATCTTTTCTGGAGACTAATCATCCTAGCCACTGAAAATTAGAAATAAGCAGTGCAAATTAGAAGTTTTCAAATGTTAATTTGTAGCTATGTGTTTATTACACATTTCTCTTCCAGATTATTACCCTTAGTATCCATTAATTTTTATCTCTTAAAATGCCTTATAAATGTCACTTTCTTTGTAGGGAAGCATACAGTTCTGCAGACTATAGCTACCTCATACTGGAGAAATCAAGCTGTTCATTTATATATGAATGTTTACCTGCACCAATAAAACCTAAAGCAATAAACACTAGAGCAATAACAGTTGGTCTCCTGCGTGCTTGTCTGAATTATTTGACCTTTATTGATACATATATTAAAGCAAAAGGAATATTTGTTCAAATACACATGCCCAGAATGGTATGAAACAATGGGAAAGGTATGAGATTAGGTTGCTTTAATCAATAGAGAAGGAATAAATGCCACTGAGCAGAAGTAAAAGATATTTTTTGGATAATTTCACAAAAAAACTTATGGCCAGTAGGTGGTACCCTTATTCCAAGTAACAAAAAAGGATGGGGGGGAAGTGATGAATAGCTAATAATTAGCTTAATATTTTGAATATTTTCCTCCCCTATTAGCCACTGCAGACTCCAGCACACACTCTGTAAAGAGCACTGTGCAAGCCTAATTAGAGTTTGGGCAAGGCACCTGTATGTGAACTGTGAAAGGGTCACATTCTGTTATTGACAGTCTCTTATTGCTGGAATTAGACACCATAGTTTTCCATGGTAGAATGCTTTAACCATCTTGTAATCAAGTTTTATGCATTCAGGAACTTGATATTCATGGTAAGTATATAAACCTCTGGCCCACAGGTTGTACCACTGATGAATATGATTAACTCAATAATGCTAAAAGATGTTTTAAAAGTTTATGCTTGATTTCTGAGAACTTTTTTTTGTTGTGGTTTTTTTTTGGGGGGGGAGGGTGTTTTTTTTGAGGCAAGCTTTCTTGCTATTTTAGGCAATTCTTAGAACATGGAAGGAAGTTATGAACAGAAGTGGCATTAATAACATGTGACAAATTTATTCACCAAAGTTGTCAAGCAGGAACACGTTGCATGAGGAAGTAGTCAAGTCTCCAGGTATTTAAAAGATGTGTAGATGTTTCACTTAGGGACATGGTTTGTTGGTAGACTTGGCAGTGTTGGGTTAATGGTTGGACTTGATGATCTTAAGGGTCTTTTTCAACCTACATGATTCTGAGTCCAACATTAATTACTGAAGGTACTGTTCCTTGAAAAACTTTGAAATACTTAGGGAAAAACAACAGTGCCTGGGAAAAAAAAGGCAATCACAAGATGTTACAGTAGAATGCAGTAGAATGGAAAGGCTTTCAAAATGATCTTTGAGTTTTTGTACAATTAATTGAAATTAGTATAACAGCAAGTTGCTTGGTTGTAAGTATTGGTCTGTTTCTTGAGGTTTTTTTTGTTTGTTTGTTTGTTTTTTAAAGTATAGACACAAACATCTTCGGTTTAAAATATCAGTTTGAGTACTATTTGCAGTGGAGTTGTGCAAGGAAGTTGAACTAACAGACAAAGCCATAGGATATGTGTCACTCTATTAGTGCGTTCAACACTGAAAGTCTTGTCTAAGATGGTCATCCAGTTCGCATTACAGCCCTTTATGAGAGAAGTACCCTGGGATGTTGTCATTTCTCTTTGGCACTTAACTCAGCATGCAAAGAATGGCTCCCTGGAGACAGACACCTGACTACAGATGCTTCTATACTGGTTATCTTAAAACCAGATACCTCAGTATTAGGTTGCTTCAACACTGAGTTTTATTGCTGTTTTTCACATTTCACTCTAGCTGTCACTTCTGAAGGCTGTTTGTTACCTAGGATCTATCGATTAACCCTGGATTTCAGATGTCTCCAATATTAGATAGTACTTAAAATGGTACTGAACATCAATCCTTCTGAAGATTGCAAACAGCTACAACAATTACAAACTTTTCCCGTGTATTATTCCCATCTATATAACCAGCATCAAGTTAAATTCATTTGAAAATTATGAAAAGTTACATTATTTTTCTTGTCTTTTTTTTTCCCACTAGCTTCTGTTTATTTTCTTAACTTTTTAAACCAAAATCCATGCAAAATTATTTTCTGTTTCAATTCAGATTCTTACAAGCAACTTCAGTTGACATACATACCAATTACAGAGGGAATCATAACCTCTCAGAAGAAAGAAGAATTTCAAATATTAGCGTATTGTGACTTCAAAATCTCTGATATTTTTTACATGAATCTGAAACAGATATATATAAAAAATTTCAATTAGATAAAAAGACCCTTTAATAAATAAATTCAGTAGTCTGATAACACCAGTAGAGACCAGCTTAATTAGAAAATATCTTATGAACTGAACTCAGCCTCAGGCCTTTGAAGATGCACATAACTCAGAACTCAGCCTTCACACTGAAAGCCTGCACTTAATACTAGTGGAGATTTGGCATCTCCAAATCTGACTTCATAGGCCTCATTAGAATTCACTGTTTTCTATATACAGCACTAAACCAAAACAAACCAAAACATAACAAGAAACGGGAAATATAATTTTGCCTGAATTGTGGGCTTCTTTAAGTGACAGCTCGGGGAAAATTATTCATGTGAGTGCAAATTTTATTGATTGTCGTTCTTCATGTCTATTTTCTCCTGCACTCCAGAATCCAGCTGATATTGGTCTATGCTATGATTCTCTGACATCTCTCAGTCTCTGCTTGCTTTCCAGTCAGCCTAGCTGCACTGCAAGCTTGTTTTTCCACCCTGGTAATTTTTTTATTTTTTTTTTTTTAAATTGCTTTACTGAAGGTCATAGCTTACATGTCCAGCCCCATATGAAATGGAAAGGATTGATGTAGTTTTATCCTTTCCAGGCTTAGAATCCCTCTCCCATCCTATAACAGAACTTCTCTGATATCATTATCATTATTTCTAAAGTTGAGAGCTCCTTTTCATCTTGCAAACAAAAAAAGTTATTTTATAAAACTATGCAATTCAAAATGTCCTTTTCGGTCTTAAAAAGAATGAAGTGACTGTGGAAATTGCATTAGAAAATTATACAGGGCAATTCATTTAGTCTTCTGTTTTCTATCCCTAGATTTACAACTATGCCAAAAACCACTCGTCTTTGTTTATTCCCACAACATTCCTTCCACAGTGAGTACTCTGAATCTTCATGTTCTCACTATGAAACTTGTTTACTGGCAATGATGTCTGACTCTACAGTTGTGTTCTGCTCTCACACTTGATTGTCTTGGGTGAAGCAGGAACCTTCACACAGGAGTGGAAACTGGGATATGCTGAAGGTAGAAAACTCCAGGGTCCTGCAGTAGTGGCAGTGCCTATTCCCTACAACCTCCTGCACTCTATTGACAATTATCAATGAGATGCATGCAAATTTATTTACATTTATGCTGTTACAACATATTAAAAATATGCATATATTTATGGATTTTGGAAAAGAATTAGTAGACTTATCAGGTCTAATTTGAAGACTATTTTTAATACAACCGGAAGATTATTTTTAGGTTTTCTGATTTTGACTTTTTTATAATTTCTTTATCATTCATAAAGCTCCTAGTTTATACTCAGATGTCTTTACCAGTCTACTAGGAACAGCATTCACCTCTTTGGTTATGGAGTCTTAAAATACATATCTGGTATTCAAATAAGTCCTAATTTATGGATTTTAAGTGGATGTTAAATCAATAGGATTTTGCAGTGTTGAAAATCTTTGTCTATAATAACACTTAGCAAAAATGTAGCAGATTAATTAAATTAATTTATTTACAGGAATTGCCTTTTAAGTTAGATAAGCAAATAGGCAATGACTGTTCCTGTGGGGCTTTTCTTGTGGCCATGGGATTACATCTTATGCAAAATTAGAAGAGGCTAAAGAAGAAAAATCAGAACAATGTATTTGCAGCTGAACAATGAGAACCCATGGAGATCTGGGCCCAGCTTTTGTCTCTGGAATATTTTTACTTTATGGTCTTGGTAACTCTTAGTATTTCTTTGCTTGGATTAATGCTTTTTTATTTCTCTCTCTTGATTTATCATTTTTAGGTCTTTAGATCTGAAACAATAGGATCATTATATGTGCTAATACAGACACTGAAGGAAAGGGATTAGAAATATCTCTGAGGCTACAGACAACTGCTTAGTCATTAACTACAGTGTCTTCTTTCCATCTGAGTCATGTTAGCTCCAATCCCTCAGCTGCGCCAGTACAAGTGCAAATATGGTGAATGGTGACTGAACTAACACCAAAGTTTTATTTCTTGCTTGATTGTAATGCATCTTATATTTGGTTCACTATTTGGTTCACTATGCGATTCACCAGGTACTGGACCTGCAGAGTTTACAGAGGTTGTGGAAAGACAGGACAGAAGGTGGGCAGCACCACTAAAACACTATTTGCCATTTAGGGGAAATAATAGTAACTGATTTTAATTAAATTTTGTGTAACTCTAAATATAAAATCTTAAAAAACATCTATACCAACAGTGTTTTGTTTTCATGGCAATTGTTTCAAATTGCCATCACTAGGACTAGTTTAATGATTATAGTTAATTTCTAAATTAGAATGTGATCAAAGACCTGTTGAAATGAAGGCATGCACTGCTTTTGATTTCAGTGGTCTTTGGATTGTTTTGAATATTTTAGAGTATTTTGGGACCACTAGAAGCATCTGGGTCATCATTTGCTTTGTTATCAACTGCCCCCTTCTTACCTCTTACCTTTTCAGCGGCTATGGAATTGCTACCCTCAGGCACAAGGTATAAGGTAAACTAATTTCCCTGCTCTTCCTGATTAGGTAGGATCCAGTGTGACACCCAAAGCATGGCAGGGCATTCCAAGAAAAAAAATGCCCTTCTGTAACAGTGCTCTATCAATTTAGCCCCACTTTCATTTGTAGTAGTAAAAGTTAAAAAAACAAGCTAATTTTACCAGATGAACAGTTTCTTATGAATAGTTTCCATTCAGATAAACAATAAATAAATAAATAAATAAATAAATAAATAAATAAAGTCCTCCAAAGAAAAGGTGTTGGGATATCCTCATCTGAATTCCAGTACAATTGAAAAAGGAGAGGGGGAAAAAAAAACCATAAAAAAATTGCCTTGATTTCATAACAGATAATGATTGTTTAAACACTTGAGAAAACTGGAAAAAAAAAAAACAGCCAAGGGGAAGAAAAAGGTACATTAGCACTTAGGAATATGTTGCAACTAGCAGTCTAAGTGCCAAAAACTATGTTCTGAGGTGCCATATGGGAGAAAATGTCTGTTTTCTAACAAAAAGCATAAAAAACTTGAACAATTCTCCTGAAGGCTATAAACATTTTCCCTAATTGTTTCTCTTTGTGTCTCTCGCATTTTTGTCTGAGAACTGCAGTGAACTGAAGCAAACAGAGAGAGCAGAAATAATTCCTGACTGTGAAATTTCATGTCATTAAAGACTGAAACCTGAAAACTGGGTCTATTAATGTAAGTGCAGTGTAGGCACTTAAGCTACTGAATACAGTGTTTTAGAACAGTGGGACACGCAGCAGAAGCTCTCATTAGAGTTCTTATACATGTACACCTAATTTATGAAATTATGAATTTTATCCTTTGGCATAAAGACTATTTTGGAAGAAAGGTGCTTCTCTATAGCTCATACTGAGATGAGGAAACAGGAAGGAGGCTTTCTTTTCCAGGTAACTGAGATTCAAAGGTTCAGTTTCTTGGGAAATCTGCTTTAGCACTTGCTTTTTTGAGAGAGAAGAAACTTTAAGCCTCTGGTTTCTTACTCAAGTTAAACTAAAGATCCTTTTACCCTTTAAAGAGTTTTGAGACTGTTTTAATAATCTCTGTCTATCTAATTACCATATTAAATTGAAGAAGAGAAAATGAAGGAAAAACCCACAAAACTCTAGGTAGAACTTTTGCTTTTCCATTAGTATTAGAAGTAGTTATTCACACAAGGGTAATTCAGATAAGCATCTGGCCCACAAGCTATCCTGGCACAGACAAAGATTTGTTTTCTTTTTTAAGAACTAGGAATTTTTCCAAGACATCCTGACTACTGGGAGCAGAATGTCTGACCAAAGTATGCTTACCAGATGGTAGATGTTTTCATGTGGGTAAATATTAAAAAAGTTCTAAATTGATGCAAACTGGGAAATAGGGGTGGGAGAGGTTTGCTGCTGTTTTTCAGTTTTAGTTGCCTCTGCAACTAATGTGAGAGGAAAAAACCCAAAGAAACAAACAAACAAACAAACCTCAACATCACCACCCACTCCCCCTCAAAAAAAGACAAACTAAAAAACACCCCTAAACAAAGTTAAATTGAGTGGAAAAAAGAGAAACGTCTTTCAATTTTTACTGGATCTGACCTTTCATTTATGACTAATCTGAGAAACTTTGGAGTTAAAAGCTCTTTTTAATTTTTTTCTTTTATTTCCTTAATATCTTTATTACTTTGCTATTCAAAAAACCCTTGCTTGCCTAAAATGTGATAGCTCCAAAAATAATGGCAAGATAGAGAATTTTGTATAGGGAAGGAAATGTGGGGAAAAAAACCCAAAAGGCCAGTTCTAGGGACCAGCTGAATGTTTCGTGCAACCAGCTCACGGTCACAACTCCTGCCTGCTTGGCAGGAGCAGAGGCTACTGTGTGACAACGCCTTTGGCATGCCAGTAACCTTAGCCTCTCAGAGTATTTAAAATAGTGGTGGAAGTACATTTGTGCAAAAACACTACATTGAGCAATGGCTTTGCTGAGCTCTTCTCTTCTGCCCCCTCCCCTGGTGGTCTGTAATTTAAGCAAAGTGAGAAAAGGGGAATACCACTAAAGTTGGCCAGTAGTAAGGTTTAAACCACTACAGCTGTCAGCTGACTGAATGCAAGTCAAGGATCTATGGTTCTATAACTCCCAAGCAGTCCTCTAGATGATGTAGCATGCCCGGTTTGGCTCCAGTATCCAATCTCAGCAGGAGCAGACACCTCTCTAACTTAAACATCTGTAAAAATGTTTGCTGGGTTAGTAATTTATCCCAGATTTAAAACCATGTAGACAGCTAGAGAGTACATTGACACTGCACGGTGTAGATTGACCAGGGAGCAAGCTGGCATACATGACAAAAGATTTATATCTGAAGTGGCACAGCGAAGTAGTGCAAAGTTAATGGAAAACTCCATTTTTGAAACTTGATTCCAGCTAAGTACAGTGAGCTTCAGATCACATATCCAGAGGCACATGAAATGGAAGAAATGTCACAGTCAAAAGGCAGGGCAGTAGAAGAAAATGTTCTTTAGCTTTCCCTGTACTGAACTTTAAATAGCTAAGACAGCTTCTAGCTCTCTCTCATGCTCCCCTCTCTACCAGAAACCTATTTCTTACAATGCCTTTCTGTTTATCTGTGTTTTCACTGTGTGTGTGCCTGCAAGCAGCAAAATCTGGATATGAGTAAAGCAATGGTGATGCAGAAACACAACTAATTTTTTTTGCCCCTCCTCTCTTTACAAAATCTATGTTTATGAAAACAAGTACTAGCTACAAATTATCAAAACAATAAGACACATTGACCAGAAATTTGCAATATTTTTTTTTTCCTAAGGACAGTGCAAGCGTAGAAAGATAAGCGTTAATATAACTAAATGCATATAAATCAGACTTAATTTTTTGGAGATGATGGAAATACCTGATACAAGGATTTCATGATACATAGGTTTAATGAAGAAGAACTGTAGAAATATGATGCCTGGTTGCTAGCAGAAGAAATGAAAATTAGGGAAAGGGAATTTTTCTAGTATTATGGCCTTGGTTGTGCATTTTTTCCTCATGAAGTTCTGAAACAAAGATAACCTAGTATTTTTTTAGAACAGTTAAATGCTTACATATATTAGATACCTTTTCTCAAATATGCTATTAGTGAAACAGTTGAATCCTTTTTCATATCAGTTATACCTGTGAGTCCTATTCCCTTTTTCTATAATGTTGGTGCTAAAGTTATTGAAAAGAACAAATATATTTCCTCAGTTTAAAACAGAAAAAAAGAGATTTCAAATGGAATAAGACAAGAAAAAGAATTTATCAATAGTTTGTGCTCAAGGTAAATATATTAATTATAATCAATATTCAGGAAAAGTAGCATCTTTTTGCAAACGGCATGCAACATCTAGGCAAAAGATATCATCCAAGAGATTATATTCTATGGAATTAGCTTAGTATCAGAAGAAAGAATGATTAACTGTACAATAGTTTATGTCCAAATTATTGCTGACATACTGCTTTGATCAAAGAATGATTTCTCTCCTTAGCCAGAGAGTTTGAAGTCTTCGATGCAGAAGGCAGCTGTAGATGTGGGGGTTTGCAACTGTTTTATTAATGCACTTAGGTATGCACTTGCCACACTTACTTACCTAAAAGTCTTACCTGACTTTCTGTTTGTTTTTACATGTGGACCAGTTAGAACAAATATGCTTGAACAAACATTTTTTCTCCTTTGAATGAACATATTGCATATCGCACTTTGAATGCTTAAAAAATAACAAATATGGACCTCTGAAGAAATTTGTTGGCTGCATTGTGTCATTTATTGACCAAATGTAAGAGCTTCTGCATAAACTGAAATACCCCTTTACAAAATCAAAATATGAGTGTGCAGATGGGAGCAAGTTGAGGTATTGGGAAGAAGGAGGACCACATGTTGATTTTAATATACAGTTTTGAGGGACAGAAGGGAGGAAACATAGGGAAGAAATTGCATCTTTGAAAGGTAGCAGAAAACAACTAGAGAGAGCAGACCTGTTAGGGCCTTTTTATCCCCTTCCTTAGAAATTGCTATTCAGCTCTGTGGAAGAGAGAAACCTGGCTCATTTTGCAAATGCAAAGCTAGAGTGCTGCCAGGAACCATTTGCAGGAGTGATTAACAAAACCAGTTTGCTTTATGAGATTTTCATGGAGGTAAAATGGTATGCATATAATTCTGACACAATCAGATAGTGCACCCTTAGAGTTATATGGAAAAATAAATTAGTACTTTTCTCTTAAGCGGGTGTCTCATTATAGCATGCTTATTGTCTTCTCAGCAGATGTGGCATTTAAATGTAGTGAGCAATGGCCAAATGCAGGAAGTAATTCTGAGAAATAAATGACAGTAACAGTCCCAGTTTCCTGAATGGAGGTGAAAGCGGTTTGGCAATATTCACCCAAGATGATGTTCATTTATTCAGTATTGAAATTAAGGAGAGAAAAAGGGAATGCCTGTGTGTGCTGGTGAAGTGTAACATGAAATTAGAATAGATTCTAAAGTTGCAAATGAGCTGAAATATCCCAGGTGGCACCAGCAAAAAGAAAGGGACTTTCAGTTAGAGCAAAGGCTGGTCTAAGGGTTTGGTTTACACCTTTAGATCTCTGCTTTTTGTGGTGCACGGTATACTAGGAAAAAAAAAGAAAAAAACCCAGAACACTCTAAATTGTTGGTCTAGACTTCACTTTGAGCAGCAACTCTAAATCTAGGTTATCAAAACACAGTGAACATACATATGAGGAACAAAAATATACAATAACTCATTGACAATTTTCTTTTAAATGTGCTTTTTCCTCTTGGGTTATATGGACATTTGGCCCAAGTTACATGAATGGAAATACGGTAAATACAGTTAAAAGAAGACTGTGGCTAAAGAGAAGGTCATTAAGTCAAAGTGTCTTTTCATATCTTATATTTATTTTGAAAAATATTACAGGTGCTGTGGCAGGGACAGGACCTGCTCCTTGTGATATTTCCTCTGCCACTCTGGTAGACATAAGTATTGCTGTGCTGCAGTACAGCAGGCTGGACAGAAGGTCTATATTGTTCTTTGTGTTTCATATCACTGTGCATGCCGAAGGCAATGCTTTGTATGCTGAATCTATTTTCTTTTTTTTATTTTTGAGACAGCAAAAAAGAGCAATTCCATCATGGGCACCTTTTTGATGAAAAAATGTTAATACAATGACGATACTCTGGCAAACAACCACCTTTAAATGATAATTTAAGTGCAACCATACAGCAGATATACACACACATATTTACTTAACCTTTCCTTGCAAACATAGTACTTTCATCTTTTCTACTTAAATTTCTCAGGATAGATGAAGACTAACCACAAAGAAACCTTTGAATCTGGTTATAATAATTAAAAGTAGGAGGTTTTGCATAGCAATTACTTTTTCATAGTAATGCGTATTTTAATATCTTTGCTTGATGCAATTATCTAGGAAGAAAAGCCACTCTACTGATACCAAAGGAGGGTCCAAGAAACTGTACACTGCTTGTGCTGGATTTCAAAAAATGGTACCTGTCTGTTAAGCAATTTTATAAAGTACAAACACAGTACTTTTGAGACTGAGAATTCACAGCCTGAGATTTTCATGGCTGTCAGGCAGGTTTTCCTGAACTGGCAAAAGTAAAACCAACATTAATGGGTAAATAGCAAGAAAGAAAGAAGGCAGCTATTTAATAGTCTGAATGGAGGAAATGAGCATCAGCTTTTGATATTCAGCTTTACTTGTTAAATGTGAAGCCCTTACATAAGCCCAACAAAGGGCTTGCAAAGGGTTTAATACTTTCAAGTTCTACATGGAATTTTAAGAATCTTTTTACAGCTATCAGGACAAAGTGGAATTTTATTTGAGAACTGGTAATAGGCAGTGTGACAGTTGAAAAACATCTAGAAATGTGGCTGAAACGTAGTCTAGTATCTGCCCAGATGCCAATTCAATTTCATGCCAATTTAACAGCAAACTACTATTATGGAAATGTTATTGCAATTAATCTGTCTCTGTGCTTAATTTCATCGTTAAACTAACATAATAAATAATGCTTTAGATCAAGGTGGAGATTCACATTCCTTTCTTTAAAGTTGAACAAATTAGTCTCATTGCAAGATAGTACTCATGAGGAAGATACTGAACATCCCTGCTGTGAGGAATGGTGTTGCTGGCGGGAAGTTATCAGTAAAATTTACTACGTATCATATGGTTCCATCTAGATTTGTATATGTTATCTATACTCATGCAAATAGATCTCTCATTTCTCTAATTATCTAGGAAATAAATGTGCAGGCCAAACCACTTGCATGGCCTCCCATCATAGTCAGTAAAAGGGATCAGATCTTAGACAACTGCTGTACACTGAGATGACTCTGGAGATGCTCCTCTTTCTCTTCTTTTACAGCAAAAGCAGCAATATAGCCTTGGTCTACATGACTGATTGTTCTCCTTAAGAGCATGAAGACTTTTGTGATAGAGAATGTATTTGCTGTGACAAAACTAGTAAAAGAGGCAAGATCTTGGAAGGTGTCATCTGAAGATACCAAAATACATTTGGAAACTGTTTTCATTTTGGTCTTCCAGAATGGCTTAAACTAAAATGAAAAAGACAAATAGTTATATATATTTATATAAAATTATTTTGCAAGACCAGACTTTCAGTCTTCTATGAGATATAGGTCAATTCAGCTTCCACTGCAGGGAGTGGAATTTTATAATTTTCATGTCCCAGGACTAAGGAGTAAAGAATAAAGGTTAAGCTCCATGTTTTACTTTATCTGAAAAGCTGATGGAGGGGTGGAGATACTCCAATTAATTTATCTTTATATGCAGCCTATGAAATTTATTTTCATTATAATAATCTGTGTTTTCACTTGTTTTTAAAAAACATTATACTTTACCATTATACTTTACCAGGATATGGCACTGCTAGAGCTCATGAAACATGATCTGCATTACTAGTAATAATTTAATATTTAATTAAATGTATTTATTATGTAACCTAATAAAACTGCAAATTTAGCACAAGAGTAGTAAAAACTGTCATGTCCATCAGACTCTCTGAAATGCTTCCCAGCAAAAGCAAGGTGTCATCTGCAGTTTTGAAGAGAGTTAACCATGAGGCTTTTTCCTTTAATAAGTTTCCAAAATGAAATCTTTTATATGATGTCATACTTTGTTGTTTATTTAACTTTTAAAAATTCAATAATGAACAAGTTCCCAATGTCCCTTTATAAAAGCAAAAACATCAGTGCCTAACACAAGAGAATACTCAGCAGAGGGTAAAATAGAGCATCATGTTAGAAGACTGATCTAAAAATAACACATTCATAACACACCTTAGTGAATTTCCTTTATCATTGTACACATCTTAAATATTTTAAAACTGGTTTGCCTGAAAATTACTTTCTTCTGGGTTTGTTTATTCTCTAGCAAACTAAGGGCTCATTTCTTCTTTTAATTCACAGTGAACAATATTTTACTTCCCAAGAATTCTCTGTGTCAGAAGGATGTGTGCAGATACCTATGTAAAGAAAGGTAGAAGACAAACTGGTTTTCAATTGAAAAGAAAAGAAAAGAAGAGAAGAAAGGAGAGGAGAGGAGAGGAGNGAAGGGAAGGGAAGGGAAGGGAAGGGAAGGGAAGGTGAAAAGAAAAGGTCTCAGAGATCCCAAACTCTTATAGGAACAATACACTTTTGTGAACAGATCCAAAATGTGCAGACCATAGTGAAATATTTTCAGTATTCACATTTTGGTATGAAATATTGATGTCCAAGAATGAAGCCAGGAAATACACACTAACAGAACCAACTGTATACACCAATCAAATGAACTTTGTAACACTGCTAATCAATCAAAAGGAGAAAATTTAAATTTGAGAAGCATTAGTGAAAATATAAATGTCTCATTAAACAATTTCCTTTCAGAAGAAAATAGTTTTTTCTAGCACATGAACAAAAAACATATCTTCAAATATATTTTTTGAAAACTTTCTGAAAATCAGTTATCATTGATTTTATGGCTTCTTAGTTTTTCTTTTAAATCTGGAAACCTTTTTAATGTGAATGAGTTAGACAAAATATCCATCCAGTAACAGAGAAGCTGGATGCACTATGGTGAGTGCTCAAAATATTAGCTTACAGAACTGCATTCTAGCCTCTCCTGGAATAAATGTATTGTTTTGTTTTTTTTTTCCAATACAACTCAAATTCAACAATAAGAGTGGTGGATGCCTCTCATTCCTACTAGATACCATTATCCACAGCCAAGGAAAGCTTTCTCTGAGGGCATTTGTGGGTTTAACCTCTTAAGACTGGTAACAATCAGATGAGAGTTCTCACTGCTAAGCCATTATATCAAAGATGAGACTGATTACTACTATTATTTTGAGAATAGCAGATTTTTTTGGCTCATAATTAAAAAATACAATTTAAATTGCTTAGGCTTATATTGAGAGTAATTTGTACTAATCATTCACATTGGTTATGGTTTAGATTACAAGAACATTTGAAATATTGGGATTGAGTGTATTTTCAATTCTAATTCAGAAAATTGCTTCGGACATTTCTGAATAAAAATAATGTTTCTGGTTAGCCTAATTATGTTTGCTTTGGCACTAATAGTTAAGTATCAAGGAAAGCTAACTAGATCATTAACAAGTTAATGATCTAGTGAGTCCAGAGGAGGGCCACAAAGATGGCCAGAGGGCTGGAGCACCTCTCCTGTAAGGAAGGGCTAAGACAGCTGGGGCTGTTCAGAAGGAAAAGAGAAAGCTTCAGGGAGCCTTCCAGTACATAAAAGAGCCTACAATAAAGCTGGAGAGGGACATTTTATAAGGGCATGTAGCGAGCGGACAAGGGGGAATGGCTTCAAGATGAAGAAGGGTAGGTTTAGCACAGATATTGGGAAGAAATTCTTGACTTTGAGAGTGGTGAGGCACTGGAACAGGTTGCCCAGAGAAGTTGTGGATGCCCCATCCCTGGAAGTGTTTAAGGCCAGGCTGGATGGAGCTCTGAGCAACCTGGTCTAGTGGAAGGTGTCCCTGCCCATCGCAGGTGTGTTGAACCTAGATGATCTTTAAGGTCCTTTCAAACCAAAACCATCTATGAAAGGTAAAATAGAATGGCAGCTTATTAAAATTAATGGGGATCAACTAATAGCTAATTATCTATTTTATAGACATGAAAGATCAATATTAAAAAGCAAGTACATCATAAGAATTTATAATAATTTAAGATTAGCACGTAGGAGGTTTTTTAAAAAATGGCATTATTTTCTTTTTCAGGTTGAGCATGTATGACACTTCTAATCTATTTTACTGAAGATATGTATATGAAAAATAGAGATTTAGATGTGTATTGAGGAACAAAGAAAGAAAGACTTTCTTTGAGAAAAGGATGCTTTTTTGAATTATGTAGAAGCATAAATCAGATTTATTTGACAATGTACTTTGTACTGGGGGATTTACCAAACCTGGACCTGAATTTATCCAGATTTATGAATCAGGAAAAGCAGTTGCATTGATGTTTTATGTGTGAGATTTTCAAAATAATTTACCGTTCTGAAATAGCCATGTTAGGTTTGGATGTACTCATACGATAGTTAGTTAACTCTTGGTCAGTGCAGGCATTCTGGAAATTTCATTCTTGCCTTCCAGGTTTAACTAAACCCCATAAATGCAGTAAGTTGATAACCACAGTATTCATGAGACTGACAGTATAATGTTCATCTGTGTCACGCTTGCTACTCACGTATTTCTTAGTGTGTCTACTGGGACAGTCTTGAGAATTTCTTAGAAAAACCCCATAGATTCTGCTAATCTGAATGTATGCATATAGTATAAGTCATATGCTATACAGTCCCCCTGTGTGATGCGTTAGAAGCCCAGAGCTGACACTGAAGTCATGCAGACCAAAGTAACTTTTCTGCTTATTGAATAAAGCCAGGTAAAATATTCTTACAGGAAATATGCTTACCAGAGGGAGCGGGAAGATATCTACAAGACTAGCATGATCAGAATTAGAAAAATGGAAGAAAAAAAACAGCCCCAGAAAATTAATCTAGAATCTTATTAATTTCTCATAGAATAAGGATTCTTCATGTTGTGTCTTTTCTATTGGCTAGAAATCATCTGGACCAGAGTGGAGCTTATAATCACCTCCAGTTATTAACCCAGTACATTTTACATTTGTATCATACATGAACTGGACATGTAGATATGGAAGGCATAACAGTCTTCTGTTATGCTAAAAGTATGCCGTCGTATTCAGCTGTGTGCAAATTTCTCATGAGAAGTTCTGCATATCATGAAGGAACAGAAAATGTTGAAGCTGGGATCTGTTAAGATGGCTGTCTAAGAGAACAGTGCTGCCCTCGAGGTGCTTGGGTTTGATAGTGACATCAGTACTCAAGCAGAAACCTTGCTTACTGTGAGGCATTTTGTTCAAGTAAGGAGAGTATATTGGTCCCCTAAGTAATATAGAATCCAAGTAGTGCTCATTTCAGTGAAAGGACCCAGGAAAAAGAACAAAGGATATTTGTTGAGACAGAATAACAGATGCAATTATCTATTTTTTTACATAATTGTCATGTCAGATTTATAATTTTACATACATTCCCTTTTGAAAAGAAGTTGCAATGATTAGCCACGCTATTTTCTTACAGTGCTCAGAAGGAAAGTGCCAATTTCAGGGCAGATTACCTTGTCACAACTACCTGTAAAAGAAACACATCACCAACTACAGTACAAACGCATACTACCATAAGATTTTAAAATTTTATGTGCATAAAGTGCAATTCAATTTCTTTTCACAACATATTGGTCATAGATTTAAACCTTTTGGCGATTATAGGATGGATTTTTTGTTCTGTATAGTCCACAAGATCTCTTTTTCAGATAAATAATAATAAAAAAGGGTTTAAAGATCTTCTATAAAATTCAAAATTTTCAACAAATAAATGTTTGTATATTGCCTGAACAAACTAGTAAAAAATAAATTGCTTTACTTGTTCTGTGATTTCCCCAGATTTTCTGTGTCTCTAGTGAAGACTTGGAAGTGTCAGTTTTTCTGGGGAATGGCACCAGTTGGGACCCAGATGATTGTATGCACTCTCCACCTGCTCATGTGGCTTTGCTTTACTGATTTGGTGTTTGAGAAGTCCAGACACTAATGCTCCTAATGATCAGCCATTCTTTTTGACTTTTGGTAACAAGTATTCTCATGCAGTTAATATCAAACAGAACTTTGTGCTCTACATCTCTTATTTCAAAATTCCCATTTTTGAACTCCCCTAGTCTCAAGTAAGTAGTACATTGTCTCCCTTTTTTACTGCCTACAATCTTTTCTCCTACTTCCAGGGCCCCATGATGCAAAATGTCATTTTGCCGATCCTCAGTCCCAGTGACAACTTTAATTTTACTGATTTTAATGGGCTTTTCAAATACAATCCCATAGAAGTCTCCGCTAGAAGGAGCTTTGCCCCAAAAGTACTCATCAATGCTGCTGTAAGCCTTGCTTGCCTCATAGTTTTCAAATACATTCATGTTGGTGTGCAAGTTTGCAGGTGGGTTATCAGGGATATCAAATGATTCCTCTTCAAAATCGTCATCCTTCAATTTATTTTCAGCTCCTTTATAAGATGAGTAGTATCCCATGTGCTGGAACAGAGATGGCTTAAAACGTATCACTTCCTTTTGAGCTAACAGCCCACGGAAGTGGATGAGCAGCCAATCGCAAGGCATTTCTTGGTAAAACATCAACAGAAAATGGGCCAGGCGTGGGAGGTCATGAGAATGGTAAAGCTTTCCAATGTATCCCAGTTTGGAGAATTCCAAAGTCACCCAGTAGGATCCTTCTCGTGAGGTAATTACTTTTTTAACAGCAGTCAAAAAATTCTTTGAGCAGCGAACATCATCTTCTAGCATCACATAGTAGTCAGAAAGATTAGCACAAAAGTTTAGAAGGAAAGCGTAATCTACATTTTGTTTTGATCGAAACTTCACACGATCCTCTGGGTCATTGTAATTTCTCTTGAGGCCATCCAGTACAGGATAGTAATCCTCAGGGACATGAATCACTATTAATCTGCCTGCAATTATATGATGTGCAAATTTCTGTGAAATATCCTGGACCATTCCTTCACACCAGGCTGAGTCAAAATCTGCCAGCTGCACTACCACTGCGATTTCTTTGAGTTCCTCATAGCTTGACTGTTCAAATATGGACTTGATGGTCTCAAGCAAGTAGTTTCCCTTTTTCCGTTTTACAGAGGATAGTCCAATTGTAAGATACCCTGTGTAAAAGACAATTTAAACAAAAACTGAGTATCTGATATTGGAAACAATTTCTACACAAAGCTATTCTCCAGAATTGTGCTTATATTAAATAAACCTTGTGAATGGTGAAAACTGAGAAATTTGGTACATGAACTTATTAAAAATGCATGCAATAAAAGATCTTTATTGCCTTTTCCTAAAGAAGTATCGTAATGCAAGCAAATAGACATATGGAGACTATTGTGTTAAACATTTTCTTGTTAACTGCATGTCGTGGATGAACGCCAAAGTAATGTGTACGTACACACCTGGGAGATGAAGCCACATAGACAATGATAAGCATGCAAAATCTGCTAAAAGAAAGGGGTTTATGAGGCGATTATTCACACAATATTTTTTAAACTAGGAACTACCAAATGCAGCACAAAAATATGATACATAGATGAATTGCCAAACTTTTAGCATTTTAAGCTCTCTTAAAAGTCTAGCTACATTTAGGCATAACTTCACAGTGTTATGAATTTTGTGTGGATAATTTTTTTTCGGCATGTTCATTTTTAGCTGAATTTGTCCAGTTTTTCCTTGCTAGTAGTTCTTTTTCTAACCCTCTTTCAGGACTCATTGAGCATTTTATAGAGAAGTCCCTCTTGCAAGACGTAATTTAGATATTATTTTAAAGTGAAAGAAAATTTACTTCTCTTCTTGCTTGTACAAATAATTTTTAATGCTGTTACATCTTTCTACAGATGTAATTATAAGGGAAGAATTTTCATCACTGCCATAGATTTCTATCAGCATTCCAAATCAGGTTTGATTTTTTTTTTCAAATATTTACTAATATATCTCTATTTTTCTAACTTTTGGTGTAAAAAAAAAAAAAAAGACTTTATAATTGACAGGGTGTACTTTTATTGAACCTACCCCAACTTTCTTAAAATACAGTGCTATGATACAGTGATTCGGTGTTTCCCTCAAGGCTTCACTCTGCTCAAAAAGCAATTGTACAGTAAACTACCACCCCAGAAGTCATTGGCATTGCCTACAGAGCTCCAAATTTTTAAAATCTAGTTTGAACAAACTTTATAGCTTTCTACAATTCACATACTATTTTACCTTTTGCGTTTAGACTTCTGAGCCTTGTGAAATGATTGATTTGGAACCAAAGAACACTTGTCTAAAATCTAGGAATGGCCATATTTCGCTTCTAGAGGAAAGTCTTGAACCATGTCTGAAATCAGAATAACTAAATAGTCCATCTGCAGACAGCTGTGAGAAGAATCCTCCTTTACTGTCCCCATAATAAAAGCACAATTCGCCTCCCTCATTATCACAGCTAAAGGAACAAGGAGATCCACTTGCAGCTGCTGGGCTGGCAGAATAGAGAACCTGAAGAGTGTATCTATGTGATCCCAAGCATACTTAAGATTGGATTTGCTGCTTATACAGACAGAGATTGACAGGATGGTCTAAAAGAGTGGTTGGAGAAAACCACC
The DNA here is from genome assembly GCA_013396755.1 of Sclerurus mexicanus. Taxonomy (NCBI): domain Eukaryota; kingdom Metazoa; phylum Chordata; class Aves; order Passeriformes; family Furnariidae; genus Sclerurus; species Sclerurus mexicanus. The sequence continues at coordinate 34,600 of VWZF01003276.1, forward strand.
AGCAAGTGCCTTGCTTCTGTTTTCTAAGTCATCTTCCTCTTGCCTGGGAGGAGATCCACAGAAGTATGCTCACGCAGATCATCCAGGGGCTGCCTGCAGGATATTTACAAGTCAGACATTTGGTCAGAAGGTAACCAGGCTGTGGGGAAATCACTCCTAGGCCTGGACTAGCAGCCACTCAAGAATTGCCTATGCAGAGAGACATAGCTATCCTACTAACTCACTTGAGATTGTCACTGCTTTGACAGCCTCTCTGCCTAGAAATACCACAGGAACTATATTGATTTCACCTGTTTTTAAGTTACCTCATTTCATAACATTGATTGCAGTTACTTACTTTTCCTTGGCAAAGGTGTGCCAGCTAAGTAGCGATAGGAAATGTTTATAGATCCTGAGAAATTAGACAAATCTTTAAAACTGTGAACATAACGCTCTGGATTGAGCTGGTGCGTGGCTGTTTCTCTGATTAATTGCTTGTCCCCTTCCTAATAGCAGGAAAACAAAAAGAACAGAAGAGGGAGAGAGACAGAGAGAAACAGATTTGTGAGTGCCAGCTAGAGAGGAAACATGGACAGGCAGGTTTCCAAGAAAAACATTTTTCAGTGTCAGCTTTGGTGAAAGCATGTATATGTCATCTCATTTAAAAACAAAACAAAACAAAACATTACCAAAACAGAACAGAAAATCTACCACAACTCATCATATTACAGTAACAGGAAAAGAAAAAAAAACATTTTGCATAAAAACTCTGGAAAAGTAGCAAACACTAAATTATTGGCAAAAAAATGCTGTGGTATTCAAAAGAGGGATCTTTCAGGAACAGATAATTTTGACTGACATAGAGTGGGGGAGATTTTTTTTAAATGCTTTCTGTAATTAAAAAAAAACACCAAAACTGCTGCAAATGAAAATGAAAACTAGATTCTGATATCTGGCTCATCCTGCCATTTTTCTGAATAGCTTCTGATCAGGTTTGTGATAAGTAGAAATACATGTGATCATGCAGACAGCAAAAGCTCTCTCTGAATTTGATGAACACTGATGGCACAGCAAATAGGCACATTTCTCACCATGCCTCTTCTTCCTGCCTCCTTCTTCAGTCTTTTTCTTCTGAAAGGCTTCTCTAGCCATAGTAAAGTCACAGAAGGGAAATCGCGGCTTCATGAATAGTGCCCTATCAATAAGGTTGCTTGTACCTCAGGGTAAATCTGTTCCTTAGTCCCTAAGAGAAGATATCTAACAGCTTGTAATGTGATGAGACTGAATTTAAAAGTAGGAGTGCTTATTTAATTTACCTGGTTTGGTCTTGATTTGGTCTTGATACCTGGTTTTGTCTGATGACAGGCCCATGTATGAATGAGTCAATTTATTCTGATATATACAGTATGTTAATGCACTAAAGCCTCCTGATCTGTCATTAAATGGGAGCACTGTGCAATAATAGCACTGCTGATAACAAGAACAATCACAGCAACAGTAAACAGCACCCATAGTTAATGACATAAATATTAAAAAATGGTGTCAAAGATATATTTTACAGCACAAAGAAATATTTCTGTAAACAGATGTTACATCCATTTAAAGTTCACTGTTTTTCTTTCATAAAAGTAGAAAATAATTCACTTCTGAGCTTCATGAAGATCTTTGGCAGACATCCAGGAGTATCTACCTGCACTGTTATGCTCTCTTGATCTGCAATGTCTCTCAAGTAATTTCTCTCTATTTCTTCTTTCCATTTGCTCATAATTTACAAAAGGAAGTTTGATGATCAGATTCTAGATTAAAATGTAATGCAATGATCTATGAAGAGAATACACCAAAACTTCAGGAGTTTTTCCATGAAAAATGTGAGATGGAAAAAAAAAAAAGGGCTGATCCAAAATCCACCTTTTTTTTTTTTTTTAAACCCAGCCTTTCTTTAATGTCTAAACATTATGTGTCATTGCTTCCAGAATGAAGCACCAAAATTCATTATTCTGGAGGTTTTGGAATGGAAACCCATTCTGTTAAGGTTTTCCTACTTAAAAAATTTCAAAATGTTTAGAAATGACAATGTCAGAACAAAACATTTTGATTTTAACAAGCAAGATATTTAAACTGACAACAAAAATGTTCTCCCCTTTTTTATCTCTTTCATAAAAGCCTTCTGTGGTTAACATTATTTTTTTATTAATAGTTGTTATTTTCATTCCTTTGTTGAATGATGGGCAAAACTGAAACACAGATTTTTCCAAAAGATTAAAATCTATTTCTTCCATCTCACACTACTATGCAGAGGTCTGTGAAGCTGAGAAGCTTTATTAATTCTCTTTGGTTGTCTTCTCTAGTTTTTTCTGTGATGGTTTTGGCTTTCATCTGTTAACTAACCTCTAACTTAGATTCCACTGTTTGCTGAAGCTTAGGAATTTTATGTGGGTGCCAGAAGTTGAAGTGCCAGAAGTTCTCCACTCTCTGTGGAGATACTCTGCTCTGCTAAGGATGCTGTGTCAATTACAATAGCAATATTTATTTTCATAGTGCCCAAAATAGTGATTAGTATTCATAGAAGAGTACAAAACACATGCTTCACTTACATTTTATTTACAACTCACTGCATATATTGTGATACTTGGTATATATTAATTCAGAATGTCTTCAAAATACTTGATCAAATGTAGTTCATATGCTGCAGATGAAGCACCTTAAACTGCTTTTCTAACACACATGCATCAGCACTAACTGCATATCCTCTATCCAACATACTTAAGCAATTTTGTCACATGGATCCTTTCACTTTCGCAGCAAATGCCCTGTAGAAAATAGTGAAGGGATTCTTTGGACATCTGAGACTTTCTGAGCAAAACCAGAGAGTTTTGCCTTCTTAAGGCTTGCCACAATGAACTTACATCTATATTCTAATATTTTGAAAAGACCACTCTTACATGTGGTGCCAGAGACACCAGCCCCACAGCGCCTTGCAGAGCCTGCTGCATGTCATTGGGAAGAGGAACTCAGGGTCAGTTGCCTTGCTTTACTCCTATCAGTTACTTTCAGCAGATAGTGCAGCAGGAGACTGGCTACAATACAGGGGGCCTGAGGACTTTCATATTCTCATTCCTTGAGGGTAACTGATTAGCCTGCTGTCCTCAAAAGCTTTCTCGAAGTATCTCTCTCCTCACCACAAACACTGAAATTGCTCATCTTTTACTACATCAGAGAAAATACACCAGACATGGTGTGTTTGAAACTGTCAGACATGGTCAGGAAAGTTGAAAATAAAACTAAAAAGTCAACAGCCTATCACATTTGAAAAATGCTTGATGGACCATAAAAGTATCAAGAGATCTGGAAGAACTGAGGAAACTTGGCAAGAGATTTGACTTGGAGCTACGTGACTGCAAACATGCCAGAAGCAATGAAAGAGAGGGAATTTATAAAAAAAAGGGAGGGAAATAAGAGAAAATTAAGAATAAAACATGGAGCCATCTGGGGAGCTGGCAAATAGAACAGGAAAAGATTTCAAAAACAAATCAAGAGGCACTCCATTAGCAGTGATAATAAAAGCACTTTCAGAAATACCTGGGGAACTTTGAAGCAATTAGCGAACAGAGAAGAAACATTAGGGAAAATGCCTCTAGGAAAAAAAAGTATGACAAGCCAGGTCAAATTTGATCATAACCAAGAAGTGTTAAATAAATAAAAGAATGCAAAACCTGAGTGTTAGAGAAAGCAATATATCTGTAATGGAGTAACAAGCTAGAGGCATGAGTTATCTTTTCAATGATTTAAAAAAAAACCCAACATAATCTTAATATTGTAAATATTTACAATACTGTTATAAGCAATTTTATAAGCAAAATATTTTAAACTAACATAATTAGGAAGTTATAGATGGTTCTGATAGATAATGTATTTTACTATTGGTGTATTACATTTTTTCTCATACAATTGTGTTTCTTTTCAGATCCTTCTGAGATCAAACCTCACCTTTCAGAATATTGGAAAGTCCATGCTGTCCCAGTTCAAGATCAAGATGGGACTATCTAATCACACCATAATGTAACACATTCAGCTTAGTCATTTTACTATTTGAAAATACCCTTTGTTAAGCTACCATGTTCTTTTATTTGGCCCAGTCCCATCTCCAAAGAATTGGAAATTCAATCCACTAATTAAGTCTTCAGGGTTTACTTGACATTCAGCACTGAGACACCCCTATGCTGCATTATAAACTGTAGAGTTATGTTACATTGTCAGCAGCTTATTTTTTGAAATTTCTAACATCTTTCATTTTTTTTTTTCAAAATCATAGATTTAGACTAAACAAAAATAAAACCACTAAAAAGAAATCATTCATGCAAGGAGCTTAAAGTAGATGGAACAAACTTAAGTTCTCTTTTATAATTTCATTTCTATAGTAGCATTTAAAGCAGTATTCACAGGTGAGATTTGCAGTGTGGTCTGAAAAAGGTGTTCCTAGCTCACATGAATACTTCAGATGTAGTCTGAAGATTTTCAACATTAAAATTGAGGGAAAGCCAGAAGTATGGAGAATACAGAGGATACTCAAAGGACAGCTAATGGATATACCTTCATGTTTTGCTATATTCACTATCTTCCATACTTCAAATAAACAGTGACATATTTACTTCTGTGAAAAGGACTGTTAGTGCCTTACTAACATATGCTGTATGTCGTATACATTAGGAAGACAGTTTCATCATAAAGGACACATTTTGAGGATACTTCACTGTTAATGGTACATGAACAGGAGCAATTGAAGGAATTATGATATTTACTGTGTAACTAGGGATGTACCCTGTTCTGTTGTTCCAGGATAATTTCTTTCATCTAAAAAACTTACCAAAACATAACCATCTTCAATGTACAAGTTCATGAATAGCAAGCAAACAACAAGGATTCCTAAGAATGACACTGCTGATCGTTTCCGCAAGCATCTCATTTTATCAAACTATTTCAAGCTGGGTCTCATGAAGAACAGCATACAGTAGTGTCACCTATGAAAGAAAACCACAGTATTACAAGAACTGTCTGCCTGATAATCATAACAAATCAACTTTCAGATATATCAAATTCCCACACTTTCAGGTGGAATTAATCTCATTTAATCATTGCCATCCTCAAGTTTAACATATAATTTTAAACATAATAATTTTTTTTTCCCAGTCAGTAAAGAAATAAACCATTTTGTCATACCCATTTTAGGCTGGAATTATGATGTCACTGTGGCAGGAGTGCATCAGCAATTCAGTTTCCCACACTTAACTCTCAGATCCCAACTGGATGACTAGAGAGGATGCTGTGCATTATTTCCTTATGTACCTGTGTCTCCTCCCAAAACTATTGCATGACTCAGTGTTGTTGAAAATAGAAGAATTCTGGATACCAGAACTTCCAGGCACAGATGAGGTACCTTCTCTGACGTGAGAAGGCAGTAGCAAGACTGTGCAACATTCCTTAACCTTAGATCTCTGTACTATGATGGAAAAACTCTCACTGGGGGTATAATTTTCTTTTTCAGAAGAAAAGTGTATGTCTGCCTTAAACCAGACACATCTAAGCAGAATATTGGGAAGCTGTGACCCAAATAGGTGAATTCAAGAAGGGTGGCATAGATGATCATAAAGCCACTCAGTAATTCTATTCAAGGTCAAGAAAGAGGACTGTCTAGTCATATCACAAAGTTGCATACTCATTGCAGCCATTTTACTTTTTAAAACAAGATGAATGGTTTCTTACCCACCAAATTGTAAGTATTAACCTATGTAGGACTACATGTGTTTGAGCAAGATTTGGTCACAAACTGAAGCACTGCCCAAACTGCAAGGGATCATTAGCTAGATTGTAAACTTATTATTTATGTTCTCACTTCGATTTTGACTACTGTTCATAGCAATACCTGATTTCTGAAATGAATTTAATATATAGAAGTCATATATAAATGGAGAGTCTAAAGCTAGCCTGTGTGAAGTAGGAAAAAGCATTACATATGCAATGGTTAAACCCTGCAGTTAAATACCATAATTTTTGAAAGCATTGAACATATAAAGTGATACAAAATAGGCCAAATTTGTTCCATAAAGGATTTGTCAAGTCATATGGAAAAGTTTCTGCCCTAATAACAAAAAACCATCCAAGCACAAAATTCAATATGCATGTGTTTTGCCAAACTGAATAAATATATCTAACAGTATAAAATACAAATTCATTAGACTCTAGAGAATTGAGAGGTTAATGTATCAAATATTGGTTACTCAAATGTTTAACTGTAACATTTTGTCTATATAGATTCAAGATGAACTGCAGTAAATGGAGTTTTTAATATTTTTAAATTTATATTTATATATTTTATATATTATATTTATATTTTTAAATTCACTACATTCAGAATTAAACCAACTTACATGACGCATGAATTTAAAAAGGAATTAATAGCAATTTAGATTTTTATCCATATTTACTTGAGGGTGGGCTGAATTACAGAAACTTGATTATTCTAAAGCTGAAAAAGCCCAATGTAGGTATTTTATTAAGTTACATCAAGATTTCCCTTTTCTTAGTATCCAATGAACATAAACATCAGGAATATTAGGGACGTTAGAGACATGAATCTCCGAAAAGTAGTGCTCTCTAACCCCCTGTACCTTCCTGTGACAGCACAGTGGTTGCTCATGTCTGTGGATTCCAGCAGGCTGTTGTGAAAATGAAAGATTGCCTCTGTTTTAGAAAAGACTGTGTTGCATGTACAGTTTGGGTTTCACTTTTGCTTCTTCCCCCCACCTCTCCCCTCCCTTCTCCCACTCCCTCCTTTTTCTCACAGTATAATTACTGATTTTCAAAGCAGTACACTCTTTTAAAATCCTATCAGAGGATCACTGGATGTATTAAATACTGGCACTTCTCAGATAGTGGCATTAACTGTACCTGTAGACAGTACCCTGACTACTAAAAATGTAGGTAGTCTGGGCTAGAGTGCTTGCAGTTGCTGTCAGTTTATTACATACTGAATTTTTTCTTTGGAAAATTTGGGAATAAATAATTTTATTTTTTTTTCAGTCACAGGTTGACTGTATGTGACATAATTTTTGACTGAACTGCAGCGTTATGGTTTCCACATATTTTCTCTGAGCAGCCTGATTGAAATCCCTAAGGATGAGGAAGGGAACTTACAACTGTATTTGCTGGTCATACTGTATTAGTTTTTCCCCATTGCATTTTTCATTAGATCATTACTATGTTGGATTAGTAATAAAAATTGAGGAAATTACACAGGTGAGGATGAAGGAACAGAAAACTGTCGTGACTAAAGCTGATGTACAGAAAGAGGATAGTCCAACACAGTCACCACTTGAAGAACAGCTGCATTGCTTGTGTGGTTTCACACTAAGCCTCTACATTACTGTTTTACAAATGGAAACAACTGAAAGCAAAACATCATGCCAGGGTTTTTTGTCCATCAGATCTATGGGTAGGTCCATACCGAGTAAAGACACCGAAGGGAAGGGCTCCCCAGGGAGGACGTGCCCTGGTAGATGCTGCATCACAAAGAAGGCTGTGACACCAGGCTCTGACAGCACCGCTGACACCAGGTGGCACTGCGGGCGCGCTCTTGCCAGCCCCCGACCTGCTCCTCGATCTCTTCCTCCCAACCAGTTTGTCTGAAGGTGTTGTTTGACATCCTTATACTGGAAGCCTTTAACTAAAAATGAGTCCATTATCATACATATGTGCATACAGAATTCCTTACTTCCTAGAGGTGCTTCCGCTTGCATCTCCGGTTCCAATCTGTAAGATTGCATTGTGCAACACTGATCGAATGAAATTTGCACAGAAAAAAAGGTAAATCTCGTCCCTATTTTGAAGGTAATGTCAGTCACCTTTTGAAAAAAAGTCTCAGAACTTCCTGCAGTGAGACCCCTGGTGTTCTTTAAGGCCATTTGAGGAGAATATTAACCATTATAAAAAATCTAAGACTTTGACGTTGAAAAAAAGGCTTCAATTCATAATTCAGCTCTGAAGGCACAGCTTTGCTTGGAGATTTTATGCCTTCATTATTCATGCACAATTAAGTAGCTATCAGGATGGTAGAAATGCAATTTGTTTCATAAAGCTGGCATTAAGCAGTTAAACATAATAATTAATAAACATGCATGAATTATAAATATTTTCCTTTCTAAATATGATGTATTGCTTTCCTCAGTCTCTTCAGAGGGAAGTCATAAGACCTGAAATCCCTCTGCACATGTATGTGCTGCTATCAAACATATATGTGCAGTTTTACATGCTAATATGGAACTCCTTTGGCTTTCTAAAATGATACAGCAATGAAAAGGCGGTGAGTTAAAGAATACAATGACGTACCTTTACAGTGTGAAGAAGCTGTTCTTTATAAGATCTGCAAAGGTGTGAAAGCTGTATAAAAGGCCAAGATTGATTTTTAGGTGATAATGTGAAGTTTTCTCTTCCAGAAATTTGCAACACTCAGAAGAATTTTAAATTTTTTTCAAAAAAGGTAAATCCCAAATGACCATTTGGGAAGAGTATGTTCTTAATAAGCCAAGTCCTTGAAATCACAAAATTAAATTCTCAAATAAAAATATTTACATTTAAATATGTTAAAAAAATTTAAAATATTTAAATTTTGATTACAATATATCTGTTCCCAAGAAGGAAAAAATACATAAAGTATGATGTTTTCCTTATTTTCCTCTTTTCAGAGCCTTGCCATCCTTATAATGCTTTCTCTAGGCCACATATATGCACAGTCACTATGGTAAACCATTTCATATTTAATCCACTCTAATTCTTCAACACTTTCTGATAATACTTAGGATTTGTGTTTTGTCCTGCTTTCAGAAGTTATTGTTTACTTTCCTGACATATTTCCTGCACAAACAGATATATAAAAAGGCCCTATGGTGTTTCTTTACCCTTAAGGATGCCAACTCAATTAAGGACTTAGCCTTACCTAACCAGTCCAGTGAATGTACTTGCATCTACAGATGTAAAGAGATGGAACAATAAGGTCATCTTTGTATTATATTCTGGTCTGCTTGAGCACTGTGCCCCAGCAGCTCAAGAAAAGTTTCTTATTTGCAGAGGCACTCATGGCTGTCAGAAATGGCAATTGCATTATTTTTATTCTAATATTTCCAAATGAGGCACATAGCTTTGCCTGTCACTGCAGAGTCTATATTCCAGGAGGTAAAGTAGAACTGATCCACTGCCACATTTATTATATCAACAAAATCCATAGATAACACACAACCACCCCCATGACTGGATTATTAAATCCCTTGTGAACTTTATTGCAATCCCTGATTTGACTAAGGCATTCAGAAGCAGGCACTTCATTCCTCAATTTTGTGACATACCATTCTACCTGTAACATTCAGTCTGTAACTGAATTGTTTTACTTGCAGTTATTAATGCTTGTTCAATTTATTTTTCAGTTTTTCTTTTTGGAAGGCTGCACATGATGCCTCAGGATTGCATTCAGTTGTCTTTATGAAGTGGCAGAGGAAACACTTTCAGAAAAAAAAAAAGAAAGGAAAAAAGTAACAAAATGGAATTTTTTAACATGGTTGTTATTACATTTTGTATCAAATCAAATCCTAGGTTGTGATATACATACATATGAGCTACAGATGGCAGAGAACGGGAGAATCATAATGGATAGGCTATTCCATGGGGCTCAGATAGACTCCCGGCAAGACTCACTGTCTGCCTTACTGAAAGCACATATGAAATGTTTAAGACTGACCAGCAGGATATTTTATGTCACTGACAGCAGAGAAGTAAAAACTGTTCTGAAGGAAAGGAAAATTTAACTCAGAATAAGGCTAATAAATCCAGAGGGTAGAGCTCAGTTTTTAAACTAGACATAAGCACATTATTTGGACGTCTTTTCATTGTGTAGCTCCACATGCTTAAACTAAATGGTTTAAAGATTATCATATCTTCTGAAATTTAGATTCTAGATACATAATTTGAAAAAAGAGATTAATAGGCAGATTACTCAAAACTGACACTGATAAAATGGTGGGCAAAAGAAGTGGAGTTTAAAAAAGGTTTTGAAAGGCATATTGATCCTTGAGCCACAGAAAGTAAGAGTTTATTTCAAACACTGATGTAGCATACAGATATATACAGATCCAAACAGTTTGGAAAAAGGGATGAGAGTTTAGAAGGAAACAGATGATTCAGCAAAGGCAAGTTCCCAAACAATACAGAAAAGTAGAGAGCTTAAATTCAAAGCAGGAGGATGAAGTGTCTTTCCTGACAGCTTCAGAGTGACATAAAATGGAGTCACAAAACTTACTTTGGCTCAAACGCTCTGAGCAAAATGTAATGCATTTCTTCTGGCATGGAGGAGTCAAGTCTAATCAAGGGGAAGCGATGACCAAGAAGTGTGAAGTTGTATTGACTTAAATGGTAAAGCACTGTCTAATCCATCACTGGATGGATGGCTGCATACCACTGGAGATATTTTATCAAGTAAGTTGTAGAGTAAAATATGGGTTTTAGAAAAATGATATACACAGTGAGTTAATGACATGTGGAAAAAGCCTGGAAGACAAGAAAAAAAACTACAAAGCAATCTGAAATAGCCCTGAATTTCTACACCACTGAGACAAAGCAGAGAGATAAAAACCAGCATGGGCACGAAGAGGGAAGAGACAGCTAGCTGCAATATCCAGACAGAGTGAGATTAGAAGCTTTTACAGACACAGGAGTGAGGTTTTAGGCTGAATCAAAAATACAGGGAGAAATGCAGGAGCATTGAAAATAGCACTGGACACCATTCAGCAAAAATTTTTAGAGAGAGGAGAATAGACATTGAGTTACGTAGATATTCAATAGATTTTATCTATTGACTCATCGATTAATGAAAAGAATACATGGATATAAGTACAGATAGATTCAACAGAAGATAAAATTTAAATGAACAGTTGTCATACAGTACATTTCTATATTATGTGAGTACTGGGATTATCATATACTGTGCCCCATAGATAAATTCCTCTAGTCTATTAGATGCCAGGCTGAATAAACTAGAGGGATATCCCAGTCTGAAGATACCTCTGCAGCTCTCAGTCCCTTCACCCAAAGCACAGAATATATGAGCTAATCTCTCAATAACACTTATTCCATGTGTTAACTTTTGCCTCAAGGTCCCATCCTACAGTCTCTTATCAGAGGTTTACAGACAAAAGCTTGTCTAGTAGCATGAACATCACTGTTTTAATAGAATTGAACTGAGTTGTAGACAAACTTATTTTTGTGGTGAAAAGAAAAAATAACCTAAGTGTTTGACCAAAGCCAACTATTCTTAAGGAGAAGAGTTTCATATGATTCTGATGAAATCTGTTCATGCTTTTCTCTACAGCACATTCTGTAGCCTCATCTAACAGAAAGGAGAGTAGTTATTTTACAGAATTGCAAAATCACAGAATGGTTGAGGCTAGAAGGAACCTTTAGAAATCATCAGTTCCACCGTCTATGTTTGCATAGAGACAACTAGAAGCAGGTACACTGGGTTTTGTCCAGGCGTCTTTTGAATATATCAAAGGAGGGAGAGCCACAACTCTGGGCACCATGTGCTGGCAATCAGTCACCTTCACAGTAAAAAAGTGTTTCCTGATGTTCAGAGGGAACCTCCTGTGTTTCAGTTTGCACCCATTCCCTCTGCTCCTGTCAGTGTGCACTGTTGACTCTGTTTTCTTTGCACCTTCCCTTCAGGTATTCATATACACTGGCAAGATTTCCCTTGAGCCTCTTCTTCTCCAGGCATAACAGCCCCAAACCTTTCAATCTTTCCCTATAGGATACATGCTCCAGTCTGTTAAACATCTCTGTGGCTCTTTGTGGCATGTCCATGTCTCTCCTTTCCTGGGGAACCTGGAACTCAGTACAACACTCTAGGTGTGGCCTCACCAGTGCTGAGTAGAACACCACTCTTGACTGGTTTTGCCTGTGTACCAGGGATTAGTACAAACATAGTTTACCACTGTGCTTGATCTTTCCTGCAGCAGGGCAGGAAACTCAAGTATGTTTGATAGGGTGTCTCTACACAGCCTATCACAGGCCCTTATTATCTAAACATAGATGTTCTGCTTGTCAAACACACAAGGATAAACAGTAATTAATATGATATATGCATTTCTGACCCCAGCTATAAGTCACTTGAGTGTGTTTACAATACTCTTGACAATTTCCAATTATTTCCCCACCGCCTTCTTTGCTGCAAGGATGCACTGCTGGCTCTTCAACCTCATGCCCACTATGGCTGCCACACCCTCTTCTACTAAGCTGCTTTCCAGATGAGTGGCCCCCAGCATATACTGGGTTTGGGGTTGCTAATGGTGCAGGATTTTGAACTTCTCCTTGTTGACACTTGTGAGGTTTCTGTCAGCCCGTTTCTCCAGCCTGTCAAGGCCCCTTTGGATTGCAGCAAAACCCAGTGGCATATCAGCCACTCCTCCTAGTTGTGTGTCATCTACAATAATATAGTTATTTGTAATCCTGATGTGGAGTAAAAGGTCCCAACCAAACAAACCAAAGAACCTCCATGCACTTGCATATGGGTATGACTTATGAGGACCTATCATTTGATATATAGTTAACCCTAAAGGTGGTGTTAGGCATTGAGTTGTGATTGTACTTATACCTCCTCTTCTTTTTTCATGGTGTTTGAGGCTTGTCAGAAGGTAGCATTACCAGACAAGTACAACCTTGAGAGGTTTATATGATTAGGCACAAGTAACATTTTTTGCGATAAGTATTAATTTCTGAGGAGATACTCTTGGTGTAGTATATAATGGACCTACGTCAGGTACTGAAAGATGTTTTAACCTGGCATTTTACATATTGTTTCAGAGTTTACTTAATAATGTACAGTTGGAGTAAAATACATCCAAATTTGTCATCTTCATCTCTGATTCTGCAGTCAGATTAACTAGCAGAAACCCAACTAATATCTCCAAAAATGTTAATACATTCACAAACTGGTAGCCTTGCTTACATTTGTTTGGATTTTAGCAAGAAAGTACTATTTTTGCTCTTGAGTGGACTATGTTATTTATAGAGTAGTCTGGCCTTGATCTATTACATTAATTGATATTGATTGTGTAAATGATGCAGATAATTTCAGAGGTACCATAAAATCTGAAACTTGTTATCTTGTACTCTAATGTAATTCAATCATGCAACCTAAGTAGGATCTGTAGTGGGAGGGGTTAATTGCTGCTGTTGAAAGTATCATCACTGCTTTTGCCTTCTGAGTTAATATTAGTTTAGAGACTTTGTAAATAAATCCTTCATAGAAGGGAAGCAGACCAGGTTCACTAGCAGATTTCAATTGCCATAATGATGAATTCAACTTTAATCATCAGATTTCCCATAGACTTCATAAAAGTGGCTCTAGGCAGAGTGAAAAGAGACTTTGGATGAATAGCTGCATGTTGAGCTAACAGGCATTTCAGATCCATGAAGCTGAGTAGCATGGGATCTCTGCGAGCACACCGACTCATCTAAAACTGCTTTCAGTGAGCAGAGCCATGCTACACTTTATCTCTGTGACCCGTCAAGTAAAACTAGTTCCATTTGAGCAGGGAACATCTCTCCAAAGCCTGTGCCTGTGGAATTTTCTGCTACCCAGTGAGCAGCTGGAGTTTGATTTCATTGAACTGATGTACCATTATTCAAAGGGATAGTGGGGAAGGAGATACTATTACTACCTCTGTCTTGTATCAGATTAGTTTCCGATTTTTTTAGGAGATGCTTAACTCATTTTGCTTCTAGCTTCAATTTATCTGTTTACTAGCATTATGTTTGGTGGTATCTGCTAGGTTGTGCCAGAGACAATTTTGTAATCTAAGCAAAGCCGTTTCCCCTTTGCCTTTCTTTTAAAAACTCAACCCCCTCCCCCTACCCCAAACCCTAAAGAAAAAAACATCAACAAAATGGCTGGATGATATAGTCAACCTGTCAGGTGCAGCAAATAGGCTTTTTATCCTTATCATATGGCAAACAAGATGATCAGTAAAGGCTTAAATGACCTTTTCCAGTATTCTACATGTCAGTTACTATAAATCACATCAAACCGTGGCAATAAAATACTATTACTTATCAAGGTATTTAATACAAAAATATTTTTGAACTCCTTATTTTTTGAAATAAATAGTTAAGGAAACGAAGCTTGATAGCAGGGACTGAAAAAATCTTTAATAACTGTATATGATGATTTTCTCTTGAGTGTTTTAAGGTAAACTTCCAATCCACTTTTCCTCTGAAGAAACAATAAGATATTGCTTCACATAAATGTGTCTTAAATTAATGTCATAAAAATATGGTTACTAAGTGAAACAGTTATTTCAATTAAATTCAATACATTGACAGGAAAGACATTTTTCACAATATGGTCAAAAGTTCAATAAATCTAAAGGTGCACTTTGAATGTCTTTATCATTTTTAGAATGTCAGTAACTACAATGTAGTTCGGGAAGGAAAGAATTTTTTGAGTTTGGGAAAAAGAAGTGCTGTAAAAGAGCTCCTCACTAGAAAAATTACAATTTTTTTTCAAGTAAGCTTCAAATAAGACCAATTGATAATTTAGACTTTTAGTTGCACCTATATACTAGGAGCATTTTTACCAAGAAGAAAAACAACCAAAATATCCACAGTATCTTAATTACAGGAAAATTACAAATAAGAGATATAAAATGTCCATGGCAGGTTAAACAATAATTTCATTCTTTATTCTATAATTTATATCATTTCCTAGATGGGCCCATTGCAGATACAGTAGCACTCTTTCTTTTAAATACCTCTTGAAATCCAGAAATGAGGATTATACTGAGTCTTATGTCATGACACATACCACTTTGCTCAAACTGGTTCCTTTAGAGAACCTACCTTGCAATGTCATTCTGAATCACCTTTTGTAGAGGCTTTTTACTGCCAGTGGTATTACAGAGAGCTCAGGGAGACTAACAGTCTAACTCAGCAATGATAAGAAACACTGCTGTAAATGCTCATAAAATCTCAGTTTTTCTAATGAATTATAATGTAAATAGATTCAGTGAGTCTTAAAGACAAGAGGAATGGCATCTTTTCAAACAAGGTTTTCAGTAATGACTACAACAGAAAAGTACATAATAACCTTATTGACTTAAGCACAAAGTCCTAGTTCCTGAGATGACACCCTCAGGCCACCACTCCATTAGTGATTTTTGGGTTATATGTGTTTTAGATGTGTGCTCTGTTGTTTGAGAACTCATTAGAGTTTTCTTTCTTTGTCTTCGTATAATGACATTTGGTTGGCCAAACACAGACACCTATGAATCTGAGCTAATCATGACTAATCTCCATTTATAGCCAATGCAGAAAAATAGGTATTTCTACACTCTGATTTCTCTCACGAAAAGGCAATTTTCTAAAATATATCAGATGAATTGTGCCCCCAAAAGGCCCATTACTCTGCACTGGCTACAAGAACAACATAAGATGGCAGACTCAAATATAGATACCAAAAGACAGAAATTCCTGTCACATGTTTCTTAGTAATTTCTTTTTTGTTCCTTTTTAGGGACAGCATATAAACAATAAGCCACTATATCTATTTCCAAAGCATGAACCTACAGCACAGAAATGTCCTAATTCTCACAATAACACAAGGTCAGATCCTAGGTTGACCCCATCTATGGCCGGCTTATTTTGCCTGCAGTAGATTGCTGCAAGTTTTCCTCCATTAAAAATCTTGAGTTTGGTTATCTATCCCAACACAGTTTCTTCTGTGCATCTCACAAATCAGTTCTCTGAGTCAGCTGCTGGCTTTACCCAGCATTTGGTTTTGCTGCTGCTAGAGTTTTTGCTCAATAGATTCATCACAGAGTAGCACACAGCAGACAGACATGTGTCCCCCACAGCAGGTACCTAATAACTTTACTGCAGAATATTTGAAAGTTGAAAGAGATACCCATTAAAGGGCTTAACAGTCACACTGGACTTATGCCCTCAAGTTGTGTTAATGGGGGAAGTAATCTACTGTCTGTATCTTTGACTCACCCATAGTACCTGGTAAGACTGGAAACTAAGTTCATTCAATGCATTCAAATGAAGCATCTGATTTCAGGTGGAATAAATGTTCTGTATGGCAGGACAGTGAGTCAGAGAGCTGTTTTATTTCAATGCAGTAACTGAACTAAGATTCAGGTCTTGCGAGGTGCTGTGGGTGACTCAAAAACAACTATAGACTTCAACCTAAAGCTAGATCATCTATTGTACACATATTCACCCTCATTCTCTTAAATCGTCAAAGTCATATGGTACCTTTTGTGTAGTCTTTGCACCCATGATCTTGGAAAGTTGATATTTTTTTCCAAAATCTTGAATGTCAGCTTTTTACAGAAGAATCTTCAAAGTGTTACACTGGGATAAGGCATCAGGTACCCCAGCACTATCTGTACCTGTATTGTTCACTGTGTGGTGATGTGTTTTGGCTCAAACTTTTGTGTGTTTTTTGTTTTGTTTTGGTTTTGGTTGTTTTTGCTTTTTTTGTTGGTTTTTTTTGTGTTTTTTTTTTTTGGGGGGGGGGGTGTGGTTCATTTCTACTGAGGAGAAATTGCCAGTTTTAGGTTTATATGTCCTTACCTGGAGTTAAGAAAGTTTTGGGTTCCCTCTTACTAGTTTCTGGAATAAACTTTAGATAGTATTTAAATTGTCAGTGCTGGATATCAGTGAACTCAAAAGAAACAATATTTAGATAGGGTACTAGTGCGATTTTTGATTTTTTTCAGATTTCATCAAAGATACATGGCATTTTGAGGACTATTTTAACTTTCCTTAAAGGTACAGATTTAGCTATCTGAGGTGGTCTTTCTGATGAAAATCTGAGTTACTAAACTCTGTTCGAAACAGTATAAACACTGAGATGTACTGGTACATCTCAGTGTTCAAAATAGTTTCTACAAAGTTTATTAAGAACTTACTGACCTTCAAATGTTAAAAAATGTGTAAATTCATTCAATCCTTCTTAGTGTTAAATTCCTATTTAGACTTGATTTTGAACTTTTTCTGTAGTAAATAGGTAGCTATAGAAAATAATGGAGGGAAACATACTTTTCCTAACACTTAAAACAAGCAAGATGAATTCAGTTTTTTCCCACTAATGAGACAGCAAAAATGCAAGAACAAGTCAGTTTTTACATAACTAAAATGAGGTGACATGAATATTATCTACTTCAATATTTGGCAACCACACCTATAGGACTTCACCAGACAAATGAAAAAAGAGCATGCCATAGTCTTTCAATTACTAAAGAACTCCAACCTCAACAACCAGTCTGGTAAATACATGCAAAAAAAGTATTTGTGAGATATGGAGCAAAAGGAAAAATTAGCATTATTTCCTGGCTCTCTGGAGCTACAAAATTCTAAAACAGAGAAAAAAACGTTACTGATTTTTAATGACATGAAGTCAGAGATGCCATTTTTCCCTAATCATATACCTACTTAGCAATCTGGATTTAAACAGATGCACAAAACATGTCCTTAGATATAGTTTTTCACCTCCTTTATTTGTAATGTGGTATCTTTTCAATGTTGTATCTCCATCAAAGTGCTATTTGTGCAAAAATCAAATACCAAATGTAGAATATAACTGCAGGAAAAGAGTTTTGTATATTTACTTCTTCAGTGACTCTCTATGAAAATAAAAAGATTGAATGGAGCATTGCCTTACAGAAGCACCAGTTTAGGCCAACGTTATCTGAACCTTCAGATAAAAAAAGATTCTTTTTTTTCAAATGGATTGGAGTCTACCAAAGAAAGGAAAAAAAGCACAGCAAACTTTAAAGAAAACTGAGGTCCTTATAAACTCATTTTCCAGTAGATCTGAGTTTCTTGCTGCTAACCATATAGATCAAAGGAGAAACTTGGCATGGATAGTACTCCTGAGATATATGAAATCCCAGGAATGAACAAATGATCTGCATTATCCACCACATAGCTTCATGGTTTTACTGGACCTCTGAGGTTCAGTTGAGTATTTACCTTCCCGAAATACCACTGAAGGTATTAAATCAACCTATTTCATTTTATTTCTGGATACTATACACAGAAGTGAATGAAAATATGAAAAGGACCAAATATTTTTTGGATTTGAACACACTATATGAATTCCATGGAATTCCAAAGAGGTCAAAGGAATTTTTAGAATTTTAATTGATGCTAAAAAATTCCAATCCAAACCGAAACCAAACCAACAACAAAATATATTAAAAACAAACAAACAAACAAAAAAAAACCCACCTGAAAAAAAAAAAACAACCAAAACCACAACATCCCTATAAATCTTATGAAAGAAAATATTATAATAGCATGAGGTAAAGTGAAGTTGCTTATATTTGTACTTCTTTAGTTTTACAAGATGAAGTAAGCTGTCCAATTGATTTCAATGAGATTAAAATCAAGTACTTAAAGGTTATCTTTCCTTTCTTTCCCCCCTCCCCCAAATTGATGCTAATATGAGCAGATCATAGTTAAACTGAAGTCAGTAGGAAAAGATTCGTAGTATGACAGTTTGTATGAATTCCATGTTTGTAATATTAGAAGAACAGAAAAAAATCATAAAATAGGTGCAACCGCATAGAGTATTTGCAGAAAATGAATGTCATTACAGTAAGAAATTGATACATTTTAGCTGTACTAGTTATCTGCCTGTGACTATATGTCAGGGTAAATGGATGTCATTTTCTGACCTCTAGATTGTCGAAATATGTGGTATGGCACAATGCAATTGTTTATTTTTAAAGCATGGTAGGATGAAAAAACTCCCATACCTGTGCAGTAGAAAGAATATGTTCACGTTCTTGATTCAAATTTTAATATTATGTCATCAGTGCCATATAAAAACTGGTAGTCAGCAATAAAAAAACCTCAAAGGGTTTTCAGCAGCAGATGACAAGTTTTCATTTTACCTGAAGATTATTTTCCAGAACATGAATTTTTCCATTCTTTCTATCTACTTTTTTCCAAGCTTTGGATTTTGGTACTTGTTTGAAGACCACTGAGTCTTCAGTTTACTTCTGCATATCTCAGTATCACAGTATCATAACAGTTGATATTAATTTAGTGTGTAGAACATAACAATGCTGACAAAATCTCATGATGAGTGTGTTTAACTCCTATATCAGTTCAGTGGATGTGCCAGGGAGCTCAACACTCTTTCTGCAATAGAAACATGAGCTGTGTTCTGATGAAACCTAATTCTTTTGGAAACAGACTGTAAAATGACTCTGTGACAGTAGTTCTGTATCATCCTCTGTACATCCTAGAACTGAGAAAAGGAAAGATTAAAGTTATGAAGTGAGTTCATCATCCCTGTAGAGATGCAGTAGTATTCAGGAAGGTAAAAATGTGATATCAAGAGGGTTTTAACCCTTTCATTACTGGCCAATGTAACTTGTTTCTTTATCAGAGGGCACACTTCAGGTTACACCCTACATTCATGCTGAGATTGAATCCTAGCTCTTTGACACCTTATGTCAGTTTAAACTTGTCACTTTCTCTTCCAGGACACATTCTCTTCTCAATGTATAGAATAACATCTTTTTTGATTTATTTCACTTATCTTTAGCTGTCTTATCTAAACTACTTGATTTAGGCTCCCTATACTGTCAATGTGTACTAACAGTTCCCAGAGTGTCTTCCTTTTTATTTACTGACTATAGAAATATGCTACATAACTAGTTTGACCTGGACCCCTAACTTTTAGATAGTTAAAGATAGCCCACTACTACTACCCAATAGTCTATCAGTGGACAGTATAGTCAATTGTGTTTCCTAAATGTTCTTTAAACTTTTCTAACATCAAAATCCTATCTGAAAATCTAACTGTAGCAAAAAACAGTGGGGAAAAATACCCCAAAACAGAAAACCACATAAAAATCCCTAAAATCCTAGAAGATGTGTGAACAAAACCCAGCTAAGCATAAATGTGTTCAATATTCTAGTGCACAAACTAATCAGTTACTCAATAACTGGAGGAGAAAACACAAATGTGGGTACACATCAGGTTTCCAAAAGCTGTGTTTGTGTCAGGTAACACACATCATGGTAAGAGATGGTGTTCTGAGCTGTGATGCCTCTAGAATTTCAGAGAAAGCATTGCTCATGCATGGCTGACAGCTTACTTAGTAGCAAATTTTGTGAGAATATGCTCTTTAATGGAAGCTCTATAGGCCATGTACACATCATCAAATGCAGACACAATCTCCTTGTGAAAGAAATTATTCATAGCATTGGTGATAATATTTTTCAACTGTAAATATTTAGCTACTAAGTTTTATGACTGGCTCTTCTGTGTGTGAATGAGGGAAGAGGGACTAACTGGAGCTGCAAATGTAGCCAAGCAAGTACACTTTGACTTGTTGATTTGTATATTAGAAATATGTGGCTGAGACATATAACTGTAGTAAATTAGAGGAAAATGGCTAAATTGACTGCAAATGGAAAATTGGGCAAGATATTTGGCTTCTTTCATTCTAAGTCTGCAGTTGTCAATTTTATATAAATCCTTAATGCAGAGAATAAGCAAGGAAAGAATAAATAAGGGGAAAAGCCAAAATTTATGGCTTTGTTAGTCGGCAGTCTTTGACTGAAGTAGACATGGTAGTGACAGGGGCTTATATTATGTATTTCAGGCTTTTTAGAATTATTTGCTGGAATAATTTCTTCATGTTTGTGGTTGGGGTATTTTTAATGTTTCACCATGAGATTTGAAGATAGACACTTCAAGAAGAGCTTTGAAATTACAAGGAAAATAATGTAATTGCTTCCTGCTCTTCCTGGTGACTTCTGGAACATGAAACCGAAAGTCAGAGCACAGATATGTTTTTAGGTGCCATCAGCTCTCAGTATGACATAATATCTAATTGTTGCTCAGGATGTATGTAACATTTTTTAAATTTGGGTTTAGGAGGAGACATAGAAGAATTTCCATGATTTTTTATACCATTGAATGTTTCAGCTCTAAGAACCAGAGAGATTCTCATATAAAATTACCATTTTCTATGTCATTATCTAATACATTTGGACTGCAGTTAGAAATAAGCCTAGGCTTTCAATGTTCTTTTGACGGCTGATTATATGAATCCTGTAACATCAATATGATATAACCTTGTAAAATCAATAGGTGAAGTGTCATCTTTCTGTGATTCCCTTGAACTATATCAGTACATTATTTTAACATGATGCTTGTTGCCTAAAGGCAGTATATTTCAGCACGTTTGTGTGCAGTAAACAGCCAAGTTATTTTTTATTAGTGTATCTACAGAAACAAAGATGATTAGAAATAAATTACACATTATACCTTATCTGCATTTTAGTGTTGCTTATTTTCCATGAATATTTCATGTCATGTAGCTCGGTAAGTATATAGTGCTTTTTTTTCAGTTTGAAGCCATTCCCCCTTGTCCTGTCACTACATGCCCTCCTAAATAGTCCTTCTCCAGCTTTATTGTAGGCTCACTTCAGATACTGGAAGGCTGCCATTAGGCCTTTTCTTCTCCAGACTGAACAACCCCAGTTCTCTTAGCCTTTCCTCTGAACTTTCTCCAATGGTCTATGTCTTTTTTGTGCTGGCAACTCCAGAGCTGGATGCAGAACTCCAGGTGGGGTCTTATAGGAGCAAAATAGAGGGGCAGAATTTTCTGAGCCAATTTTCTGAGAACTCTCGGCTGCATCTCATTGAGTCTCATAGACTTATATGCATTCATGTTCTTCAGGGGGTCATGACTCTGATCTTACTGTGGGAGGGACTTCGCACCCCAAGTCTAGAGAGCAGTCCCCTGCTGTCTGTCCCCTCCAGAGGTGTGATAAGAGAGGTTGCCATTGAAGACAGGTAAAAAAGTTGTTGAGTAGCTCAGCCTTCTCCTTCTGTAATAATACTTTTCCGTAATACTTTTCCAGATAGCTCATTATACTAAAACTCTGTTAGCTACTGTTCGTATTTTTTAAAATTTTATGAAAAAATGGCCATTACCTCTGATATATTCCATCAAAAGCAGTATGTTTAAAATTCATATGCCTGACATATTTGCTGACAAGATGTTTTAATTAGGACAGCAACAAGCTATTCAGTCATATTTGGATATAACACTAGTTTAATTCACACTTCTCTGCTAAGTAAATCTACAACAGCACTCTGTGAAATTAAAATACAAGAACCCATGTCTTTGCTTAGTATCAACTTGCATTTTAACATTTTACCCTGCTGAATATAAATAACCAAAGAAAAGGTGAAAACTCATCTGAAACGAAGGAGCTGATTCATGAGAAGACAGATCTAATTTTAAGCAGGTGCAGAGCCAAAAAATATTAATTGCTTACTATCTGTTGCTGTGAAAATTATTTGCAATGAATAATTTATCTAACACATTTAACTTATTTTCAGATTTAGTTTTTCATTTGGAAAACAGGAAAAATAAATTATGAATTCAGTTATTTTATTATATTTATAGTGATTTTTATTTCTGGTATTTGACTTGAATAAAATTGTTCCCTAGGAATAATTATTATTTTTCATATTTGTTATTATTCCTCAGTGATCCCATAAAATATTTCTTTGTCCCAGTGAGAGGTATCTAAAAACTTCTTGCAGCAGTTGGAGTCCTGAAACTCATATTTTATGGATCTGTTGTATTTAGCCAAAAGAACATTCATATAAAACAAAAAGAAAAACTAAACTAAACTAATATATATAAAAACTGGATTTGTATGAACATTTAATCTCCATACAGTTTTTATCATACCTGAAAACACTGTTAAAGATGGAAAACAGAATTTGGAAATAGAATTGGGAAATATATGTTTGGGAAAATTTTTCTTCAATATTTCAGGTTAAAAGGGTTTTTTTTGTTTGGTTGAATCTTTGAAGCTTCCTGTACTGTGTTTTTCAGCATTATAATTTCAACTTTTAATTGATGAAAGTAATTTCATTATTTCTTTTTTAATGTTATTAGTACAGCGAAATGGCTAATTTTGTTCCCAAAAGAGAAGTTGGAGGGTTGACTCTGATATCAGCTGCTTCTTATTGACAGTAAACTAAGCCCATATTTTCTCTTGTTGAAAAGCAAAGAATCCTCTGGAAGGTTGATGTCATTGCAAAACATCTCAAAGATTTTTGAGCGGTCTTGGGAATCTGAAGAGGTCACAGCTGACTGGAAGCTGGCAAATGTCCTGATTTTCAAAAAGGGCAAGAAGGGACACCAGAAATTACAGGCCTGGCAGTCTCACTGCAGTGCCTGGAAAAGTTATGGAGAAGACTAGTCTGGGAAGTATTGACAAACACCTGAGAGGCAACAGAGCCATTGGTCACAGCCAGCATGGCTTCATGAGAGGAAAGTCCTGCTTATCCCTTTATGATAATGCAACCCATCTAGCTGATCACGGGAAACCAGTTGATGTAATCTTTTTGGATTTCTGTAAAGCTTTCAATACTGTCTCTCACAGGATCCTTCTGGACAAAATGTCCAGCACAGAACTGGATAAACACATCATGTGGTGGGTGAGCAATTGGCTAACAGGTTGAACACAGAGGGTAATGATGAATGAGGTGACATCAGACTGGCAACCTGTCACTAGTGGGATTCCACAGGGCTCCATCCTAGGCCCTGTGCTCTCCAACATCTTCAAAAATTACTTGAACACAGGATTGGAAGGGATATTAAACAGTTTTACAAACAACATAAAACTGTGAGGAGCAGTTGACTCCCTTGGAGGCAGAGAGACCCTGCAGAGAGACCAGAGAGACCCGGACAAATTAGAGGGCTGGGCAATCACCAACTATATGATGTTCAACAAGGGAAAGTGCCGGATTCTGCACCTAGTATGTGGCAATCCTGGATGTTTGTAGACTATGAAATGACATGCTGGAAAGCAGTGCCATGGAAAGGGACCTGGGGGTCCTGGTTGATGACAAGTTGAATATGAGTCAGCAGTGCCCTGGCAGCCAGGAAGGCCAACCATGTTCTGGGGTACATCAGGCAAAGCATCACCAGTTGGTTGAGGGAGGGTCCAGCTCTGCTCTGCAGTGGGGCAGCCTCACCTTGAATACTGTGTGGGGGACTGAAATATAAGAAAGATATTAAGATCTTAGAGAGTGTTCAAGGAAGGGTAATGAAGATGAGGAAGGTCCTTGAGGGGAAGCTGTATGAGCACTGGCTGAAGTCACTTGGTGTGTTCAGCCTGGAGGAGACTGAGGGGAGACCTCATTGCAATTACAACTTCCTCATGAGGAAAAGTCGAGGGGCAAGCACTGATCTGTGTGGTGACCAGTAACAGGACCTGGGGGAATGGCCTGAAGTCATGTCAGGGGAAGTTTAGTTTGGATATTAGAAAAAGGTCCTTCACCCAGAGGGTGGTTGGGCACTGGAACAGGCTCCCCAGGGAAGTGGTCACAGCACCAAGCCTGACAGAGTTCAAGCATTTGGGTGATACTCTCGGGCACACAGTGTGACTCTTGCAGATGGTCATGTGCAGGGCCAGAAGCTGGACTTGATGATCCTTGTGGGTCCCTTCCAACTCAGCATATTCTGTGATTCTGTGAAAGTGGGAGGCAGGTGTCCCACTGTGACTAATCAAGTCTGTTAATAATTATGATAATAAAGCTGACTGCTGTATTTTTTAGCCCAAATTTCTAAAAAGCCTAAGTAATTTCTTTGAATGGAAAAAAAAATGCATTGAGAATGGAAAATTAGTAAATCCCTCAATATTGCAAGGCTCAGGCTGGACGCTTTCTCTTTAGAAGCTTATTTGTAGATTTTTCTAAGTGCATGTAAGTAAAAAATATGCAAACACATATATGAGGTAATGATTAATTAATTCAGCAAATACATTGATAAAATGTCAGGTCAACTAGCAGATCTTTTTGGGCTGACTGTTGGTCAATTAGTCTCTTCCATGTAGTCAAATTGAAATATGTTTACTTAAGTGGATAGAAGAGAGAAAAAAAAGTCTATACTGCTCTTTGTTGGAGAAAAATACACTTATCAAAGAGTTTCCACTTTTTTAATTACTTTATTACTTTTTATTATTGACCTCTTTATACTTTCAAATGTGTATATGTTGGCTTGCAAGCCTCTTACTCATACTGCACTTTGCTTATAAATGACTCCATATTTTTATAGAATACAATGACAAAACTTACTACCTAAGAAATACATATTAAGAAGTAGAATCATTATGGAAAATGAAAAAGTCTGCAGTTGAGACGTGAGTTCAGTTTCCAGTCTGATAAAGTCCTATTGTATATAAAGGAACAATTGTCTTTCTTTACCAAAAGTTCTACGTTTCTAAAATGAATAACCTTTGAGGTTGAATGAAAAGCAGAGCATCTTTATGAGTATATGATTTTAGCCAAGAAAAATGGGTCATGGGAGTTATTCTTCTATCATACTAAAACTGATATTTTAATTCAGAATTATTAGAAGTAAAATAAGCTTTACTCTTCTCTGTCATCTTAGAATCTAGCTCAAAATTTTGATAGCTGTGAATCAGGGACTTGATCTTATTTCAAAGGCAAGATCTAGACAGCAAAGTTACAGATAAGAAATAAAGGATGAAAAAGCATGAAAAAGATTGAAGATGGAGAGAAGCAGAAAATGTACTTTGATTAATTGAAAGGTTAATTACTGAAAACTTCCTCCACACAGCATATTGTTAATTAGAAAGTCTGAGCAATGTGTGATTTCATTTAACACCATGCAAAAGGCCAACATGACATAGTAAACTGCTTGATTTTTCTTGTGTTTGTGAAATGTATAACTTGGTCAGTTTTATTTTACTCTGCAGTAAAAGAAAGCATCTTTTTTTTTTTTTTTAACTAGGCAAAAGACAAAGTTAAAAAATAGAGTTTGGTAGAGATGAGACCGATAAGATACCATGGACTAGTGTTCTCACCCACCACTGCCACCATAGCTCTGATCTGTGAAGCACACTGGGCACAGGACAGAACTATGCTTTCTTTTCCAACATTTTGAAAAGCGTTTTTCTCATAAGAATGGAAAGTAGAAGGTTAAAATTGTTCTACAACAATGGGTCTTCCAGTAGATTGCCAGGCTGTCCTGCTTATCTCACCAGAAGCCCCTCACTCCTTATGACTCTTGGAAATACTCTCAGCAAACCACCTTTAGCACACATGGGAAGCTACTGACAACAAGAAAAATGTGTGTGGAGCCCAGAAACTCCATCAACTTTAGAACGTCCTGGGTATACTTCAGGGACTGAAAGACTGTCCAATTTCTGCTTTACAAGGAGCTGTAGAAATGGATTGAAAGGACACAATGTTTGATGTGAATTTGAGGGAGTCTGGGACTGGAAGATCATGAGATTAGAGTTCCCGTTGTTGGTGGAAGTATAAATTGAACATGGAATTTTGACAAGAAATGTTTTTTATGGAACAATCAGGAACACAGACTGGAATTACCAAAGTATTATCAGGTCTGGACAAGGCATAAAACCAAGAATTAACTCTTGTGTCACTTTCTCCCACACTTTCAGCTATGAAGCACTACCTTGAAGCTGGCTGACAGTACCAGGAACAGAAACAGCAATGCTTTCAACCATTAGGAAATAATTCATCCTATGGTTTTAGTCACCTAAGCATTAGTCACGTAACCTGCTTACAGAGGTACTCATTATAAAGTAATTAAGAGTATGCTAAGATAGCTTTTCAAGAAACATGCTCTGAATAGGCAAATTCTGTGTTTCCATTTATTCCAATTTTTTAAGAGTAAGACTCCCGTCTTTAGATCCTGATGTAGTTTTTGAGAGGTCTAGAGAAGCAGAACCATTTTCTCCAAATTTTATTTTAATCAGGTTGATAGAATCCCATCACAGCAGTAAGCAAAAGAAATGGAAATAACAACTGCATGGCAAGCAGCATGAGTCAAGTAGGAAGAAAAAAGCCAAAGGACCTAATAAAAAACTGGAGGTCTCTTAACAGCTTCTCCTGTAACACATATTGTAACCACCATGGCAACTAGCTAGTTAATAATCTTTTCCCTGTCATGGCACAAGATTACAAATGAAGCTATAATTTTCTTTCTCTATACTTCTATCCTTCCTTCTAGCTCCAAGTGTTCTGCAGAGTAGTTTGATAGTAGGAGAAATAAAAGGAAATGGCATATACTGGCAATCAGTTCTGCTTTTGACAACAGAACTATTGAAAAATGTATAAAGCTGTTAAATAATCTTGGACAATTAAATAAAAAATTCAGGCCCTTTCTCTGGTCTGAAAAATAACATCTATTTTAATCTGAACAGACATAATACTTTTTACAGTACATCATTTCTGCTGGTGTTCACACAAAAAAAATAGGTTAGACTGAGAAAAGTTTGCCAACAAGACAAACCTATAGTCACAGATATATCTAATTCCCTAAGCTTCCATCATTAATATTTTATGGCCCTCACTGATCTGCCCAATCTTGAAGAAAAAAGTGGCATAGATATGGAATTTATCTGTATCAAACAGGAGGTAAAATGCAAATTACAATAGAGATGTCAAAGCAAAGTATTGGGTTTGCTCACTGTTAGCTGAAACACTGCATGGAGTGTTTTATTTGAACACCAGAAACAACATTAGCATACACAAGTATGATGGCATGCCCGTTAAGAGAAAAATACGATGAATACTATTTGTAGGAAAGTGAGGGTTTTTTTGTCTCTACCTAAGCCCTTAATTTTATACTGTCATTCCATAAAGTAACATCCATTCCCTTTGCAGAAGATTTCCGTAGGAATTATTTCAAGCTTAACCTATCAAGATTAATGATTTATCAACATTAGAAAAAAATATAAATAGGAAATTATTCTTTTTCTACATTCACTGGTGAATCTCAATAATGCATCTAGGAGCATTTACTATGGTAAAGGCACTTGAGGAGACCATACAGTTCAAATAGTTTGGTTGGTGAGTCTGCTTGCGTTAGTGAAATGGGAAAATATAACAGAAGGACTGTACTGTGCTCTCTAGTAACTCTACTGGTTATGCTGAGGTATAGTAGGAATAACATATTTGCCTATGGCAAAGAGGAAACAATGAATTAACATAGAAAAAAATATCAGTTATAATTCCATTAATACGTATCAGTTATACAAGGCTGACCATGAATCACCCTTTGATGGTAATGTAGTGTTATATGCCATTTAAAGACCACTGGAACAATCCCTAGGTCAAGTTCCTTGTTTATCCTGCCTAGGCTGTGCTGTTTGACTCAGGTCACAAGAACACAACCATGTAATTGCAGACAGTCTAGAGCAAACAATGGTGCCACTCCTTAGAGCAGAGGGTATGGTTTGTGATACACCTCTCTCTACTCTGTCACTTACATAGGAGAAGATCAGCTTCATTATCATCCCTTTTTAGCACAGTATGTTGGTTTGATATGGAGAAGCTCCTGAAAATCAAGAAGTCTGAAGATGCTAATACTCCAGGATACTTATCCTGATATACTGCCCTTGTAACAGCAGTGACCCTTTTACCTTTTCTGTTTTACAGAGTCAAAGCACTTTCAGAGTAAGATAGGAGTTCTGGTTGTGGGGTTGGGGGGGAGAGGGATGGGAGGGTGTCAGTGGAATTCATATAGGTCTGTTCCTACTTGGAATGGGGCTATAACCAACACTAGAAGAAGTCAGCTCTGTCTTTGTCTAGTCAAGGCTTGAAAATCTCCAAGGGCATTTCAGAACCTTTCTGGGTAGCCCATTCCTGTACTGCACTGCCCTTCTAGTAGATTTTTTTTTGCCCAAATGTCTAATCGGAAAATCACAGGCTGTAATATCTGACATTAGTAGAAAAATTAAAGCTACCATTATATTACCTAATACTAAATATGAAAACTAAACATAAATACGGAAAAAATAATAAAAACACTTACAACATTTCATTTGTGCCACCAGGTGCAGGAACTGAAAACTTCAGTGCAAACACAGCTCATAAGAAAGACATGACAACTCTCATAGTAGAATACCTTATTATTTGGAGATCCAAGTCAGAAACTGAAAGAAAAGAAATTAAAATACATTTTTCAAATCTCATCAGCTTTATAAGGGATGACTGTGATAACTACTACCATTTTAGTTTAATGGAAAAGATATTCTATTATCTATAAGACAATTAAAATTCAAATGGTATTCAGTCTGTATTTTAGACTCTGATAATTAATACTCAGTATTACCAGTGTTCAAGTAAACCCACCTCTTCATATCACACCCTCAACAGTAGTTCAAAATTCACATCTGGAAAGAAATAAGAAGTGCAAAGGAGAAAATGGAAGACAAGTCACAGCTGGAAATGTCCTATGCCTTACTTGAATGAATACAGCCAGATGAAAATCTGATTGTGAATCTCCAATGAACCAGCCATGTTTTCATCAAAAGTAAATCAGAATATCCTAATTCTGAAAGCATTATTAAACAATGATAAAAAGAGGAACATGAGAACATTTCTTACTGTCCTAGCAGCTGTTCTATGACCTGCAAAGGAAAATGCTTTATATAATAAAGCATTTTATTCTAAGGAGACACAGAGAGTGGAGAAGGGAAGGGAAGGGAAGGGAAGGGAAGGGGAATTTGGTTCATGAGCCAACAGGTTTATGTTGCTCAGGTTCAGCCAGCTCTAGTTACAGCCTGAGAAAGGGTCCAGGATTTTTGACAAACTGTTAACCTCTTAATCTGGAACAGTGTTACCACTTACAGTTTCTTACTCATTAACACGACTATATATCTGCTGTTAAAATGAAACAAGATTTTTTTTCCTATTCTGAAATGAGAAATTATAGTCTCACATAAAATTACGGTTTTATAACTTCCCTGTGTTGGAACAAACTTAGCATAGGGATGCAGTACTAAGATAAATGATTCAGTCTGTCCTTTGCCATTAAATCCTTAGTGATGTTACCTGTTAAATACAAAATTTGAATAGACAGATAGATTGCTTCTGTGATTCCTCCACATACTAAAGTAGTCTTTGGTCTTCAGAACAAAATGAAGTCTGAGTAGACAGCATAAAACCTTCTTTAAAAATAGCAAAGAAAATTGCTGAAATGATAGATTCTTTTATTACTGTAGACATAAATTATGGTCAATAGTATATTTGCTTATACTGTGGGGACTTTAACACAGATAGAAAAAGAGAGCTGTTAAATTCAAGATGATGATGATGATGATAATAATTATGATAATAATAATGATGATGATACTACTACTAATAAAAATAATAATACAAAAGAGAGCATCTCAAATTGCCAAGAGAAAAAAACATCAGAACACAATTTGGAAAAGCAGAACTCATGTCTAAATTGCATTCATCTTTAGGCTCTTGGCAATGAAAATCACGGCAGCACTAAAATTGTAGGGAGTAAAGATTCTCACAGTGTCAGCTAGTAATAGCCTCATCCCCAGCAGTTTATCATGAGGCTGTGCATTTGCATGTGAGTAAAAAAGAGGCAAAAAATCTGAAAAAATCCCCCTAAATCTGCAGTATTCTAACTATTCAGTGAAAAATAATGTGCAATTTAGCACTGATGTCTGACATTTATATATTTAATTGCTTCCACTATGTGATGGTAATATTTCCTAGGACAATAACAATTCTAGCTCTTGGCACATGTCTCAGAAAGAAGTGACTTTTTACTGAGGAGTTCCTGCTTCTGATAGAGGAAAATGGATGTCATGAACCAAACCAATCAAAGAGAGTATTGGTTAAAATTATATTGCCCCCTTGGTTTTTTTTTTTGGAGAAGGCTAAGAGAAAGATTGTGCAAATTGCCACAGATCCACTGAAATCACCTTTATCTGCTGTCTCGGAAACTGTTCTTCAGTTTAAGCTTCCCTTCTCTAGATTAATTTTTCATATCAATTGTCAAAGAAAAGGAAGGGGAATCACACATGCTGTTTCTTAATTTCTCACTAGTTACAGATCAAAAGCTGTTTGTTATTAATTTTTGATGTGTATAAGCTACTGAAAATAGTGACTCAGAATCATACCTGGAAATTTTTCTTCAATGATTTTTTTAAAATGGCTTAGTTTTTCATACGTTGCCTATCCATAATATCCCCGGATTCCTTTGTGCTAAGGGCAGTATCTTACAACTGACAGATTACAATGTTCTAGAACTGTACTGGGAGTTCACACCAATGTTCTTTATAATCTTTAAAATAACCATCAAAAATATTTTTCTTTTTTCAAGTAGTCCTCATGGATGATAGGCGAGCCTGTCCCTGTGGCACATTCTTCCAGTGATTATTCTTTACTACCTTGAAACCTAGCAAGAGCTTTTCACATGGCACACATCTCCTTTAGTCGTCTGCCAGGAATGAATGCTGGCAGCTGCTCTGACACCCATTCATTGAACCTGTACCATTTCTAGAGCAAAGCTCTGCTAGATGTGAGGGACACTGTGCCAAGTCAGCCTGTATTTGTACTATGCAGTCACTGCTCTTGTTGCCCAGTGTGAACCTTCAGGGCACCCTAAGGATTTAAGGAAGGAAAGCAGAGGATTAAAATGGGCTGTTTTTTTCTCAGACTCATCTCTTTTAGCAAAGGCAGTTTCTAAAGGGTAAATAGAAGGAACATATTTCAGGGACACAGAAACAGGGACATTTTTCTGTTACAGAAATTTATAAACACATTTCTAAAGTTGTTAAATTTAATTAGCCCAGTGAAATCTATACATCTACCAAAGTTCAGAAAAATAAAGAAATAAAAATACATCTTATGTATATATATATATATATATATATGTTTGTTTAAATTTAGCAGCTGATATCAGCTTTGATTGTTTTTCACAATACTGAAGTTTTCATGTCTGCAATATGGACTGCAGTATTTAAAACCTTACCTGAATGGTTTAAAAAACTAATTTAACATGAGCTCTAACTCTTCTGGACTTCAAAACTGGTCCATAACATAATTTTAAATAATTGTTAATGCAAGTATGTGAGACTTACCATTAGAATTTAGTACGACATTAAAAGCTAAACTTGCAGTTTTTAAAAGCCCTATCTTTATCTTCCATTTTTATTCAAATGTAATTTTGATACCTATCTGCATTCCCTCTTTTTTCCTGTATAATATTATTTTTTTGTACTTAAAAGTTTTACACAGATATTTTTCAATCATCTGTACAGCTTACTTGGAAAGATGAATTTCTAGTAATTGTTATTGCATTATGCATTCAAATAGTAAAGAGGATTTTCATATATGTGTTCAAATCAAGCCACTATGTTTTTTTCTCAATTTCAGTAGAAATGCAAACAAACCGATATAATTCAGAAGGACATAGTTAGGTTTATAGAACAAATTGCTCTTTCTCAATTCCTCCCTGTAGATTTACAATGTTATTCCAGTGGTAATCTTGTGTAAATGTTAGCAGTTTCCTGGAAGTGGGGTGTGGGTGTAGGGGTTGCTGAAAATCAGAAAACTCTGCAAACCGAATCTGAACCCCTAGACATTTCCAAAGGACAAACTCAATTGTTAGAGCCAGATGAGCAGCTATAGTGGTTTTTTGCACTGCCATAAAGATACACAAGTAAGCTACTCACTCCATGACATGTTGAGCTGGGAAGAGGTCTACATGGCCAGTGAAACCATGTAGAAACAGGCTGATCCAAGAATAATTTTTTTTCTTCTCACTTTTCTTATGTATGTAATGCTTTCCCCAAATTTTAAACCATTGCAAAATAGAACAATACTATACAGCTGCAAATAACACTTATAAAATAGTGAATGAGATATAACTATTTTTTCATATATACTGTAAAAGGGGCAAAAGAACAACATAAACTTAGTCCATACTAATAGAAGGCTACATGTATCTGATGGATAAAAATGGCATCTAACAATTTTTTTTTTGCTTTATTTCCCAATTATCTGTACATACAGAAAAGAACGGCAGAGAGAAAGAACAGAGAAAAAAGAAAATATAAAGTTAAAGGTGGTGAATGACAGGAATATATTTAGGGTTTTTTTTCGTTCCACTAACAGTGGAATGACCACTAATAATGCTTCACTGTGGCTGGAAGCAGAACAGAAACAAAAATAGTAGTTGAGAAGTACTGAATTCATGGTAAGAAAAATGTAAAAAAAAATAAAAAATACCCTTGACTTCAATCTTACGACTGTAAAAAATAAAAGCAAATTTGTATCAAGCACGGAAGAAATATATACTCTGCACACAATTAAGTTTTTAAAACATAATTAATGTCAGAGTAGATTAGCTGCGTATTTTACCGTTATATAATTGCATACTTTCCATATTCAATATTATTACAGCTATCAATTCAGATATGATAATTAATTTTTAAAATAATTCAACATTAAAGAACAGATAGCAGAATAATTCAGATACAACTCAGTATTAATGATATTTAGATACCTGAAGAGAAATTAATTTAATGTTAATGAATAGTTCAAACTATTTTTCAGTAAAGTGTGATTGTAAAGTTATTGCAATATTTTCACTTTTGTTCTTAAAGAAAAGCTCTCAGTAAGATCAATAGAAGTAATAACATCTAACATATTTACATTGACAAAATGTCACTGAAAAGTCTTTTACTGAATGATAGCTCTTAAAGTTCAGCTTCCTTTGTATATAAATAACTTTCATATTTTATTCTTTTATAGTCCTTATACAAATAAAAGTGAAAATAACTTTGTCAGAATACAGACAGTCAAATTAAATTTAGAAGTACCACGGGAAGAATAGGAGGATTTTTATAAATGTTAGAATCTTAGAGATTTTTATATGTTTAAATGGTGACTTTATACTAACTATTTAATTTGATGATTTACTTGCTGATATATTTATGGTATAATTATAATATACAGTTTAAATAGACTGAAAGCTTTTCAGTAATACTGCATAAAGACTTCTGAAATGAACTTCTAGAAACTGAAAGTGCTCTTTTAGTTTATTGACTTTAGTAGACTGTTGGAAATCCATAACCATGTGAGGACATACTAAGAATAAAGTACAACTCACATAAAAGATTAATTACTTCCTTTTTAATATTTTATCAGCCTCTAAAAATGTGTTGAAAGCTTACAGGTTGCAATTTTGGTTGAAAGAGAGCCAAAAAAAAGTTTATAATAGAATTTTAAAGCAATCTTGGTTTTCAGAGACTCATAAAAGAAAGTGTTTCTTACAATCTTTTAAGCTATTTGACTAAAATTTTTTCACTTATCAACATTAGGTACTTGAGAAAATGACCAATGCATCATTTTTACATTATCACTCCAGAAGAAAAGTGAAGTAGCTTGGTAAGAATTTCTATTTTCTTTGTGTTCTCTTACACTATTTTCTATTTAGTTCTTGATGTATGAATGCTTTCAGAGCAAAGTAATTTTTTGTTGCCTTAACCAGTTGGTCATTTAATGAATCCCTTGATAAAAGAATATATTGTACAAAATGTAAACTTGTTACTGCTACTGATGAGCCTTGATCAGGCTTCAAATAAAAGTTCTCAGCAATTTTCTGAGTCTCTGTATTTGTAGTCAGCTCACTTTGTCTTTAGAAACATCTTCCTACTTTGCAGTCCCCAAAAAGAAGCCCAGTGGTTTAGCTCCAAGGCAGCTATGATTGGATCACTTATACAGGTCACCCTCTTTGAGACATTTGCACCAAGACCTTTCCTCCCATATTCTGACATGTATCTTTGCATCATGATTCCTTCCTCACAATTGTGACTTTTTCAGAAAAATTTTGGAAACCCCATCTTTGCTCATTAGTTAGATCCCCATGGAGTATCAAACAGTACTTGCACTCTCTCAGTGAATTTTCCCTCTCAGACATTCATATAAGAAAGAAGATGAAGAGGTATTTCTGTTACCAGCAAGGAGGCCTCCTGAAGGACATTGCTCTGCAAAACCCCACTTCACTGAGAGGAGTGGCTCTGTGGAAGGCTTTGCACCAGGCAAATCACACACTGCCAGCTTGCTCTGTGGTTCATACCCCATATTACATGGTGAGTTGTTCATTCATATCCTCACACTGCAAAGCTGCTCTCCCAGCACAGCAAAGGTGGAAGGGCTCTGAGGGCAAAGCACAGTGTATAAAATGCAGAATGCAAAAGAAGGAGAAATACAGAGGAGATGAGCAGCTGGCAAACACCACAGACACTGAATGGCCAGTGGAAGCTGCACAAGATGTGTCCACACAGGGCACTCGCTTTTTCTTAGATTTATGGTCTATACAGGCACAGGTGAAGAGGGCCTTTCTTTCACCTCCAGTTTGGTCTCTTCACTGTAAGGAAAACATTAAGGTGCCGGAGTCTGCCCAGAGGACAACAAAGTTGGTGAAGGTTCTGGAGCACAAGTCTGATAAGTAGTGGCTGAGGCAAGACCTTATTGCTCCCTACAATCACGTGAAAGAAGGTTGTAGCAAGGTGGGGATGAGTCTTTTCTTCCAAGTAACAAGCAATAAGAAAAGAGGAAAGCGCCTCACAGTGCTCCAGGAGAGATTTTGATTGGATATTAAGAAAAATTTCTTCACTGAAACTATTATCTCTTTCCATGGTACCTGGCAGCCCTCTCTCTTTTACCTTATTCCTTTTCAAAAGATATGTTAATAAAGAAATAAAATAAATACCTACAGACAAAACTTGTCCTGGTAGCTTTAAATTAACATGCGCACATATACACTATCAGGCCATGAGTACAAATTCCATGTTTCCTTAATGGAAAGCTCAGCAGCTCACTTCTGGTCTTCCCTTCAGAACCCCGTTCACACAACACCTCATGCTGCTCTATGCCAGCACACAGCATGAAGAATGTACACTGTGGAGTCTACTTTCAAGCATTCTGACAAAATTAAAATGTTTATCATCTTTGCTAATCTTCCTCTCTCTCAGGTGAGAAAAGCAGGCTTATATATCTCTGTCCAGTCTAAACCTCTTGAAGTGGAGAACCCTGGTGCTCCAGGCATCATCCTGAGTCACCTTTACTCCTTTGTGAACCCAGAGGCTCCTAGAGAAAACAGAGCAGGTCTACTGACATATAGTCCTCTGGTAGGCCTGGCACTTGAGTCAGAAGGGAAAGTCCAGTTGTATTCCTCTCTCATGTCTAGAAGGACAAAATCATAATTAGGTGTCAGGTATCCACAGATGCTACACCTTATGGATGTTAAATCTCCACATGTTGGGTAGCTTGGCCTTTCCTTCTCTCTGGACAGTGTCCTCTCTGGAAGTCAGTGGATAGATGGCAGGACCTGGAGTTATGGCAGCTGGGACCTCAGAGCTGAATTCATGTCCAATGAAAGTAGTTTCTAAATACTCTCTTGAGTGAGGGCACTGAAGCCTGTAGCTCCATACTAGAACCTGGGGAACAGAAGACTCCCCTGGAGCATAACACAGACTATTAACTCCATCCTCATACTTTAGGCACATTGCAATGAGCAGAACAAATCTGGACTTAATATGCTCTAAACCCATAAATGGGAATGATACCTGCTACTCCAGGAAAGTCTTCAGATCAGTCCTTCTGACATCAGTAGTGCATAAGTGCATCATGAATCTCATTAAGGTCAGCAAGACTCCTGAAAAAGGGCTATTGAAAAAAGCAAGAGTTGGTAAGAGTTACTCCATGTTTCATATTCTGATTCATCCTGCAGTTCACAGATTAGTCAGGCAAAATTCTTTTCAAGGTGTGTATTTCATACTGGAGTAAGAAAAAATAATTATTGGGGTATCCAGAAAGAAATATTTCAGTATAAAACTTTTTGGAACTCCTTCAAATTTCTGAATACATATTGAACAAAGTAATCAACAGTTTAGTTAATAATCCAATAGTTAACATAGAAATTTCTAAATGAAGAATATGCTGATACACCAGATACAATTATTTCTCCTACTTTGATAACCTTTACTTAATTTCTTAGTTTGAGACACAAATAGGACTGAAGTGTTTTCTCACAGTTTGGGAACATCCCTGATCCTGATGGTCAGTAATTTGCTCAACTTATGTAAAGAACAGGCAAGTGAGGCACAGTGCAACCGACTACCTCACTGCTTTCTTCTGAGAGCAGTTAGACTGTAGCATGCATGTATTTCTAGCCTACAAATATGTGTTTTCTATCCTAGAAAGCTGGTCTCAGGGGGACAGAGAAATGGTATCCCGTGTGTCAACATCAAGCTGGACCCTGTGGCTAGAATTGGGTTTCACAATGCAGACCCATGTTATGAAGATTTTTCACTAGAATATTCTTTTGGATTACTTTCAAATTTTACTTCAGATGGGCTTGAAAAATCCATTAATCTTCATATGCACAATTTTCACATAGTTTATACTGCACTGATTAATATTAGGTCAAATATTAAAGTGCCAATTTATACCAATTTCTTAAGCAGATGACACAATAATATATTATCATTGCAGATATTTCACTTAATGAGAATCATGTATAGTCTTACCATTTCCAAATGACTCTCAGTGAGCAACATAATGACCTAACAGCTTTCCCCTAATTCCTAAGTATATTTATATATTTAGAAAGTCAAAATGCTAAATGCTTACTCATATACATAAATCTCACCACCATAGTAGGATAATTGCATTATTAAATCCAGAAAGTTAATGAAACCAATGCTGTGATTGATGGAAATTTTAAGTCAAATGTTGTCTCATTCTTAGTGAAAGATCACTGAAATAATTTCTTTTGTACAAATGCTGTTACATGCACCACAAAACTTCGTTTTAGGACTATGCACTGGACTACCATCCATTTCAGTTGAATATTAAAAGACAAGAGCTAGATAATTGATGAAAATGATGTTAATATAATCTAAGATTTGGTAGTATTAAACAGCAAAAAATTGAAGGCTTATTGATCAGTTTCTGGAAGGGATAGAAGGAGACGTCATTTTTATATATAATCTGAAAAACTCTGATCTCTTAAGATTAAGGAAAATATATTTGACTCTTGAAATTGAATATCCTTATTAGATAGATATTGTTTCAGTAGCAAAGCAGCAAAATATCAGAGCTGATACCTGTCTTGGGAAAACTGAGTTCAACAGTTATTGCCTAAAGACTATCTGTGTCAGCCTGGTCAAGAGGATTTTCTCTGCTTCCCAGTTTCATGTTAAAAAAGGTTTTAAAGGAATCGTCTGGGTTGTTGATCTAATGCTTTACAGCTATAGAGCAGGCATTATACCCCAAAGAGTCTGCAAACAGCTTCACATTCCTCCATTCACTGTGGATCAGAAAGCATTTCCCCTCTCTTAGAAAACTTATTATCTACAGAGCACAAGTTCACAGAATAGGAATATAAACTTCTTTGGAAGGAAGTAGGGGAGATCAAAGGCATTGGTCAGTACATTACAGCTCTGAATGGATTTATTAGACAAAATTCTCAGATGCTACCAGGAGTCACTTGCACCTCAAATTACAGATAAAAGTAACATAAACAAACAAATATGACAACAATTCTTACAGATAAATAAAAACAATTCTTACTTTGTTGACACTTGGTTAAATGTCTTTGTTAAATCCTTTTATTGGAAAGTTATGCTTATCAGCTGTAAACCAGCGGTGAGAACTTTGCATTCCAGCAGAAACTCTAAGAACCTCAGGCGAAATATTTGTGGAATCTGACAGGTCAAGGCAATTAGAGAATAGGCAGGGTCTTATTGTAACCCTCAGGCCTTCAATAACAATTCTGAGCAGAACATAGCTTCTCAGAAGTAGTTGGGTGACATTTTTTGCAATTAAATCTGTAAGAGCTCTTTCAGGCATATGTGACAGCATGAAATACTGAATTTTCAAGTTTATAGAAACTTCTGTGTATAGAAAAACAAGGAATTACTATCACTCAGAGATACAGGGCAAATTAATAGGTCATGATCAAACTGACATACACTAGGAAGAATAAGCCCTAAGTTTTCAGTGCTTTCAAAGCTAATGCTTTATGAGAATACTCTGTG
Organism: Sclerurus mexicanus; assembly: GCA_013396755.1. NCBI lineage: Eukaryota > Metazoa > Chordata > Aves > Passeriformes > Furnariidae > Sclerurus > Sclerurus mexicanus. Next base: position 73,582 of record VWZF01003276.1, read on the forward strand.
TTGGATGTTCTGCAAATAAATTTTTAGTGAAAGGATATAAGAACGTGGTCTATTATAACTACCATATCAGAAAAATTGAGTAAATGATCCATAGCGCAAAGTCTCAGTACATAATTGTCCAAAGTTCTTGCAAAGAATGTTGAAATAGGCTGTACTCTTTTCAGTAGTTTTAGAGACTAGCATGCCTGCCAGACTCCTCTGTACACATTGTCTTTTTTTATTAAATACTAATGTAATCCCACAAAAAGCATCCAAATAAAAAAAATTTAAAAAGCTCAGTGAGAAATTACCAATACAGCAGAAGACTCTTACATAATTCAGCTGCCACCATCTGTAATTAAGATATTGGAGCACCCTCCTAAATAATCTAGTTTGTAAAAATGATCAGTATGGCTCACAGAAACATTTACTGTATGTTATGTCAGGAGAATACAAAACACAGTTCTGCTAAGATACGTACAGGGACTGTATTGTGATCTGTTTCTATGTGCTGGTATTATTTCCTTGGGCTATTCTAGCTAGCCTACTGAATCAAGGCATAGAATTACAAATAAAGTCTTATTGTGAAAGATTTTTCTTTTTTCCTCCAGGTACTGCTTTTATTGTAATTTTGCCCTATACATAGGCTGCTTTGCCTATCTAACTTCTATATGACAATCAGTTTTGGAGTCATGTATTGGTCTAGACTTTCCTGATGAAGCTGTCTTTGTTCCCTTCATTCTCATCACTAAGTCTTATAGCCTCTCACCTGCATCATGTCTGAAAGTTGTTTTGAAAAAAAGAAATCGAAAATGCCTGTCTATTGTTCAGCATCCCCTAGCCTGGGAGGAATTCAGCTCCATGGAGCCCTATTACGGAGGAAGGGTTTGTTTCTGTCTCTTCTTCACACAGAGGCCTTGCAGCAACAAACATTTCTTCTCAGTGAACCCAAACTATGTCTCCATGACTTGAGCTTCACATGGGAACATTCAGTGATTCTGACAGGGAATCTTGAAGGGATTTGGGTGAGAAAGAGGGGAAACAAAGGTTATTTATAATATTATTTAAACTTCACTAAATCTTAGCAGACTATCACAGAATAAAAGGAAAGCACTGCATCCAGAAGGAAAGTCACTAGTCAAATCATAACATTTTGGCAATTGTACAAAGAAAAGTTTGTGATAATCATCTGTAACAGAAAACATTAGGCATAGTAAATATCAGTGTAGGTTTTTTTAAAATATGATACCACACGGTTATGAAAGCAAGTTTTAGCTAGCATTGAATCAGAGGGTTAATATATTCAGTTTAGCAGTGGGTCATAAATGTATGTATATGTACATATGCATAAATATACAGAAAAGCTGTTCACTTTTAGAAATATACCTTTTACCACATACATATATATTAAATATATATGTTGCAACACTTCTGTTTTTTCACTATTATTAATTTTATATAGCTGTAGCTGTAAAATGATTATGGAGATTTAATCCTAGAAAATTATAAAAAGTGACACAAACAGATTTCACTAAAACACTTGCTGAAAATTAAAAGGATACTTGAAATTAGAATTGGAATGTAACCTTGACATGTGAAACAATTCTAGTATGATCAATGACCTCAACAATCATTACTCACAGAAAGAAATGAAAGATCACATACAACATAATAATGACCTATACTTGGAGCTAAAAGAAGTACTGGACAAGAAAAAAACTCTTACATTTTAAGCAAAGATAATTCAGATGCCACAAGCAAGGAAAAGAACACTGAAGAGAATGATTGACAAATCTATAAAAGAAACAGGAATGCTACAGCACTCTAGAGAGAAAAGAAGAAAAACAAATAAAAGGAGTTCTGTTTTGATTTGATTCTCTGCTTTGAAAAGAGAGCTAACAGACACACAAGCAAGTAAACTAATCCAATTTCTTGCTATTATAAACAAAATTGCATTAAAAGAGCTGCACTAATGCTGAAAGTCAAGCAGTCAAAAATTAAGACATACTTCAACTGTCTTTTCACTCTCTGCACAACTGCCTGTTCACTCCCAGTTTGGCCTCTGGTATATAGCTGGTATGAGAGCAATATTATTTTGTTATTTTGTTTCCACTTATCCTGAGGGAACACTCAGTTTCTCTTTATTTCCATAATTGCTGAACAAGAAGTTGACAAGTTCTGCTGCAGATAGGAAGGCTAAGTATTTCCCATGAGGAAAAATGATCATGTTTTCCTAAAGTATATAGCACATTATTTTCAGTCATGAAACAGGAGCAAACTATAGGATTAGTGAAGTGTTATCATTGCTCCATCTGCTCAATCCTTGCTTCTGTTTTCATAGTGCTCATTTGAGTATGCCTTACCAGAAGTTAGGGTAGGACTAGCATTTTATTCAATTTTGTAAAAGAGATTTATTGGTTAGCAATGCTGTTTAGCCATATAACTTAAATTAGAGTCAGCACCAAAAAAAGAAAAGGGTCAGTAGAACATTGGTTCAGACCACCCCGTTCCTGAAACGTGGTTTAGTTTGAATTCATACATTCATTCAAAATGAAATATATGAAGACAATCAACAGCCTTCACTTGTACAATTGGTGATAAAATCAAGAGTAGATGTAAATGATTGGGTTACCTTCATATATTTTCTAAGCTTTCTTATATTTTAACATTAAATTAATTTTGAAATAAAAAAATAGACATTTTTTCACATGCTGTAGTAAGTGGTTTAGAGATAGCTCAGTTTTGAAGATTGCATTCAACTTATTTTTAAAATTCCAAGTGTACTTGGAACATGCTATAAATTCAACATTTTTCATCTCTATGGGCTCATGTAGTGGACTGCTGAAATCCAATCACATCAGAAGAGGCATGGAGACAGCTGTTTCAATGTTACTTCAAGAAATGCTGAGTTATCCAGAGTGAGGAAAGAAAAATATTTGATTTTGCATCTATGATCACACCTCAACATCTAGGAACCTACCAGTGCTATCATTACTGTCACTAGCTGGCATGAATGTTGTATTAGAGCTAATGAATGGCACCATAGCTATTCATGGAAGCAGGACAGAAAAAGTATTCATTACCACTGTGTGGTTTAGTATGAAACTTCATGCTGTGCTTTCCCCAAATCCTAATGAAAACTGCAGTTGTTCTAAAAGTTGTGCTATAATTTTCTCTTTCATAACCACTCAGGAAAACAAGTACCAGGGACTACTAATCAATGATTAATAGTGGTTGCCTCTGATTATTTATGGGGCACACCTATAGAACACTAGACCTCCAACTACGCCGCCAGAGGACAATATAACCAGAGTAAAGCATGCCAAGTCTTATGACCATACTTTTTTCCATTCACCTTTTTGATTTGGCCTAAACAAGGTATGAAATTTGTTGCTGGTAAAAAATAGTCTTATTTTGGGAAAATTTACTTAATTTTATTTCTAATGAATTAACATTAGCTTTCATTACTGACTCGTGCTGAGAAATAAAGACATAAACTGTCTAAATTCCCCTTCTCCTTGCCACACATTGCTCTCAGTTTCTTCAGCCTCCACTGCCCAACTCCTGCCATTCATGCCCAGTACAAGACTTCAAAACTCAAAGTATCTTCTACGTATTGGGCTGTATCAGCTGGCTTTGTTCTGAGCAGTGCATGTGAAAAAAGGCTGGAGCTGTTATTAAGGTCCTGATAATCTTCCCTCATCCTGAAATGGACTGGAGTTCAGAATAGGAGGCAATGCAAATTCACACTTGACTCTTTTGATAAAGAGAACATAAGCTTGTGTAATCATTTTGTCTCAACAAGGAAAGTCTAAGTTCTGTAGTCTGAAAAAAATCAGACTAAATTTTCTTCACTGTTTTCTTTCCCTGGATTTCCCAGAAACACTAACTGTGAGCAAATCATATAGATTTTAAACAACTCACTCTTTTCTAGAAATCATTCAGGAAAAGGTAGCTACTATAACATTACTCAAAGGTGCATGTTTTGTCTGGAAAACATCTTATGTTTGATTCTGTCTCCACTAATGACTATTTTCCAAAATTCAAAATGGTAAATGACATTTAAAAGATCAAAACTGAGTATGCATATTAAGTGCTTATGCTTGAACAGTTTAAAGTCATTTTCAGACCGTAGGAGATAAAATAATGGCATATTATTCAATATTTGTGTATTTGTTTTGTGCTGGGTGGCTTGATAGAAAAGTAACTTGATTGTGTTGGTTTGTTTTTTTTATCTGGTACGAAAGAGATGATAATGAAATCTTCCTACAGGTGTGAATTTAATGCAAATTAAGACAGTTGAATTAAAATGTAATTAACAACATTGCTATTTGTATTTTTTAATTTAATGTTAAGTACTTATTTCCTCTGCCTCATTAATGCTTGATGTTATACAGGGATTTTTATCCCTGTAGTGACTGCAGTTCTGTAAACTGATTTTATCCAAGTCATATATATTATATGCAGTAAGTTAATGCTGTAGAGGTATTTTCCATCATGACTGTTAGAGAACTGGAAAGTCTTTTTCTGAAAAAGACTCCCCAGTTGTTGACAGATAAATTCTATGAGACAACATTTGATTACAGCAACACTGATGCAGATGTGGAACAAATGCAAATGGATTTACCCTGATCAGAAGACAACCCTGACTGTAGCAAAAGATTCAAGTACTACCAAAACCCAGATCTCAAACTTCCTTGGTAATAGCAATGCAACATTAAGGCAATTCAAACCCTAATCCATTCTTCTTGTTGATTCAACTCCAATTCTAGAGATATGATAGAAATACAAATCTTGAAAGTCTAGCTGGAACCAGTATTTAAATCTTTTTGAAAAATACAATAGAGTAAGCAGCTCAGTATATTCTTAAACTGTGTGGATGATATTTTTTTAAGAAATAGGGAGGAAACATGAAGTATAAGAATTAAATAGAATGAAGAATAAAACTGGCACAAGAATTTTGTGCATAAAAGAAGCATAGGTAGATTATAAATTACAAGAAGGTAAAGGATCTATAACAACTTTCTCATACCCTTTAAAGGATTAAAATCCAAGCTGTTTAAGACAAAGATGGACCAGTTTAGATCAGTGGTTGTAAGGCTAGTCAAGTGCAATATACTGGATTCACTGACATGGGAAATTCTTAGTACTATAACATTTCAGTTCAGTGAGTGAAGGAAATTATGGAAACAATATTCAGCTAAACTGATTCTTTTTTGTGAGTTAAAAATGGAGGAACCTAAGAATCTGAACACTGAAAGTAAATTTTGTGAAAGTACTTAGTAAGAAAAAGGATTGAAAAGGAAAATAATATACTTGGAAAGGCTGATGTCAATAAGTCAAATATTTAGTCTCCCTTAGGAAAAAGTTATGTAGCATAAAGGGAATACAGTAAACTGGTACTCACTTACTAAAAAGTTATATGCATACAAAAGCTAATGATTTCAGTCCACTGGCAAGAGTAAACCATAAGAAGTGGTATATTTAACTACTTCAGTAGTAATTTTATGACACTGAAATCAAAAAGATCATTCACAAAGTAGACACAATCACACATTACTAAAGATGATTATGAAGATATAGGGCAAGTAGTCATGTAAGAATAAAGTCAGAAAGGTTAAGGAGAGAAAAGCTATACAATAAGAACATTAAAAACATTGAGGCTAGAGATAATAATACAGTACATACTACAAAGAATAGAAAAAGAAAGTCTAGTTCTATTATCTATCAGGGAAGAATAGGATTCAAGTAGACTACTCTGAAAAACTAAAAAATTACACGAATCTTTTTCCCTTTTTATTCTAGAGAAAAATGTTATGACCAGAAACTCAACACACACACATGAATTAAAAAAAAAAAAAAATAGAAAATAGAAAGGATAGAAATAAATACCAGAAGAAGGAAAGAACAGATTAAAGCCAATTCTAATCAATTATTTAAATAAAAGGATCTCATAGTATTTAACCCATGAATCCTGAAAAAAAAAGGGCCAATCTATCTCTGAATTTTTATTCTTCGGTTTTATGGAGATTAGAAAGAGATAAGGTGAAAGAAAGACATAGTATCTCTCATTAATAAAGGGAGGAAAAGCAGTACCTTGGGAATCAAAGATCAGACAGTCTAGTTCTGACATTCAAGATTATACTAGGAAAAATATTAAGACATTGTTAATATATTTACATATAGGATAATAAAATACTATATATCCCAACATGTATTTCTCTATAAATGAAGATAATGGTACAATCTAATTTCCAGTTTTTTAAAGATAGTTAGCTTCGAGGGTAGAAAAGATATAGGAGTTGTGACAATCCATTGACTTTACATAATCTTGTAATATTGTCCTTATAAGATTTTTATAAGCAAACAGTGGAGAAATACTCACTTGAAAATAATCTCCTTAAAGAAGACGCCTTCTTAAACAATATTTTCTTGAAGAACACTTATCAGTGTTTCTAGCTTAATTGCAAATATGGCACCACTGAGGTCTTGTCTGGCTACATGGATTCCCTGGAAGTTTCTTGTATGTTTTGGTTCCTGATAATTGAGGAAATTTGACATTTAATTAAAAAAAAAGAAAAAGTAATTTTTTTTCTCCATTAAGCTGCACATTTGAAAAATCTAAAGTCTCTTACTTTTCCTTGTGATTTTTAGAGGGGAAAAATATTTTTGTTGTTGTATTAAAGAAAATATTAGTATTTCTATTATTATGTAGGGCTCAGAATCCATTTGGTCTTCGTTAGTTCTTGTGGCCAACATTCAGAAAGATTTGTGATCTTATTCATATAATTTCTAATTGTTCTAGAATGAGAATTTTTTCATAATGGCTGTGAGAATAAAGAAAAATATACATTCAAAAGAAAATTCTTGTCTTCTCAACGGTTAGTTCACATGGATTCCAACCACAAATAAGTAATGCTGCATCTAAAGAGATCAGAGCTTTTATCTTCCCTTGTTGCTCAGTCTTCGGCCACTTCTGACTTGCCAGTAAAATTACCAGTTATGATTTGTATACCTGTCCATGAGGTAGAAGCAACTGAAAATGACAAGAAATTTAATACTGGACTGCATAGGGTCTTTGTAAACTGCTGATCCTCTAACACTAGTAAACGAGGCTGGATCTGAAGGAGCAAGCCTCAGCAAATGATACCAGGCATCATTGCCATTGTCATGAGCAGTACAATGAATGCCATTATTATCAAGTATTACATACTTGATAATCAACTGATTCCATAAAGTTGCATGTGTTAAAATATTAAATAGCATTTTCTACAGATATTAGAGAAAATGCATCCTGAATACTGGCATATCTAATACTGCTTTTATGTGCTCTGATTTAATTTGTCTCATAAGAAACATAAAATAGCCATTATGGAGTTTTGAAATACTAGTGTGAGACTTTGTAACATATTCTCCTGCCGTTTTCTTAAGAGCCCTGTACTGGTCGCTGACTTGAAACTGAAATATTTTGCAGGTACAATTAAAGGATCATTCTTGCTGCATCAGGATGCAATTATTTGCTGACTTGATTTACAAAGTAAAAAATACAGAAGGATTTAGTTAAACACCTACAGAAAGATTCAGTTATTAAGAAAGGATAGATCAGATTTTATGATAGCCTGGAGTTAATACCTTATGGTCAAGGATGGATGGATGAATTTGAAAGTGTTCAGCTATGGAGACTTGTGTTCAGAAAATGAGGATCGTGAGCACTGAGTATGAAGATTTAGGTGAAGAAGGGCAAATCTATGAATTTTCAGTTCTCAGTAAGTTTGCTAAATATATACTTACAGTTCAAAGTTCTGAAGTTCAAGTTTCTGAACTTTAGTAGAAGTTAGATAACGTGCACATTTGTAGCAAGGTATCTTTCTGAGTTACACAGTTACATAATACAAAAAAAACCCCAAACCAGCCAACAAACAAAACCACAAAAAAACTACACAAAAGTAATTCATACCAAAATCACACAATAAACATGTTAAAAAGGAAACAGGACAGCTGGGAGTCCATTATAGATGCCATTCACCTTTAGAAATACTGCATACACTTTTAAAAGATCAACTATTTCCAGTGTTGTAAAACTGGACAGAATTAACCAGTCCTAAACTAAGGAAAACTTTTGATATATTTGTTTATTACATCTAAGTCACATTCTTCAAACATTGACCTCTTGCTAGGCAAAATGCATGGTGATTTAGGGGTTTGACTTAATAAAGAACAATAACATTTTTTCTTCAGTGAATTTGTGGAAAAGAAATGAAGTTTTAGTGCCATATTCTCATGTTCCAGGTACACATTTATTAAATTTTGAGGCCTGAATGAATAATCCCTAATCTGACCTCAGAGATCACTCTTCTCTAAGCAGGAAGTTGATCTATGAACCTTGTAAGGTCCTTTTCCAGCAGAATGATTCTGTGATTCTATATTTTTAAATCCAGTAAAGAAATGTCTAGATACAAAAAATTAATGAGTGTGACTAAAATGCTACTTTAATGCAACTGAGTGATACAGACAAATGTTGGCATGCTGGTTACCTATGCATTCCTCATGTAAGTGTTGGCTTTGTGTGAGGTTAAACTACAAAACTGCAGATTGGGATAGAATTGAAACTGTCATGATTTTCTAAGAACAGATCTGAGTTTAGCTATGTGAAATCCCTTATACTTGAGATTCAGTTGTTGAAGTCTTCTTTGGAGAAGGGTTGCCTAAGTATCAAACCCACGTGTACCTAAAGGATGAAGAGTGCAAGCCACCACTAGTCTTGCTTTGTGTGAGGGCTCAGAAGTTAAAGCACGCTGAAGTCAAGATCTGCGTGTAATTCTCTCTTCAGTGAGAGGCAATTCTTACCCCTGCAGTATTTAGTCTGAGGGAATGCTCCACCAGTCATATACAAAGACACAATTTACCAGAAACAACAGTGAAATAAGAAAATGAACAGTAGTAGCAACAATATTAATAACAAAATATCCAAGAGAGGTGAACAATTCACATGTGAATGCTCTCTATGTGAAGCCTGATCTCCTGCTTCCCACTATGAGACCAGAAGAGATCCCTTCCCCTGAAAATGATGTGAAGTGTTATGTCATGACCTTCAAGTACTAGCCATGTTCCCTCCTGGCTACAGCAAAAATTAACCCTGTCCTGGCCAGAACCAGGAAACACAGTAACAGAAATGAGACAATACAATAAATCCCAAAGGAATCCATATCCAAACACTGGACTAATTTGTCACAGCTGACATTTCTAACCGTCTGCCCAGAGATCAGTCTCCTTCCTATTTATGGATACTTGATTGTTTGTTTGGTTTGGTTTGTTCTTTTATTTATTATTTTTCTAGCCTATATATGTTGCATTGCTTATTACATAGCTTCCCAGATTCAGTAGGAAGGCTGGAAAATTATTCCACATGGCTTAAACTACAATCTCACAATAATATTCCTCAAAATTTTGCAGGGCAAAAATATTACTTTCTACAGTTCTGTTACATTTTTTGTTTTGTCAATATGCCCTAAAATATTCTAAGTCCTCCAAAAGAAATAGCTGTATCCTGTCAAACCTTTGGGTCTCACATGCTGTAGACTAGTTTAGTTTCCAGTGTGCTTGGGTTTGATTTGCTCCAGACCTATATGCAGTATGGAATTGCACTTCTATGAAGCCTCTAGATCAAGTCAGCCATGCCTAGTGAGTTTAGACACTTACATGTTTAGGTCATCAATAAACTAAATCAGTGCTTTGCATTTAGGAAACTGTTAATTCCCTGCATTCTGTTTTACCAGTTTAAATATTTTCCTTTGTTTTGATTATTAATCCTTATCTGTGCAATACTTGTCTAACTGGGATATTTTGCTCTGAATTACTATAAAAACTAAATTGTTGTGCTGCAAGTGTACTCTATTGTATATTGTAAGATCACTGAGAGTTTTTTAATCTTTCGCTATAGAAGAATCATCATCATAGAAAATTCTGAATTATTTTATGCATGGGAAAAAAGTCTTGTGAGTTCATCTAATTAATTATAACATGGCAAAGAAGATGAGAATGTATTACAGAAAGTTTAAATGTTTTCAACCTCTCTTTTGAAAGATTAGCAGTGGCATTTCAATGTGAGAAAAACAATCCAGGGGGAAACAAACCCTGAAGAGCTCTTGAATAGCTAAAAAGACAAGAAATCAATAAGGCCCGTAATTATTGGCACATAGATTTAATGAAGTGTAAAACTTTGGTGTTACAACAAATTAAAATTCCATTAATGTCCATGGATAATGAAGAACAAAAAATGATTAAGAAAAAAATGCATTCTTTTCTTTTCTCATACATTTAATTCAGAATTATTTTTAATATAAGAAATACTTGAAAGATACTTAAAACAGCAATTTAATGGGAATTTAATACTTATTATGATGCAAGCCTAAGCACTTTTTAATACTTCCCAAACGGATATAGAATTTTGAACTAGTAACAGGCTTCATTGAATGGGCTTGGAGATTAATATGAAATGTACTACAGGAAGGTTAATTGGGCTAATTTCATGAAAGCGTATTCTAAATTAGCTAAACTTTTTTTATTTTTCCTTGACAGAATAAAAGGTCTGAAGCTACTGCCATTGAGTTTGGTTCTGAGATGTAGAAGAATCTGACTGATAGCACTGGGAACTGGGAAGCTGATATTTTATATGTGGATCACAGGGAATTCTCAAAAGCATTTTCTGTCCATGGGGGATGAATGAGACAGCCTTGACAAATATTTGCAGTAGAATGAGTGTCCTTCTTGTCTTATGCCATGATTACTGGTGGATAAGGATTCCATTTATTAAAGGTCTTTCCTGTTTTCATAAAAAACAAGCTTCTAACAGAGATAATATTATTTCCTGTGACACTGCTACACACATATTTTCCTTGTACACAACTAAAATGTTACTAATTTTTTTTTAGAGATGCAGAACAAAAGCTAATAAATTTGAGTAGAATATCAGTCACAACTTGTTCTGTCCATGCATATTCTTTATATGTGCAATCTGTATACATGCGAAATGATACCTAACTATTGCAGAATTTTTTTAGAGAAAGCGTACCTGGTGTGTCACAGAAGTAGTTGTAGATCTTAGATTACTTAAATACCATGGAAAAAACCAGAATGGCACAATCAAAAGACAAACACATTTACCTATCAATTTAAGTAAATTCAATACTAGGGAAACATTTGAATTTGTGTCTAGGTATAAAATATAAGCCCTTAGAATAAAGTATGCAAAAAAACACTCTTGTGAACAAGAATACAATATTTAAATAATAGCCTAGAGAGGGCCTGCATAGTTTTCACATAGGAATCTCACCTCTAAATAGTTAATCCATGTCCTCAGTTCTGATTCAGGACACTTCTCTTGACTGTCATTCCCCTGTGCTGAGAAATGCCCTCCTGGTGATGGCTGCTGTCCATGTCTTTCTCAGTAACTCCTTGCTAACCCCTTGGCAGAAGAAACCTATTTGCCCATTGGCAGCTTGATTTTCTGTCAGGCTTTGAAAGAAAGCAGAAGAAAACATCACTTGGGTAGCTATTTCCACTTACACATGGGAAAAAAGCAGAGAGAGAGACAAAAACGATGATGGGGCTGAATTTGACCTCAGGCCAGGCTGGAAAATGTGTTTTATGGTCTTCCAAGCATATTGAGAAGATGACAGCTAAGCACTGTAATTATAAAGATCAATGTTCTTAGAATCTCTGGTTAGTTATATGCCATATTATTTTTTACACTATAAATGCCTAAAGTAAGTTAAATACAAAACTAGAAATCATGGCTACTAACAATCAAATGTTTGAGGATATATTGAGAGAAACTGTTCTTCTTGCACCATCTCTTAAATTTCTGCTGCAGGATTTGAAGTTACTCAATTCTGACAGAAACCTGAGGGACAGTAGAGATGGGAGAGAGGCCATGGCTCAGGAATTAATCACTGCTGATCACAGCAAAAATCTATTCCTGTGGAAACCCTACCTTTTTCTTCCAAATCATATGCTTTATTGATGGACCTTACCTAACCAAAGGCATGTAAACCCCAAAATTACACTGTCATTCCTATCAAGTCAGATTTACAATACGAACAGAGTCTTTTTCTGAGCTTTTTTCGGTGGAAAATTCAGATCAGACATCAATCTACTACACTGCTGAAGCATTTTCCTCCAGAGCCAAGAGTGGATGTCTCTAGGTATTCTATGGTACACCTTACGATATAACTTACACTGATTTCATAGTGTAGAAACAGCAAAAGAAAATTTGAGTTGAGGTTTTTGTTGTTGTTATATTTCATAATTCCTAATATACCATTTATGGCAAACAATAGCTCAAGGAAAAACTTAAATGTTAAACGGCTGATGCAGATTTGGACAATTATTACCTATTATCTAGAAACAATGAAATAAAATAGATTTTAACCGGTTGGAAAACTGTTCCCGCAAAGACAGGACAGGACAGATATTAGGAAAGCAAAAATAAAGATTTCATTTTCTGTTAAATTAAAAAAATTATTCCCAAAATTTTGCTGAAGAAAGAGACCACTTGGCATATTTTAAATAATCTGGCTTTACCTACTTAGTTAATAAAGCTCAGATAATTTTATGGAATATCATTTGATTAAAAAAATCGTGATTCAGAACAATCAACAATATTGATATTTAGATAGAATTATAAAATTAGGATAGATATGGTTTTGATCAATAACAAAATGATTGGGTGAATCTAAACAAACTATTTGGCCTAAAACATAAGAAGGTTGTTGCCACAAAGTGTCTGACAGTGGGCCCAGCCTGACTGGTCTTTGCTGTCCAGCAGCTGCAAGTCAGGGGAAGTTCTGAACTTCATAAAGGGTTATTTTCTGAAGGAAAAATAAAAACATTTCAAGTCTCCACTTGATTATTCACATGTTTTTGAGCCTAATATTCCTAATTTTATTTTTTCTTCTCAATAAGCATGAAAACTAAGTATTCCTATTAGTTTTCAAAAAAAAAGGATGCTTTCTATTTCTCTCATCCTCACAGACACTAGAATTATAAAATATACCAGGGGATATGTACTAGTTATTTATGCACTTTTAGTAAAATGTAATTTTATTTAAGAACACAAAAGCATGGAGCAAGTCAGTGTGGAAACCAAGAGAGTTTTGGAGGAACTGAAAACATATGTATTGATCTTGGCCAGAAGTTTTGGGTGTTTTCTTTCTCCTTTGTCTTCATTGTGTATTGAGATATTTGTTTTCATCTGGGCTTACAAAGAAACACATTCATTTCATAGGACCTACAGATGTATTTTAATTAATTTAAAAAACAGCCACCAGCACTTATTAGTGTTCAATTATCTTGATTGTCTCCTATGTAAAACATTTATTGGTGTTTGCCTTTTTGATACACTAATCATAAAAACCCCAAACAAACAAACAAAAAAACCCAAAACCTTTTAAGTACTTTCTTCCAAATTTGCCTGTAAATTTCATCACTATGTCTGTCTCAGTCCCATCACTTTTATACCTGTTCAACTTTTACTGTGTTGTCCTGGGCACAGGTGCCCTGGCACTGGCAGCAGGAGTGTTAGGGGCCCCTGTGAGGAGAGACCTGTAGAGGTGGTGCCTCAGGGAAATGCATTTAAGATGCGGGAAAATTGCCAGTGAGCAGAGTGAACAAAAAAACCCCTGGAAAACAGGAGAGGGAACCAGAGGGAACTTGTTCTCTGGTCAGAGAAGAAGGAGATACTCTGAGTTCTGGAGCAGAGGACAGTTCTGAGCAGGAAAGAGCAGCACATGGGAGCCGTTATGGACTGACCACAACCCCTGTTCCCCCATCCCCCTGCACCCCTTGAGGTAGGAGGTGTTGCAGTTGGAAATGAAAGAGTGGAGTGCTTAGCCTATGAAAGAGGGAGGAAAGCGACATTTTAGTGGTTTTGTTCTTGTTTCTCCATACCCAAATCTATTTTATTTGGCTATAAATTAAATTAATTTTTCACAAGTTGAGTCTGTTCTCATTAAGGTACTTGATAAGCAGTCTTCCTGTCTTCATCTGGATCAATCAGCTTTCTCATTGTATTTTGTGCCCCTGTATCAGAGAGGAAGAGTGGGTGACTGGCAGGATGGGCATCTGGCTCTTAGCCAGGGTTAACCCATCACATGCTTACCTTTTTCTTAAGATTCTTCTTATGCTATCCCTTGCCTACACTTCTCAGTCTATCTGTAAAGCTTATTCTCCTTTGGATCTTGAATTCTCTTTATTAATACAGATAATATTTTTGTTATCTGTGTTCAGCTTTACAGGAATCTGTTACTGCATGTTTTATTGAAACTGATTAAAATACTTTCTTCTTGTTCCTTCCTTATGAGTGTCAGTCATCTTGTGATTGATCTGATACAAAGCTAACTGCAAAGGATACCGAAAGAGGTTTGTATGAAAAAGACCGCAAGAGAAAAATATCTACATAGCAATCATCTCCAAAAGCAGTCTGCATGTAATACATGGAATTACTAAGGGAATTATTCTGTTAAATAGCAATGAACTATCAAATTTAAACCCTGATGAAATGAAGATTTTAATTACATTACATTTCTGTACACAGAGGTTGCTGAAGTCCCTGAAACTACTTTGTGATCTGAACTCTATTTCAGCCCCAAACGGGCCCCCCATTTGGGGCTGAACTCTATTTAAGCCCCAAATCCTGAATTTTCTGATCTTCATTTTTCCTAGTACCTTTTCTAGGAAACTTCTTGTAGACTCTTCTATTTATCAGAGGGAAAGCAAGTTACCTGGTTGACAGATCATAAAGCTGCCCTACATTACACAAACATGCTGACTCCTGCAACAGGCAATTTGATTAAGTCTCCATCAAGATTAGAGAGTACATTTAACAACTGTGACAACTGATTTTAGGTGGAAACAACAGTGAACCATTGTAGGGTCTGTTTGGAGACAGCCTCTAAATATATAGCCATTTTCACATTCATGTTCACAAGTCCATAGCTGTAAGTAGTAATTTTCTATTGTTTGTTTTGCAACAGTATTTGCTAATGTATTTGAAGCAAATTTTTCTGTGATCCTTGCTGGGAGAGAGACACTGAAGTCCAGTTCAATTCTATGCTTTACTACCATACAGCAACATGAATAGGTCAGACAGAGGAGCTTTTAATTGATTATATTCTCAGACATTGAGGTCAAGGGAAGTCTCATCTGAAAAAAGTGAATGGGTTTAGGTTCTTGAAAGACCTTCTTTTTTTTTTTCTTTTTTTTTTTTTTTGAATACAGGTAATCAAATGAAGGAGTTTAAGAGGTGATCCATAATAAATTTGCATTGTAAAGCATACAATCCTAAATAGCATTTTTTTTTGCTTCCTGAGTTTAGCCTGTAGTTTGCTACCTGTCAAGCTGTGACTGCTTCCAAAATGTCACACGTTAACTTACCTTTCCCCAGATACAAAATATGCTAACCTTGACCTGTTGCTGGTTAGTTTTAATAGTTTCTTCCAATTACTCATTTTTAACTTTTGTCCATAATTCCTGTACAATTGCACGCATTAAAACTGCAGCATGTAAGCAAATACAGTTTCACATCTACATTAAGAAGATTTCTCATTCTTTTTTCTTGATGACAACTTATCCTTCTCTTTCTATTTTTTTCTTCATATAAAAACAACATCAGAGAAAAAAGAGGATTCTTCCCCTGTCAGATTATCACTACCATCAATGACATAAATAGAAGTTCATTACACAACCAATGGCAACATTTCATGATGTTCCTGGAAGTGGGTTACAACTACCTCTGCCACCTTTTGGATACAATTCATGATTAACCAGAATTGCCTTATTTTTTATTAGGAAACCCTCAGGGCACAGATAGAAACATAAAAAAAGTAACTTGAATCCTTTAAGAGATCAAAAAAAGAAATAAATTAAGCAAGTCAATGTGCTGATTTCAGACACATGTTTTTTATTAATATTATTATCTGAGGTTATTCTGGTGAAGTTGTAATAGGGTTCTTTTTGACATTGCAAAAATTATACTTCAGTAAAGATTACTTTTATTTTCAGAGACTGCTTTAAAACAATTGAACAGAAAATCACAATAATCATGGAAGAGTCTGATTAATACTTACTTTGAAGCACACCTGTAAGGCACATTCTTTCTTTTATAACATTTCCTAGGTTGTTAGTGCTGGACTACCACAGGAAAACAAAATCTGTCCACTGAGATAAACAGGCAGAGTTGTACAGGTTATGACTACTCATGCTTTTTTATCATTTCATTGTGTAGCAGACTTAAGGTGATTTTTAGGAACAAATAAGCCAATTTACTCCTGCACATACAGACTCAGTATCAAGAAAGCCCAGATGGGACTAAAAACCAAATCAAGCATATAAATTTGAGTCAGATATTTGAGTCATGACAGTTGAACTGGAAACCATAAGCAAGTCACCAAAGGTAGTGCTTTTCATTTAATGTAAATTTAATGTAAAAACAGCTGCTATTGCTTTTAATCCAGCCATTTGATAACACTGAAAGATTTTATCTGTGTGGGAAAAAAATAGGATACAGGTATTAGTTTCAAATTTATTTTTCAAGGAAATAAAAATGAAAACATTACATTCTTTACATTGCTTTGAAGCAATATTTTACCAAAGATTACAAAAGTTATCTTTCAGGGAATGGTGTGAGAGGAGGAAAAAGGGCCATCCCTTTCTATATATTTGAATCCCCTCCTCTCAATTTTGACATTTTTTGACATCATTTAAGAAAACATTCTTTCAATTTTACTTGCAACATATTCATATAAATATACATCTAGAAAATTATTTCTAATTATTTTGTCTAATCAGAGTAGTATACAACTGTATAATTGTTTTATAGGACTCAAAATACAAGCTAATTAAAGTTTGTATAAAAAAGATTCAAAATGCTTCCTGTTTTTAATCTATTTACCAATGTTACTTTATCAATCTATGTCAGAGTTGATCCACTTAAAATAGTAACTGTTCTAACAAGCACGCAAACCTGCTTGATTTTTTTGAGGAAAAATCATCAGAAAAAGCCTATTTCTGCTTCTGTACATAAACTGCACTGCTAGAATGGCTAATGGGAATTATTCTTCTTCATACCAAGAATAATAGGCATTTTAGTCTTCTTTTATGAAGGCACATAAAAAAGACTTGACTCTCACAACTCTTTTTTTAAAAGATGACTCTGAACCTTTCCAGAGCTACCATACTCACACTAATAACCGACTAGCCTACAGAAAAAAATAAAGATCCATAAAAAGCACAGACAAATGGAAAAAATATCTGTTGAATACTTACATAGTTATCACTGAATGGCAATGCTATGTACCTGGGGCTAAGTGTATATTTTGCCATCCATTTTGTGTGCTGTTATTAATTTTTAAAAATATTGATATAAAAAATTCAAATGCAAAAAGCTGTAACTTACATTGAGATTTTTAGTCATGCATCAGAATACACATTACTCCCTGATTGAAAGACCATTTATTATAAACAAAAAATGCATTTAGTAGGCATTGTAATGTGGGGTTTTTTTAACTTTCAAAAGTAATTGCATTTCCCCTCACTTTATGGCAGTGCACATGCCCTCAGGTGTTGTGAAATAAAAAGGATTTTCTGGAAATTCTGCAGGTAGATATTTTGATGATGAAAAAATATCTTCTTTTAGTTGCTATTTGGATGGTAGTCAGCTCCAATTTCAGATAATTTTTTTAAACTATATATTAATAATTACTGTATAGCTGCTTGCATTCATGCAATTTTATTGTAATTTTTTTTATAAATTTGACTAAAATCTAGTCCTGTTTAATTCTAATACACTGTTTAGCACTATGTTTTTTTCTCTTTACTCAAAATCTGACTACATAAATCATTCCTAAAAACCATCAACCTGAAGAAGTTAATAGAATTAGTCAGTAGTTAATATATTTAATCAAGGTAGAGGTAAAATTTATTCAAATGGTGATATTACATGTTTTCATGACCATTTTGCAATCCCTGCCTATGTGTTTCTCTTTGCCAGCAGTCTTCAGGGTGTTAGCCTCGTTTCACTGTGCCACTAACAATGGAATTCCAGTATAGGAAAATCAGAGTACTTTTGGATGTTACCTGCCATAAAGGAAAGTTAATTTTTACTCCACTTAAAACAGGATATAAAATTAACTGTCTCATGACACATCTTTTCCTGTGGCAGTCAGGTTTCCAATCACAAATACAGATAGGTGTCATAAATGCAAGTTATGTTCCATCTAACAGAAAAAAAACAAACAAACAAAAAAAAAAACCGACTAATCATAGGCAAGAAAATTATATTTGGAGAGCTAAAATATTTATTATGTTATTGATTAAACTTCTTCATAACTTAAAGTTATTCTGATAAAAGAATGTACTGGATTTAGCTCCTAGTCCACCTACTTAAATTAACTGCAGGAAAATGCCCTTAAGGGAGAGCCTGAATGCTAGAATGCAGAGGGATCTCTCTGGGACTGTAAAGATGATATTGAACATTTTTCATGACATATTACTTCTAGTTGTTTCTGGAACAAATGCCAGAGGTGAAGAAAGGCAAGGTCTAAGTAGCCCTTCAGCTGGTATAAATTAGAAACCATCTCAGCACTGGATCAAGCTGAAGAGTTGGAAAGGTCAGAAAATTTAAAAGATGCTTTTACTGCTGTCTCTGACTTTGTATTTGGGTGGCACCAAGAATGTCTATAGCAATGAGCAAAAATTGGATCGTGTCTTAAGAGGTTATTATTTTTATTCATTAATAGGTAAAAAGCATTTCTATCCTGGCCATAGTATTTTGGGATAGAAATTCTTAACACTATGAATTACTGAGCTTTTCTGTGAGGGTTAAACTGCAGTCCAATTCTTTGGTGTTTTATTATTCCAGACCCTGGACCAAAACTCTGAGATTTTGCTATTTTATCCTATCCATCCTCTGGAAGCAATGAAGCAATGAAATTCTAAATCAAAATCATTACATATCTATATAGATGTAGATATAAAAGTATCATATTATTAAAATAAGATTTATGTTGATAGTCTACCATGTAATCCCTTTGCCCACTCAGAAATTCCACTCACTATTTCATGTACAATAATAAAACATCCCATAGCTCTCTGCTGTAGTTTCCAAAGTCCTTTAGGAATAATGTCAGAGGGCATTACCATTTGATTGATGTCACTAGAAAAATATTACTCCCTTTTGGCAGCATTTAATGATTCAGGTCGCTAGTCTGAACCACACTCGGTGGCTTTATCAAGTACACAAAACCTTTCTTCAAAGAGAGTACAAAAATGGGAGTTTTTCCTTTTGACGGAAAATGTGAACCCATCTCAGGCACTTATTTTTCATACCTGCACAAGTGTATTTGAAAACAAAGTAAACCTATAATAATAAATTCAAAATCAGTTTATTTGTACTAGCAAGTGTTCTATAAAGGAAACAAACAAATAATGCTCTCAGGGTCATATGAAGAAAACATCATAAAAAAGTAAAAGGATTCACTTCAGATCTTTTATGAAAATTTTTTCTGAGGTTCTACAACCAAACAGAGCTATAATATTAACAGCAAATGCAATTAAAATTATGAGTGAAGCATTATGAAGCTTATAACTATTAGAAAGTCAACAACACCTAATTACAAAATTAGCTCTCTTAAATAGTAAAATGGGAACATGTTTTCTAAAATGCATTACTTTCATAATTGAAATTACTACCTTTTGATTTCTAATATTTTGAAGACTTAGCTAATTAATTTGGAGCCAAGGCCTTTCCAAGAAATACCTTATTTTACAGGTATGAAACATTAAAGAACTCTATTTTTGTAAGCAAATGCTGCTCAACAGTTAAGCAAAAGACAATTTAATTATTTTTTTCTCTCCTGAGTTTTAAGGATAATTGATTCTGTCATATGACAGATTACATTTTCAGTGTCTCAGAATAGAGACCTCAGACAACACTGAGTACTTGTGTCATGATTCAGTCAGCTCCCATATGATGCAAATCAATATAACTCTATTGAATGTACTAGAGCTACATGTATTTACACCAGCTAAAGATCCAGACTTTTATATTCACCAGACTGTCTGTCTCATTTTCAGAGGCCTCTCCAAGTACTGCTGCTTTCACTTCAGGTAAATGTATTCCATACAAATTTACATATTAAAAAAAAACTCCAAAAAGCTCATGACAGTGAAAGTGAGATTATGGTTGCAGATTAAGGTGTCTTTATGTATATATTCACATGTGAACTAGAGATCAGCTCATTTGCACATTATATGTGTATTGTCAACTGAAAATCCCTCAGGTATCTTTCCATCTGCCATGCCATTGGGTTTCTACGCTTCTATAGGTCCTGCATCATATTTGAATCTATGAGGGTATCGAAGCACCTAAAATGACACAAGGTGCCTTTATGACGGGAAGTGATCCACATGATATTCAAAATAGTAAGTGGAGATTAAAGAGCAGTTCAGCCAGTAACAGTTCAGCAAAATAGAAGTTCAAGGTAAGATTCCAGATTACAAGAGTTTAGTGCCATTTTTTATTCTTTGGGATGTCTGTTTATGTGTCTAAAAGCTATAAAGTAAAACCTACAGCTACACTTATCTTTTTGAAATGAAGAGTTAATTGAAGCCTAAGAGCATATCCCATAGTGTTTACAATGGCAACGGATGCCTCTGGGAAACTTAATGCTGTGTTTGGGTGGCTGATCAACTAAACAGCTTTTGAGACCCTATTTCCAACACTGACAATATTGACTAGATAAATAGATATCCATTGGTGTCCTAAACTGTGTGCTAAATCCTACCCTGAGTAATGACAGTAATTTAGCCATCACTTTTCCTAACATTTCAAGTGCTATAAATTACTTTTATTCTGTTTATAGGGAAATTCCATAGCCATTCACTCTTCTCTGATTATGGAACCTTTTCCATGGCATACATGATCTGTAAACATGTGTGGAACCTCAGCTAATCTGTGCTAGCAGTATGTTGTAATTCTCATCCCCAAGTTCAAATTCTAAGCGAAAGGACAGGGATACCTGAGCAGACAGTTTATGTGGTCTTTTTCACTTGATACTAACAACATATTTTGAATACTCAGAAAACCAGCTAATTTTCATGGTTCAAAACAGAAACCCAAAACATGGATGTAATAAGGGATTGAAGGCATATAAAGCTTTTAGACCTGTTTTAGAAAGTGCACCGGTAGGGTGTGGCAAGGTACCATCCCTCTGTACTGCAGAATCACTGCATTTAGTGTTTCTTCTGAAGGGGATGTGATCATGTTTCTATGGCTGAGCTACAGCTTGGCAGCTGCTAGCTACTAGCAAACACAAAGTCTAATATTCTTTTTAAAGGTAATGTGTTTCTTTTGATTATGTAGTCTGTGGTTTGGTTGTGTGGAAGACAAAAAAAAAAAACTGCTTGCAAAATAACCCAACTGTTTCCAAATGTAATTAATCCATTCACTGATGGCTAGAAACCATGAGCATGATGGACTCACTGTACTCTTTCATCTTCCCAGTCATGAACTTTACAAGTATTTACAAACTATTGTATGAGGCAACTCAAAGGTCAGAAAACATGAAAAGAGTTTTGGCTGGAATTTTTCTGACAAAGCCAAGTTTTACTAAAAAATAGTATTTCATTAAGCTCCAGAACTTTTTGTCCATACCTTCTACTGAATTTAAGGTAGTATTTTGAGATTTTTTAGGCTCCTGACAAAACTTGAAAGTCTTAAAGCAAAGGATACTGGAGCATGTCTGTCAAGAGCACAGGGGTTTTTTGTATGCAGCATGGAAATGAGAACCTTCAACACATCACAGCTGGTCTGTGAGAACAACATTCTCACAGTCAAATGGCTAATAGCAACAGGCCAGCTTCTGAGGTGTAATAAGATTAGCCAACAGAGTCTAAAAAAAATTCTAACATGCTGGAAATTTAGAAAAAAAACCCCAAACCCTATAAGTAGCTGCTGTAATTACCTCCTTATCCACAAACATTTCTTATATATCAAATGCCATGTTTTTCAGCTTGTCTAAATGTAATAAATAACTTGAAATTTTACCAGAAATGTGTATTTCTTTTCTAAAAAATTAACAAAACAACAAATCTTTTCATATTAATAGAAGCATACCCCTTTCCTTCAACCAGCAGTGTACCTAAAGACAATATAGTGTATAAATATTAAGGCCAAATTTGCAAAAGCAAAATAAATTTTGTAATGGAAATCTTACATGCATTAATAATTGTTGACATAAATTACAGCATTTACATATGTAACCAGATGACTAAACATGAAAATTAACTATCTCAGCAGTTGCAAGAGATACAATCACCTGTTTTGCAATTATGTGTCCATCCGGTTAATTCTGGAAATGACTGCAGGTGCAAAATTGAAGCCTGGGTTATATCTCCTTTTAAAGCATGGTTCTTAATGTAATTTCCATTTTAATATGCATTTGCAGCATATATTGTAATTGTTTGTCTAGAACTCAGTCTATGATTTGAATACATAATATCCATAGCAAAATTTGCATATTACAGCTCCAGAATACCAACTGTATTTTTAAACGCCTATTGATTGGAAAGTAGTAATTTGTGTGCAACATGCAGAAGCTACTGAAGTGTTTCAGCATTATTTTTACATTATAAAGTTTAGTAGCTCATATCACCTACGATGCCTACTGAAATTAAAGAATGTTATAGAACACCAGAAAAATGCATCCAAAAATTTAAAATTCTGAATTTGCTTTGAAATTTTTCTTCAATATGACTTTTGTTTAAAGTGCAGGTTTTCAGACACACTTTTTCTTTTAGCATTTTATTTATCTCTTTGATATCTCTTAATGCAGTGATAAATATCTTGAAAACAACATGGAACTCTGTGAGGCCTAGAAACTATCAAAAATATTCCAACTGTCTTTCCCTCACCACTCTGCAAATACATCCATCTTACTACTTGTGTTTATTGCTGCTTTCACCAAGAACCTGAGTGAGAGCTTCAGAAGTTCCATTTACAACACTGCATGGTGGTATGGCAATCAAAAACTGAAGAGAAGAAACCATTGCATTCTTTTTCACTCAAGTTTTCCAATCCTGCATGCATACATCTGCAAACTGGACAAGTGAAAAATTTGCTCTTCATCTTCTCCCTCCTCCAACTATTTTTTTTTTTAAATCAGAATGAGAAAAAAAGAAAAATTATTCTCTGTTTTTACTTTTTTTTTTTATCATGTAAGTTGCACTTTCTAGAAATGTACACAACACTCAGATCCACAGCAACTTTTGGACCATTCTCTCTCTCTCTTGGCTTTGTTTTTTTTTTTGTTGTTGTTGGGTTTTGTTAGTGTTTTGTTTTTTGGTTTTGTTTTTGGTTTTTTTTAGATGGTGTGAGCGCACCTTTACCAAGCAGTATTAAAATCATGTGATGTTACAGTACAGTCAATTCCTTTCCAGTTTACCAGTCTACTTATTGCCAAACCCTAAATAACCCAAGGTTATTTGCTAATGAACAGAGAGAATACCTGACAGTTCAATTATTAACAAGACGGTGAAAATGAACAGGTTCCAGTTAAAAGAGTAGATCTTCATTTGGGGAAAATGTGCTGCAAATCTAATGACTCAGTTTTTGTTGTGAATTTATGAAGACAACAGAATATTTCTTCTTAGGCTTGCACTGAAGATTAGCTTTTTATTTGCAAGGAATGGTTGCTTTTGAAGTATATAATATGCCTATTCAAGAGCTATCATGGCACTATCAAGTTTACTTACAATTGAACTATCAAGGGATTAATTTCCTAGACAAAAAGTTTAGTTCTAGTGGGTAAATATTAGAGCTTGTTCAAAAAATCAGACTAACCACAACTGCAATTAAAAAAAAAAAAAAAAAAAAACAAAAAAAAAAATGTTGAAAAAACCCCACTATAATGAACCAAGTATGTACACAGTTCTTTAATGAATGGCAAACTAAACTTTTCATTTTAGTTTGACAGCTATATTGATGGAAAAATCTTTAATCCAATACAAGGAAGTGTGGAGAAGGTACGCATTATACCTCTACCATTACCCTTATGGCCATATCTGCCACACAGTTGTAGGGCAAGAATAACTTTATAATCTCTTAGTAGCCTTATAAGAATTTTCAAAAACATTGTTACTGGGTGTCTCTGGGTACTTAATACCAAAAGAGCCTTAAGGTTAGCTTTTGAAACACACTTTTTTAGACAGACATCCATTAAAAGATAGACATCCATTAAAAAACTGTCTTGGATAATTTGTGGGCTGACCATTTGTGTCATTATTCTCTACATAATTTGAAAATATATATTGTTCTTTAGCAATCTAAATGGTGTAGAAGTTAAAATACTATTTACCAAATGCAAACAAAATTTAACCAAAACCACTCTAATTATATATTTGGATAAATATCAGGGAAGAGTACAGTACATAAACTAAGTAAATAAGTTGTCATTAAACAGTAGAAAAGTAGGAAGAATATTGAGGGAGGAAAGGTGTTTAAAAATAAAATAGAAATTGGGTATTTCTCAAATACAGCTAATAATTATGAACATATCCAAACCATAAGTAGACTTAGCATGGGAAAATGAGATATGCTTCAATATCAGATATCACAGCATGAATTCTGGGTGTTTTTTCACTGAGTTCTGTTATTCCGTATTTTTATTCAAGCATCTCTGAAGGCCGATATTACCTGTTTCTGCCAACATAACATGCTACTTTAACTCATCAAGCTAGATCAACATCCTGGGATACATTAAGCACCTTGAAGAAAAGTGCTGAGTTGTGTAAAAGTTTGATTCAGTTTTTATAACTGTCTGTTGCTGTTGGGGATCTCTGAGACCACAAATAACAAAGAAAACCATTTTTGCATAGCCTCCAGGACGTGGCTGAAGGACAGTATAGCACTGCCCACCAAGTTCCAATCTGTGTCTTCGAACTGTAAATCAGGTGTCCTGTGTTTTGCAGCTGAAAGCAAGGATTGCAGTTTGAAAAATAATAGTTTTTAAAAGCAGTTCCATTAAAAATATTTATCTTTCTTCTACATAATGGCAATACTCAGAGATCAGTTCCATATTACTGTTCTCTCTGAAGACAGGCATGCAAGGAAGATGACAAAGTGACAATACAGTTACAAAACATCTCGTGGGGTTTTTTTTGTTTTTTTTTTTCAATAGTCAGTTCAGTGAGAGTTGAACATTTCTCCCAGATACCCAGAAATACATTTTTAACTGATTTGTTAGACCCCAGTTCACTTTATTGGAGGAAAAAAATGAGCAACTGTATGTTGACTCAGTTGTCTATTACAATGAAAAGAGGCTAAGAGGTCAAATGAACTTTTTTTCATGGTTGCACATTTTAACATAGTAACATAGTTACAGTGTATTTATAGCTACCTGTTTAATCTTTACTTTTTGAGGGGATTTTTTTAGCATTCATGATTATATAAGGCATTATGATAACTACTTAAACATAAGTTAGTATCATTTTTTAAGACTGATACTTTCATTACATTTTTATATACACACACAACATGCTACTGAAAAAGTATGCAAATAAAATAGCTTTTATTAAAAAAAAAACAAACCAAAAAACCCAACAACAACCACAAAGAAAACCAAAACCAAAACAAAAAAAACCAACCAAACAAAAAACCAAACCCTCTGTATCTGGGTTCAGTCAATCCTTTTAGGAATCAAGTTTCAGTTATGTCTCAGTAATGATTATTTTCTTTTCTTGCTTGGTTTTGGAAATCAAAAATCAGATAAAAATGGACAAAATTTTCTTAAAGTGGGTCAACAAGTGGTTGCTGTGGGAAACAGAGATACTAAGAAATCTCTTATTCTCATTGCTTGAGGAAAATACTAGTTGTTTTTCTGTGCCTCTCATGAGGCTTCTCCTGAAGTGATATACTTTAAATTACATTATATTTTTCAAGGCAAGATGCTTGACAGGGGATATAAATATATATAATTTATTTCTATAGGAAAAAAAATTACAAAATGAAGGATTGCAGTTTGAAAAATAATGATTTTAAAAAACAGTTCAGCTTCTAGTAGCTATAAATTAAGAGTGTATTGGAAATATATTTGGATATTTATCTTATCTATTTAAAATATTTATTTTTTTTCTATGTAATGGATTACAGCAATGTAGGGTGACAAGGTACATTACCTTACATGAGAACAACCATCTTTATAGGCAGTAGAAGTGAAATACAAGAGCCCTTAGAAAGTGCTTATTAACTTGTTTTTCTTTCCACCCACCCTGTCCAAAGCATGGTGAAGGGAAGAAAGATAATTGCAAGAATAATGGTATCAATAAGCTTAATAGATTATTGCACTCTTTTTGAAGTATTGTTTTGTAGAGCTTATACCATATGTTCCAACACTTCATAAAGTGAAGGTGTCAGTTTTTTAATGAACTATTTTATTTTTCAATTGTATTTTGAGTTTTAGAACGGAATTTTAATTTAGTTTTTAATAACTAAGAATGCTATGAATACACTTTTTTGATGTTCTTGTACACATTATAAATGAAAGTAGAGACCAGTCTATTGATCTATTAAGCCTCAGAGAAGTTATCTGCTAACAAATTTTTTTAGATATATTTTCTATCTTGATACATTCTGAAATAGATTCTTGCTAGAAAATAATTACTTTGAGTTCAGACTTTTATAGACATATGTCTCTATACATTGACCTGCCTCCAGGCATGTAAGTGCAATCTTTTGCCTGGAAGGCAGCCATATTGACTACTACTACTAGGAATGGCAAAGTAGGAACTTTTATATCATTTATGGACATGCTGTTCTGGTCATGTGCCTACAGGCTTAAGCTGTCTGTAAAGTATCTATGCATCAACTTTTCTGGGAAGACTTTTTAAGCGTCAAACTATATTTCCTCATATGTAGCTTTAAAGTTCTCACCAACAAGTCTGAGCTGATCCTCCACAGTAGAAAATTTAATTGACTGCCTTCCAAGAATAGTTAAGCTTAAAGATTAGCTCAACATTTAATAAGAAAACACCCCAGATATTATATACTAAATACAAGTTTATAGGGAATTAGAGTACAGTCAATGAGTACAAGTATACATAGGACATAAAGTGCATCAAGGTTTTGTTAAGAAAATACATTTGATTCAATGACTTCTCTTCATACTTGTGCTCTGCAACCTTAAAGTCAGTAAGCCATTTGTATTTTGAATGATCCATTAGATTGTCATGAAACACTAGCCTTGCTTTCCACCTCCCCAACGCACTGCCACTAGTCATGCATTTCAGCACGTATGGACTGCACCTTTTAGACTTTCTGTAACACAGAGGGTTACAGCCTTATGCAAAGGAACTAGGGTAATTATCAAAAAATCACAGAATCACAGGATATGCCGAGTTGGAAGGGACTCACAAGGATCATTGAGTCCAACTCCTAGACCTGCAAAGGACCATCCCGAAGAGTCACACCATGTGCCTGAGATTATCATCCAAACACTTGAACCCTGGCAGGCTTGGTGCTGTGACTACTTTCCTGTGCCCAACCACTGTACCAGTGCCCAACTAACCTCTGGGTGAAGAACTTTCTTCTAATATCTAGCCTTAACCTTCCCTGACACAACTTCAGGCCATTCCCTCAGGTCCTGTCACTGGTCACCACACAGAAAAGATCCATGCCTGCTCATCTTCTTCCCCTCACAAAGAAGTTGTAACTGCAAGGAGATCTCCCATCTGTTTCCTCTTCTCCAGACTGAACACACCAAATGATCTCAGCTGCTCCTCATATGGCTTCCCCTCATGGCCCTTCACCATGTTTGTTGCCCTCCCTTGGACACTCTAACAGCTTAGTATCTTTCTTATATTGAGGTGCCCCAAACTGCATAGAATATTCAAGGTGAGGCCATCCCAGTGCAGAGCAGAGCAAGGCAATCCCCTCTCTCAACTGGCTGGTGATGCTTTGCCTGATGCCCCCCAGGACATGGTTGGCCCTCCTGGCTGCCAGGGCACTGCTGACTCAGATACAACTTGCTGTCAAATTGCCCCCAGGTCCCTTTCCATGGCATTGCTTTCCAGCATGTCATTTCCTAGTCTGTACAAACATCCAGGATTGCCACATCCCAGGCGCAGAATCCAACACTTCCCCTGGTTGCTGATTGTCCAGTTGTCTGATTTTTCCAGGTCTCTCTGCAGGGCCTGTCTGCCTTCAAGGGAGTCAACAGCTCCTCACAGTTTTGTATTGTCTGCAAACTTGCTTAGTATCACTTCTAGTCCTGCATCCAAGTAATTATGAAGATGCTGAAGAGCACAGGGCCCAAGATGGAGCCCTGTGGAATTCCACTAGTGACAAGTCACCAGTTTGATGCTACTTCATTCACTATTACCCTCTGTGCTCGACCTGCTCATCCACCACATGATGTGTTTATCCAGTTGTGTGCTGGACATTTTGTCCAGAAGGACCCTGTGAGAGGCAGTGTTGAAAGCTTTACAGAAATCCAAAAAGATTACATCAGCTGGTTTCCCTTTGATCAAGTTTGATAAGCAGGACTTTCCTCCCATGAAGCTGTGCTGGCTGTGACCCATGACCATTGTCTTTCAGGTGTTTTTCAATATCTCCCAGAATAATCTTCTCTGTAACTTTACCAGGCACTGAAGTGAGACTGACATGCCTATAGTTTCTGAGGTCCTCCTTCTTGCCCTTCTTGAAAATCAGGACAACATTTGCCAGCTTCCAGTCAGCTGTGACCTCTGCAGATTCCCAAGACGGCTCAAAAATCAAGAGCAGTTTTGTGGTTATAGCAACTAGTTCTTTGAGGATTCTGAATGAATCATATCAGGATTCTCGATGTGTAGATCCAGCTGGAGTAGCAGATTCTGCACAATTTCATCTGGGAGTTGATCATTCTCACAGTCATGGTTCTCCAGCTCAGGGCACTGAGACAGCCTTGGTCTGTCACCTATATTGAAGACAAAGAAAGTGTTCAGCATCTCTGCCTTTTCTGTGTCCTTGTTTGTGAGGTGACCATCCTCATCCTGTTATGGGCCAGTGATGTTTCTATACTGCTTATTGCCATTAATGTATTTGAAAAAACTCTATTTATTGTCCCCACATTTCTGGCCAGCTTCAGCTCCCGTTGAGCTTAGGCTGCACTGATTTTCTCTCTGCAGCAGTGAGCAGCATCTCTGAATTTTTTTCAAGTCACTTGACCTTGCTTCCACTGGGCATACACCTTCCTTTTTTGCCTTTTCTCCAAGAGAAGATTCCTGCTCAGCCAAGCTGATCTTCTGCCTTGCCTGTTTGACTTCCGCCATTTGGAAATTGCCTGCTCCTCTGCCCTTAGGAGGTTGTGTTTGTAAAGTGACCAGCACTGATATGCCCCAGCATCTGCAAAAACATTTTCCCAGGGGACTTTACTTACAAGTTCCCTGAGCAACCTGAAGTCTGCAAGCCCCGAGTCCAGAGCTGAGATTTTGCTGGTATTTTTTCTTCTGTCAACAGAGATTTGAAACTCCATCATTTAGTGGTCACTGGGGCCAAGACAGCCACTAATCTCCACTTCACTCACAAGATTCACTCTATTGTCAAGCAGCAGAACAAGGAGAGCATCTTTCTGAGGTGGCTTCCTTAGGACCTGTTTCATAAAGTTGTCATCCAGGTGTTTTAGGAATCTAATGGCCAGGGTTGTAGCAGCTGTTTGATGCTCCTAGTTAATTTCTGGTGAGTTGAATAAATAAAAAGGCAGTTGATTTGGAAGTGTCCCTTAGTTCCTCAAAGAGTAATTCATCGGCATCATCATCCTGGCAGCGAGCATCCTACAGCAGACTCCTACGATGAGTCA
The DNA here is from genome assembly GCA_013396755.1 of Sclerurus mexicanus. Classification (NCBI taxonomy): domain Eukaryota; kingdom Metazoa; phylum Chordata; class Aves; order Passeriformes; family Furnariidae; genus Sclerurus; species Sclerurus mexicanus. Next base: position 103,446 of record VWZF01003276.1, read on the forward strand.
TTGTTTGTTTGCTCCTTAATTCTTACACAGAGGTTCTCAACTGTGCCATTGCCACCTATGAGCCCCATACATTCTAACCCCTCTATTCCATATAGTGCCACCCTTCCACCTCTTCTGCCCTGTCTACCCCTCCTGAAGAGCCTGTAACCATCCAACAGGGCACTCCAGTCACAGGACACATCCCACCAGGTTTGACTTATGCTAATAATGTCAAATCTCTGACATTGGGACTTGGCCAAAGCTTTGAGCCGCTCTTGTTTGTTCCTCATGTTGTGTGCATTGGTGTAGAAACATCTCAGGTATGGTACATTATATTTAGTTACTATATATTTTTTTAAAAATTATTATGGAAAAAGAATTCCAATTATATTTTTCATGAGGAAGGAAACTATTTGATATGTAGGCAGCTTTGCTTTTTTTCAGACACATGGATCAGGAAAAATGATGTAACTGTGATGCTAGACTTTTGCTCTAATGAGTCTTTATGAACTCAATGAAAGCAGATAAGAGGTGCTGAAAACCTAGAAATTTCCCGTCAGACACAGAGGAAATCTATTGTTCTCTTTCTTTGCATTTCAGCTACCTTAATGAAAGCAGTAATAGTTGCAGACCCCATGCCTTTTTGCCATATAGTCACGATTTGTCCTTTCACAAAAGAAAATCAGAAAACTGTTGAGTATTAGAAATATTAATGGTTGTTAGAAAACTGTAATAAAGGGTTCCTCTTCTAAAGCATTGTCAGGCTTTTATGTCATTATTCATGAGTGACTAACACATTCAGAAAGTAGCTCTGATACCCAGGGAAGCAAGGATGACCAGCAGGAAAGAAGGGTGCAAGGAAAGGAATTTTTCATATAACTCAAATACCAGGGCTGTGTGCAATACATGAGTTGTAGAGAAGTGAAAATGAATTATTTTCCATGAATGTTGAGAGTAGCATATCATTTGAAAAGAGAGGTAGGTCAAACCTCTACAGTGGTTGAAATATCTGAAGATTAGTGTGGTGTGGGGGTGGAAACAGGAAAGAAAAGTAGAAATAGACCAGACAAAAGCAGACCAGACTAGAATTTTCTAACAAGAAAGATAACATAAAGGTATTCGTATGTGAGCTCTTTTGATGGCACTTATTATTTAAGCTCTCAACAAAATTACATGGGGTTTTTTTACACCATATTTAACAATGTTTTAAAAGGATATTACAACAGAAGACAGGAGCATCAATAATTAAAACATAAAATAGACTGTTAAAAAAAGTGTACTTCATGATTCAGTAGATAGCCAATTGTTGAACTGTATTTGTTTAATTACATTGTAAATCACTAAATATGTTCCAAGAAATACAGCCCCCATTCATGACTGTGAAATATCTGAGAAATGGTGTTGAAATAAGCAGCGAATTGTGGATCAGTGATTGTTTGTCTTCCTTCTCATGCTATTAGATGGGACATATTTTTTACTACAAGTAACTGTAAATTAAAAAGTAAAACCAAACTCAACCAAACAACCCCTTAAAATTAGATTTTTGCAAAAAACATTTGTTTTCTACCTTAATTACTTAAAAATATCTAGAATTAATAGGCTCACTTAATTACATGAAATAACCATTCTTATGATTTTACAATTTCATTCTTAATCCAAAGTCATTTAAAGTGATCTGTTTATCTAGGAATCTGGAATCTATTTATTTGTATCATTATGGTTGTTATCAGATCAAACTAATAATATGAAAAATACTTAAAAATCACAGTTTATAGTGAACCTCTTTTTTGATTGATAAGAATATTTGTTATATTTTTCTGGAAATATTAAAATACATATTTTTCTTCAGCATACTGTCAAGGAAGGATATTACAAATATACATAATGCTTAAATTGCACATTTTGTCAAACTCATATTCATACAAGGATGGAATGTTCTGGCATGTCTTTCAAAAATGACACTTTCCAACTAGATAACACTGAAGGTTAGAAAATTATATGAAAGACATGAGAAGATTTTAATAAACATTATACAAAAGTGTCTAATGTTATTCATGCAAGCTTTTAGATGGATTTTCTTCAGTCATCTTTCACTCTTTTTTTAATCCTGTTTCCTCCAAGAAATTTAACTGATAGTTTATCAGAAAATAAATGTTAAAGTTGAAGGATACAAATCTGTAAACAATCTGCAGACACCTTCTAAGGGTAAAATTAGATATGGAACATTGCTGAACCTCAGGATACCATTGTCAGTAGAGCAACATAAACATTGTATGATGTGTTGAAATCACCAGTTTATTATTAAACGAAGGAATTACACAGCAGAACATTCAGTACTGGGTTCACATATACAACAAAATGGCTTCCTGTCCTGTCTAGTTTAAGAATGCACAAATGTAAGGAACAAATGCTAAAGCCATCCCCAGTAGGAAACTCTTCTAATAACAAGAAGGAAATGCAGTTTCACTGCTGGAGAATTTCTTTGGTTTTAAAAATTTAAGCTCCCATCAAGAAATAGAGGCCCTTACAGCATAACACTAAAATCACTGAAATCCTTTGAGCAAAGCTACTAGAACTGAATTCTACCACCAGATATGACTTGAAATACAGTGGTAAAAAGCACATGATTAAAGTAAAAAAAAAAAAATCAGTTTTAACTTAGATAACACAAAAATATATGTAGCTTTAAGGAACAAAAATTACATCCTAGTATATTTATCAGTCTTTTTGTTGAGTAATATATCTGGTGCAGGTAGATCTGTTTGCAAGTTGCATGTTGAGATGCAGATTGAGCTTTTGGTGGGAGCCAGAGGAAAAGGGCTGTGAACTTCCAAGCTTTGGATAACAAAAGGGCATGAAGGGCATGTGGTGCCAGACAGGTGGTTGGACACTGGGAGACACAGCAGGAGCTATAAAATGCCAACTTTATGGATAACAAAGGTGATGAAGATTGGTGCACCAGTGAGCTGGATGAACACTGAGAGACATGGCAGGAGCAGAGGACTTGGAAAAGCAAGACTGTAAAGGTATAAAAGCCCAGGAGTTCCTTTTTTGGGAGTCCCTCCTTGGAGGCCCCAGCTCCAGCTATTTCTGTGTTACTGTGCTGTGAATAAATGGCTCTAAGGAACGAGACACCTGAGACCCTGCTATGGGAAACATGGGGTCGAACTGGCCAGGAAACCTGGTCTGACTGTGTGTAGGTGGGCAGTGCAGGGAGTCAAACGGAGCGATTGTGAAGGGGCTTTGGTCCCAGCAGTGAAAGTCTCTTGCATCGGGAGTGTGACTGCCAGAAAGTCTCTTGAATGGACACACTGGAAGCTTCTTAACATTTTGAGTACATATTGGAGTCTTTTATTTTCATGACTTTATGTCTAAATAATAAAAGTGTAACATCTGTGTTGTATGTTGATCTCCACAACCATCATGGATTTTTTTTTTGTTTTTCAAAGTTGCATACCTTACCTTCATTGATCCTTATCCTTTTTACTTAGAGAATAATTCATTCTGTGTACCACACTATCCTGCTGATGAAATGACTGACCAGTTTCTCTTAAGGTTTTTATTTGGTTTCATTTTATAAAGCTGTTTTATTTTGTGGGGGATTTTTTGTTTGTTTGTTTGTTTTGTGATGGTCCTTTTTCTACCCCTATAGTAGTGTAAATGGTGGTAAGCAGTATACATAGATTCCAGTCTAAGTAATTTCTTATCACAAAGTCACTTCATGGTAGAAGCTGCTGTGGCACTATTTAAAGGAATTTCATTGCTGTTTAGAATCAGAATTATGTCTATTTACTGTATGAAACTAAACCCTCTACATTATTAATACCAGTAAATACAACATATTGATGTTCAAATGCAACTTTTCTAGTTATATATTACACATCCTCTCAAAGTTGTCATATCGATGATGTACTACATAACACTAATAGCTGCTACTCCAATGATGTATACCAAGTGCCATCACTCCACCTAAATATTTCATCATAGCAATAGAATTTGTGCTAAGATACTTCAACAGTATGGTTGTAAATATAATATACCTGCACAGACCAATCATTCTAAAATGTGCTACAGAATTACTTACCCTGTATGTACAAGAGTGAATGTGTGCATGAGCATGCACTCCTGTAATCAGACAGTTTTCTGGTTTCAGGATAAGCACATTGTCCTTGTTTATTAACAGCCTGATGCCAAGTTCTCTTAAGGTTAATACCTTTTACATAGCCAAAATCTCTTACCACATTCTTTTTCTGAATTTTATTGATTATATGATGCTGTGACTTTGGAAAACCAGTTTTCTATATCTGGGGTCTTGCTCCAGTACTATGGGTTATCCATTATCAGCCTTCCACTTCATCAATTGCCCTCTCTTCATTATTTTCTTTATCTTCCCTCTTATATCTCCAATCACTCTTTAGATCTTTTTCTTTACCTCTTTTCAACCCAACAAAGTGTCAAAGCTGAGTTGCACTATTCAGACTTATCCCTAGTATTTAACAATATTCAATGACCTGCTTGTGGTATCAACCCCAATGAAAATCAGCAAGTGCAAAAAATCATACTTCTCCCAAACTAAATATAACCTTCCCTCCATAACTAAACAACAAACAAACCCAGAAAAAATTACCTGAAACCCTGTCACATTCCACACTTGTATTTTCCTAGGTCAGGAGTCATGGCTTGACAGCAGGAAGTGTAGCAATTAAACAAAACTCACTCCTTACTCCCAGTTACACCAAGTGGGTTGTATGGAAATGCTACTACTTTCTCCCTAGGATTTGTCCTCAAAAATATGGAAAGTAGCACAGAAGCACAGTAAAGTTCACATGTAGAGACTATTCATAATTCAGGCATCAGGGGACCTCACAAGGTCTCTAGTACAAACTAGTTCTCAAAGAAAGTTCAGCTCTGAGATCACACCAGGCTGCTTAGAGATATATCCAGGTGCATGTTAACTGCTCACCCCTCTCTGTATTCTGTTCCGTTGCTTGACAGGAAAAGAGTTTCTCCTCACATCCAGTCAGAGCCTCCCTGATTCCATTTATGCCCATTGTCTCTTGTTCTCCCACCATGCACCACTGTGGAGTCTTTGTTTTCTAAACCACCTTCATGGAGAGCCATTGTTATGTCCCTTCAAAACCTTTGCTTTCTAGGCTAAACCAGCCTTGGTCCCTCGGCTTATCCTTTCAGGTCAGGTGCCTCAATCACATGACTGTTGCGGTGGCTTCACTGAACTCAGTTTGTCAATTTCTTTCTTGTAATGAGGGACCACAAAATCTAGATGTTATATTTTATTATTATTACATATTAAATACAATGAATCTTTATTAAAAGAGGATAGTCAAGCCAGTCCAGCATGCCATTGGCCTTCTCTGCTATCAGGACACACTTCTGGCTCATATTCAGCTTCTGTCTGCCAAAAGCCCCAGGGACTTTTCGGCAGAGCTTCTCCCCACCCAGTGCGTCCTGGTCAGTCTTACTGTCTGTCACTGGGAGTTGTTTTTCCTTCCTAGGCAGAGGACTTGCCATTTTTCTCTCCTCTGACTCTGACGCACAAGCTCTCAAGCAGTTTGTCAAACATCCTACAGAGGAGCTCCACACATCCAACATGATCCTTCATTCTGAAAACTTCTCTATATTAGACATCTTTAAGCCCTTTAGGATCTCAGTTTCTGTCACAGCTGTGCACTCCCTTCTACTAATTCACATCAAGCTCTTTCTAGTCCTGTTCAATGTTCTGCCCTCCCTTCCCCTGAGGGAGAACACTGGAGGAACATTCTTCAGCTAAAAAAAATAACTAGTTTAGCTTTTGTCACTCTTAACTGCATGACCTGCCAAATAACATTGTTGGCATTTAATTACTTTGCTATATTTAGTTTTTCACAGAGCTCCACAGTCTTCCTTAGATCTTTTTCATTTATGATTTTTTACTGTTTGAAAAAAAATTGCCTCAGTATTCCTAATATATTTTAAGAAGCTTATAGTTTTCTTGCTTTCTATTTAGTAAGAGATGAGATCTCATTTCTTAAAGATAATGACATTGTAGCATCTAAATGTCTGCAGTATTATAGTGTATAGTCTTTTTTAATCTAAAATTGTCTGCAGGCTAATACAAGTAAATTTCCCCTATAATCACGCTATATTATTAATTTGTTACTAATAAATAGTACTCACAGATATTTGAACCATCCAAACTTGACACCTACAGTAGGTAATTACTGTAGGCTGTACAGAACAGATTACTGGATGTTACAAATCATATTCTGTCCTATTATCCATTTTTTATAATATAGATACATATATAAAACATAATTCTATTGACTGCACTGAGACAAGATGCCTTGCAGTGCTTTTACATCAGATTTTTTTCAAAACAAAAAATTCTTTATGTTTTCTTTCAAGATTTCAAAATACAAAATTAATGTGCAAAGTATTGTCTGGTTTATCTTTTCTTTCCTTAAATAATTTATCAAGAATGCTGTAAAATATTAAGCAATTTTGTTCTCATTAACTTCTAAGATTCTTCATTTTTTTTCACTCCTGCTCACAAATCAGATCAGCATCTGAAAACACTAGCTCAAAATTTCTATTTGTATATGTCCTATGTTTCTATAGTTGCAATTTCTGTGCCTTAAAGACATGTATTTTTTGTCTTTGGGAAATTCACCCATATTTGATAGTCAGTCTTCTTTACCTTTAGACTCCTACAAACCCCTCCCACATCATTAGCATTTCACTCTGTCTTCTTTTTCTTCACCAAACCATAAAATATTTCCTTTTGAGATATCTTAGTAATCTCTCTTTTTTTGGTTTCTTTTTTATTTTCACTTTCCTCAAGACATGACTGATTCTGTAAACAGGTACTTTGCAATTCATTTTACAGACAGGAAGCTGTAGAACTGTATCCTCAAATAATCCCACTATTCATTTTCATGTACTCTGGTGTCTCTTTTCAGTATATGCCTGAACATGTCACATAAGATATCAGCAATATCTGAAATCTCCATTGCAGGCTTATAAACCCTTACTTTCAGCTTAATATTCCTGTCTATATTTTAGCTTTCACGAAGGTTCTGAATTTTACCTGTGGCTCATCAGTTTCCCTTCCCTCTCTGTCATAGCCAGTATTTTTTAACAGTCTTCTAAGTCAGTGGTCTGAGTGTAAATGCCCCCTGAGGTTCATCCTGTTCTTGATATTACTGTAATGTCAGAAACCAGTAAATGCATCATTAAAATGCTTGATAGCAACAAATATCCTACCTTGGTTAGGATTGCTGATAAGGTCTAAGTTTATGAAACACATTTCTCTTTACAACCATAACTTTGCATATGTTTAATTATTCCCCCTTTCATTATATTATAAAGACATTAATTATAATTGGCTTTCTATGTAAGTGCTGTTAATACTTCCACATTGCATTCATCTGCAGTCTTTTGAATGTTTCGGTGAGGCCTACTACCTGTTGTTAATGTTCTTCATAAAATACTTTGTATTTCAGCTTCTCTTCATAAAATATCTTATATTTAATTTTCTGTTCTTCCAGAAGGAGCATCTAAGGCCAATATTTTATCATTTTTCCCTTAGATAGAGGATTTCTTCACTGATAGAATCTAAACCAGTAACTGTTGATAATAGAGTATCATTTATCATGACACTTAGTCCTATTTCATGCCTCACAGTCCTTTCTCTCCTATAAAACAGTGTGAATTCATTAACTTAAAAGATCCACATCTCAGGTATCTTTTGAGGCTGTTACGTGTAGGTAATGCCTCAAAAGCACATGGCAGGGTCTTGGTTCTAGCTATGCTCTAAATATTCTGTATTCCAACTCTGTGTCTTCTTCCTATGTCTTCTAATCCCACCCATGGGTTTACTTTTGAGTTTAAAGATCAGCTCTTTAGCGAGCTTGCAGGACTTGGGATATTAAATGAAAGGAATAAACTTTTTTGCTCTGAACTGACTGTGATTAGCACCAGAACAGATGCTTTATTTCTGACCATTGTCCTGTCAGATATATTTGGTTTTCTACCTGGGAATGATTGTTGCTGGCTCTAAGGAATTTTTATTTCTTGAAATAAAGTTTAAGAATACATTGAGCATACAGAGTTAACTCATAGTCACAGGCCACAAGATGGGCCAGTTGTGCAGGTCAGCAAACAGATAAGACATTCTGTCATTGTAAGTTGCATCTCAAGGTACTTGACCACCTCAGCCACTTTAGGCTGAGTATGCAGGTTTGCCTGGGGTGTTTCTTGAAGGCTATGAACTGTAAGATAGACTGAAATGTCAAAAAAAGATATGTTTAGATAAAGGCACTGCAAAATCTGAAAATTATAAAGGGGGCAATCTTCTGTGATATTCACTGATTTTGAGGATGAAACACCTCTAGACTGTTTGCCTCAAAAAGTCAGAACACTATTTTCAAATGATAGACAAAATGATTCCTGATAATAAGGAAATCATAAACTCCAAAATATGCATAATTTAGTTTAGCAGTGAATAAATTTCTGACTGCATAACCAGAATAAAAGGATGGAAATAAGTATACTGAGTATATTTAAAAAAAAAAAAAAAAGGATCAAATAAAATACCAAACACAGGCTTTGGTCTGTCAGCTCTGAAATAATATTTCAACACAAGATGTAATGGATGGATCCCTACAAATCTATGGGGCCTGATGGGATTCATCTCAGCTGGCTGTTATCATTGCACAATCTCTCTTGACAATTTTTGAGCTGTCTTGGGAATCCAGAGAGGCCACAGCTGACTGAAAGTTGGAGAAGGTTGTCCCAACTTTCAAAAAGGGCAAGAAGGAAGACCCTGGAAATTACAGACCTGAAAGTCTCGCTTCAGCGCCTGGCAAATTCATGGAAAAGATTATTCTGGGAGGTATTGAAAATATCTGTAAAATAATGCAGTCCTGGGTTGCAATTAGCATGGTTTCATGAGAGGAAAGTCCTGCTTATCCAACCTGATTTCCTCTGATGACAAGGTAATCCATCTAGATGATCAGGGAAAGCCAGTTGAGGTCATCTTTCTGGATTTCAGTATAGCTTTCAATACTGTCTCTCACAGGATCCTTCTGGACAAAATATCCAGCATAACTGATGACTGAGCAATTCGCTCACAGGTCAGGCACAAATGGTAATAGTGAAAGGGGTATCCAGGTTGGTATCCAGTCACTAGTGGAGTTCCACAAGGCTCCATCTTAGGCTCACTTCTCTTCAACATCTTCATTAACAACTTGAATGCAGGACTCAAAGGAATAAGTAAGCTTGCTGACAACACTAAATTGGGAGGAGCTGTTGACTCTCTTGAAGGCGAGGAGGCCCGGCAGAGAGACCTCAACAAATCAGAGGACTGGGCAATCACCAACCACATGAAGTTCAACAAGGGAAAGTGCTGGATTCTGCACCTGGGATGGGGCAACCTTGGATGTTTGTACAGAATGGGGAATGACATTCTGGAAAGCAGTACCATGGAATGGGACCTGGAGGTCCTGGTTGATGGGAAGTTGAATCTGAGTCAGCAGTGCCCTGGCAGCCAGGAGGGCCAACCATGTCCTGGGGGGCATCAGGCAAAGCATCACCAGCTGGTTGAGGGAGGGGATTGTCCCGCTCTGCTCTGCACTGGGGCAGCCTCACCTTGAATATTGTGTGCAGTTTTGGGCATCCCAATATAAGAAAGATATTAAGCTAATAGAGACTGTCCGAAGGGGAACCACGAGGATGGTGAAGGGCCTTGAGGGGAAGCTGTATGAGGAACATCTGAGGTCACTTGGTCTGTTCAGCCTGGAGAAGAGAAGACCTCTTTGCAGCCTTCAATATCCTCACAAGAGGATACTGATCTCTTCACTCTTGTGACCAGTGACAATACTAGAGGAAATGGCATGAAGCTGAGTCAGGCAAGGTTTAGCTTGGATATCAGCATTCACATAGAAGGTATTTAAACACTGCAACAGGCTCCTCAGGGAAGTAGTCACAGCACCAAGCCTGTCTGGATTCAAGAAATGTTTGCATAATGCTCTCAGGTACATGGTATGATTCTTGGTGTGTTCTGCACAGAGTTGGGAGTTGGACTTAATGATCCTGATGGATCTCCTCCAACTCAGTAGATTGTACAATTCTGTGATTCTATAAATCTATAAAAGTCTTATCTCTTAATTTTTACAAATTTATATTTTGAATTAGTAAATTCTAAACCATGATTTCACACAGAAGTTTTAAAGGAAGTCCAAACTTAATAAAGTTTGGGAGAGCAGGCTCATAAAAAAATACTTTTACTCATATAGCAGAAATAAATGTGAAAATATTCTGTAATGACTGAAAGAAAGATTTATTTTCTGCAGTTTCGAGAGGAGATACCAGCACTACTCTCTGGGAGGGGTTTGACATAAAAAAGGTTTGCAAAATAAAAGCAACCAACTCAGTAAGAGGCAGAAAAAGGCATACCTCAAGGAATTAAAGGAATTAAAAAATCAGATTCAGAAACTAGAGATATTTTTAATAGTAGTGAAAGTATCACTACATAATCACTGTGGAAAAGAGGTGATTTTAAGTTAATGGATTATATTTTAATTCAATAAACCTAAGGGAACATTTCATTTTATGTAGAGTAAGTTCAAGGAAGTCTTTGAAATTGGTACCTGAGTGGAATTTAGAATAGATATCTAACAGAACAAAGAAGAAACCAGCTAAAAAAGTGATTATATTTTTAGTAAAATTATTCATTAAAAATGACATAAAGTGCCATTTGATGATATAACCACAAATAATTGTAAGCTTCAGTGGAAGATCTGAGAACTGCTATATCAGGGTATTGTATTTTATATCATTAGTGATTTTTAGCATTTCAGGTATTCATTACATTGCAATCCATGGTGGTGTGTCCAATCAGAAATTAACATTAACACAACCATTTTCACTTATGTTTTTTGTCTGACTTAATATGAATTTAGCTCATTATAATGAAAAATTAGCACTACATTCTACTCTTTAGAAATGGATTCTCTTATGTTATTAACAGGCATGTTAGAACAGTGTATAATGAATGAAAATCTAGCAGAAGAATATATTTGTGTTCATAATAACATCATTTCATGCAGTATCTTATTAAGATATGAGTTTATTAACAAAATTGGCAATTGATTTGAAGACATTCCCATTACAAACTGCAAGGCAGAAAATCAGTAATGAATATTAGCTGTTCTTTGCAACCATATTGTAAATCACCATAAGCAAGTGATTACTATAGACAATCAGATGAGGAAAGTCTGTTTTTTAGTACATATTGTTTCATATATTTATTATTTTATATAAATAAAATTTATTAATAATATACACTATCGAATATTTAATGTATGAATATATTTCATATACATAAATACATATTTATTGTATTTATGCAATCATACATATATGTTATGCACACATACACAAATATAAATTTAATTTTATTTGTATAATTATTTAAATATCTATTATATAATATGTTAATATATTTCATATATTTAGCCTCATAGTGGTCTTTTAAGTGTAACTGTTCCTTTTAAAAACAGGATTTGATGCACAGGGAAGCTATATACATTCACATAGAAAAATTGTAAGAAAATAGACAGTTGAAGGCATACAGACCAAGCCCCAGAAAATTACTCAAACCATCCTTCTTTTTTTACTAGCTCAGAACATGGAAGGGACATTTTCCCAGGGAAAAAAGTTAGCAGAAAATATTTCAATGACACTAAAACATTGACTAGCTAATCCTCTTGAGATAAACAGATGTCTTGTTCTATATATATATGCAAATTGGAAATTCTGTCCACAGATCTGTTATTCTGACTCCAATAAATCTGCTTCCTGGCATGAATGAGGACTGGGACCTCTGTCATTATTTTGCTTCCCTTACTATTATTTATATCTTGACTTCTTCTGTTGAAATAAGTTTAAAAAATCAGTTTTGTTTACTTTTGAACTATAACATTTTTAAAATATGTTTCATGGCAGCATATAAGTCATTCATAGATATGACCTAACAGGTGCCTCTCTTATATTTTATAAACTATCTCAAACATCTTCTAGGAAAGTGAGAAAAATTAACCACTTCTCTTGGACATTCCTTGGAAGATGTTGTCTTATTCCCTCTGAAAGGTTAAATGCCTCTAGTTATTCAAGCATTGTTGCCCTCAGCATGGAGGGCAGAATCAATAAACAACTGCCTCTGCACTGTAGCAGTCCTGACAAAGAGTCCTACTAGTCATCAAAAGAAAGTTAACACAAAGAGGCACCTGACATTATATACAGAGAGACAGGGAAAGATGTGTCCTTTCCTTCTCCATTCATCTAGAGTACTGAGGAAATAAATTCAACAACTGAAATGTTCTGTACCCACATTTTCTTCCCTTTTACTCCCTACTTTAGACAAAGCTCAGAACTTCCTAGGTCTTGAAGGACACATGCTGAAGGCATGTGCACACTCTTCCCACTCTGTTTTTACTGACACACATTCTGCCTTAATAGCTGAGTACCATTTCACAGTGAAATTTTTGTACTGCTGACAGCCTGAGAAAATCATGGCCTCATGGATTTTCAAGCGATTTTTACTTTTTGCTGATGACCTGATGTCTGCTACCTGTCTTCTCTCCCTTCTGTACTTTGGCAGACTGGACAGGGTTTGAGAGAGTTCTGAGAGACTGAAAAACTTGTATATGAGGACTGCTTGGCTCCTCTATTCCTAGATTCTATTTTTTTCCACTATACATGACAGGACTACATGGGTAAGTTGTTAGAGCTTGGATTTCCTCTTAGGGTCCATTTTTTTTCTCCACTTGCAGCCACCAGAAAGCTATCTTGGCCTCTGAGTGATTCCAAAGTCCAAAGCTTAAGGGATATCTACAAAGCATTTACATCTAGAAATCAGACTAGAAATTTATGCAAGACTTGATGGTATTGATACAGGAAACTGTAAACAAATCTGCATACCATATATTGAAGAGCAGATGATTACAAAAACTTCACAAAATCTGTGTGAATGAAAAAACATTTTTTATTTAAAATATTTAAGTCAGTTACATGTTGCTGACCAAAAGGACTGCAGATAATTTCTAAGTGCCCCATTTGAAAAAAACCCCAATTACATTGACAAAGACGGGAGGAAAATATTCAGAAGAAATTGAAAAATAATCCTGGTATGTGACTTGTCACATATCCTATTTCAAGCAGAAGGAATGAAGAAGATTGTGGTAGAACATAACAGTTATTGACAATTCACCATCATGCAGAAACCATGCAGTGGTCACACATGTTTAATACAAAGTGAAGGCCGTTATTAAATGCAATGGCACCTGTAAAAGGGAAATAAGTCACAGACTTGAAACAGCAATGAGATAAGCTTGCAGTCTTATCCAGTTGCATATAAATGACTTCATCTGAATGAATGTTTGCATTTTAATGCTACTCTGAAAGCACTGCCATTGCCATTGTTCTATCCTTGAGTTTTCTTAGAAATAAGAAAAAAATTGCTAATCAAAAGGGTAGAGAGCATCTTGTACTCTGCCATCACGTTTGTTTCTAAGTGAAAACTTCTACATCAAAGAAATATCTGAGATTATTTATGTCTTGTTATTGTCGTATATGTCTTGTTTATGTCAAGTTAGCCATTTTAATGAAGTTTAAAGAGTTGAAATGCATATTTTCTTTGAAATGTAGTCATGTGAAATGATAGATCTTACATTCAGATGAACCAGACATCAGCAACCTCTTCCCATTTTACCGAGTTTTATGCATTCCATAATTAAAGAAATACAGAAGCTGAAGTCATATTTATCTTCACTTACATTTTATTTCTAAACATTTAGTTTATTTTTCCTGCAAATGGTATTTCAGTAGAGGTAAACACTATTTCATTTATTTGTTTTCTGTGCAGTTGTTTTTTAGACCTAACATAAACACACACAAAAACTTTATTCGAGCAGATGCTTATCTGACAGAGAAAACTTTTCCAGTAATATGTATTCCATAATCTGACCATAGTCTAGCAAAACATTTAAATGCAGGTTTCATTATAAACACATGAACAGGTTGTATTTCCTTAAATTATGAATATGAAGAAAAAAAGGAAAATGAGGGTAAATAACTGTAGAATTGCAAAAAAACCTGTATCCCACACAAGCTCTAAATATGAATTTCACACTAATTCCTATGTCACTAATTTCTGCTATTATTGTGGACTTAGTAAAATTTGCACTTCTGCCCCTCTCAATTCTCAGTGTTCCAGACACAAAAGGTTTTCTCTTTACTCTTTGTTGTTGTTGTTGTTAAGACAAGCTATTTACAGGATTAACTTACATTATTTTAAAGAACTATGACTGAATTACTCCAAAGGAGACTAGGACTTTTAGTGGAAAGTCACTGAGAGAATTTCTCCAATACTTAAAGGATTAAGTGCCAGGTGTTGTACAGCCTCTAAACCCAGAGCAAATGAAGACCATCCCTTAAAACGCTTGTTCATGTGGTGCTCCAGTAGCAGCATCTGGTAAGGTTTTCTGTTTGCAGTAGATAACAACAATACTGTGAAATGCAGGTAGTAAGGCTAAGACATTCAACTGACATCTGAGTACCTCCAGATTTCCTCCCCAAACATAGGACGGAAATCTTGTAAATTAGCTTAGCAAAACGTGGAAAAAAAAGGAAACTACCTTGCTGGAATTATTAATGGAAATGAAAAAAAATTTCAAAGACTAAGAAGAGAAGTATTCAGGAGGGAAGGAAGTTAGGAAGTCAATAATTTAAAAGTTGTGAGATAGCTTTCATTGAACCTTTCAGCATAAGAAAAAGAAAAAAAAAACCATAAAACTCTGTGTATTAGTTACAGTTCTTAAAAGACCATTTCCAAAAAAAAAAAAAAAAGTGGAGAAGATGCTGCTGATTTGATTGTTTTACCAATTAAATGATCCTTAAGATAGAAAAAGAAATTAAGTATGTGAATTGACAAATACTAGAAAATGGGAAATGTTGTTTAAAGCACCGCTAACTTCAGTTGCAGGTAACTAACTCTAACTAGGAATTCTATTATACAGGACAACTTGAAAGTGCAAAGCAGAATCATCTCAACTCTAAATATCCAATATGTCAAACCAGAAATCTAAACTCTCTAAACAGTGATTCAATATACAACTTCACCATCTTGTTCTGGAAACTAAAAAGATGTGTAACACTATTTCCTGGCCTTGCTGCTTGCACAGCTGTCATGAAGGATTTCTGATGTTTTCTGCATGCAGTGTTTAAGCATTTTCTGACCTATGGTAAGTGTCTGTAAATTGTGTTTGTCATGTAACTACATCCACTTCCAAAGCCAATTATCACTGGTTCAGACAAAGAAACCACAAAATAAAGGTGTTTATATTCTTGTGTGATCCCCTTACAAATACGTAACCAGAAAGAAAACATTCAAAGTAACTATTAAATAAATTGTACGATCCAGGCCAAACATGTTCTTTAGTAGCATACAGGTGGAAGAAAACAAAAATTTTAAATCTGTATGTTTTTAACTTAATGAAGTGTTACGTAGTAATGTGTAGGAAGTGGATGTATGAAAGGTGTAGGAAACATGTAGTAGAAAAAAAAAAATTTATAACTGACCTGTAGTACAACAAAAGGAAGTTAGACCTATTTTACTTTTTAATACTATGTACAATTAGTAGTATATTTGCATTACAGTTTGCATTTTGACTTTTCTGGGTTTGTTGAGTTTAGAATTCTATTGGTAGTAGCAGAGAAAGACAGATGTCAGAGATGCATGAGGACAGATGGAGTTGGGCATAAGCATAAATCATCTCCACAAAGGCAGTAGAAATCTGTTTTGAGTTTCTTCGAGTTGTATAGTGCTGAAAGACATCAGACAGTTGGACCAAAATGGTCTCAATGTAACATTATAAGGCAAAATGCAGAAGATGTAGAAAAAAAAAGTACCTGCAAAAATATTGCCGTAGTGGCTGACTAAAAATGTTTAAGACAAAGTTTTGAGTGCCCTGATTCTGAGTTATTCAGCGTTGCAGTAGTCAAACTGAAGCTCCTGTTGATTGCTATTTGGAAACTGTGTGTGGGTAATCCATGAAGACCTAAGGGGCCACTTGTGTTCTCATCACCTTGGAAAATACGGACTCATGCTAGATCTTCTGATACAGCTATGCAAATGGAAAAAATTAAGAGACAAGAAGTATGAAAGATTACTCTACAATAACCTTTTGCAGATCTTGTGAATTCACTGCTCAGGTGTTTGCAAGTGCTTTTCTCCTGATGTCCCACTATAGAAAACAATCAAAACCAACCAACCAAAAAAAAACCCAAAACCCCCAAAAAACCAAATAAAAACCCAAATGAAAAATCCCACCCAACAAACAAAAACCACAAAGAAACAAACAAAAAAAAAAAAACCAAGAAAAATGACAAAAAAACCTCAGCATCAGTTATGAGGATTAAATCACATTCCTGTCATAGGAATTTGTGACAAGAAAACTTTATAATAAACTGGCATCTTCTTAATATCTTTGTTACCATATGATTTCCTTCTTCTATAAGTTTGGTAAATTAATTTAACAGATAAGAAAAAAGAAGAAATGTGATAAAGAACACTAGATTTTAATCATTTGTTGAAGAAAAAAATGCTAGTTCAAGATTTATTTTAGTAACTGACAATGAAATACATACATGGATAATCCATGCTGTTCACAGAAATCTATTGTAATGCAGAAAATTACATTTATACAATGGATTAACTTTGCTAATAGGCATGTTTCAAAGCAGTAAGTGCTAATCATTGAGGCAGCATCTAACAGTGTGTGTGTGGAAGAAAAACTCTTGTATCAGGCCACTTAGGCTCATTATTCTCAATACATGATGAACAGACATGTTGAATCAGTGTCTTTTGTTTACATGACCTCAATTCCTCAGCAACTCTTCCTTGAGAAACTCTAGATCTACCTGTCTTTTCAGCACAGATTTCCCTTGAGGTCTCTGGTTGGCTTTCACCAGGGAACCCTGGTAAACTCCTTCCCTGTGAGTTAGCTTAAGGGAAACTTAAACCAACTGAATAACTTCACATTTAGAAATAAAAAGACATAAAACAAGAAAGAATTTGACAAGTTTTGTGATACTGCATTTTTTCCTTGCTTCCTATAGCTTGGACCAGAAATGTAAAATTCCAAGGAAATTAAGTGTTACAGAATCACCAGCATAAGAGCTCTTCTTAGACAGTACCTAAGGTCCAAGGTGTAGACTAAACCACAGGCCACTTGTGCTGATGGTGTGCTGCAATACTCTGTCCAAAATTTTTAAGAGCATGGAGTGAGATGCCCTACCAGTTAAGAAACTACCTTTTTTTCTTAATGATAGATGATCCAACACCATCTTTCCTTCTTCACAATGGCCTCAAGTGACCCATGTCTTCTAGAGACAGAACAAAAGTCAGAAACTCTTGTCTGTTCCATAGATAACACAATTCTATTTCCCCTTACTGGAATTAATATACTTTAAACCCTTATATATATTGTTTACAGAATTATCAGTATTATAATGTTAACACAGTTATTAACACCATAAAGAATTTTCTATATTAAAAGAATTTTCTATATTAAGTTATATCTATTATATATTCTATATTATTATATTATTAAAACTAAAAGAAATTATTATAAAATACAATAGCTCCTTCCAAAACTATTTCTATTGTCAATATAAATATTAGATTTTGCTTATAAAAGCAGTATTACTCCTTTATTTTTAGAGATAAAAGAGGTAATATTTTAAGAATATTGTTGTTGTGTTCCACAAACATGTAAACATAAGATTTGCATAAATTAAGGTAATTGAGCACATCCTTCAACCATGCATTGAATCTGGGGAGAACAGATGCTGGATACTCCCAGAGGTATGCAGAAAATGAGGGAAGAATATGTTATATATTCAAATATGACCCTCTTATTAATACAATTTATTATGTCAGTCTGCAAGTGCTCTTTGTCATTTTTATATGAACCCTTGCACATATAGCAAAACCTATTAGAAATTAGAATTTCATTCTGATTTTAATATTTCCATGTTATTTAATGGGTTTTTTTGTGAATTTTAAGTGTTGGTTATTTTTGTTTGTCTGTTTGTTCTTTCAGGTGTTCAAACCATTTCTTATGCCAATAAAAGCAGGTAAAATAAATCATCTTTCTCATTAATTGGTTGAGAGAGTTCCAAGTGAATTTAAGCACTCCATAAGTAAACAGATGAACAAGATTTAACTGCATTTTACTACATGCTCATCTAGTCATCCTTTTTCACGTGGTTCTTTTTTTCAGGCTTTCACATAAATATAATAATATAATTTCAGAGGTTATGGCTATCTCCAGAAGGTCTGTTTCTTATTCCAGGCAGGTATGGTGCTTGACCAACTGCTTACTTTCAAAAAAAATAACAAAACTGCAGTGGAGAAGGTTTCAGTCTTGCCTTATCAAAGGAAAAACAGGTAATAGAAGACAGTGTTGTCATTCTAACAAAATTTCATTAAAAATTCAACAGTACATTAATTCTCCTAATATGAGAAATCAGAAATCAGTTGAACTATGAATTCACCTAGAGATTTAATACTTTGTAGGCAATGTTCCTGTAATTTTATTAATATAGAACATGACCAAATCCTGAATCTCAGCACTGCAAGAATGGATTGCTATGGTACAAATTAGCCACAGTTTTGAGACAGTCTTCCAACATTATGTAAAATGAATTTGATAATCCAAACAGTAATGCAAATAGATGCTAACAAGCACAACATTAGGCTAAGTGGTGTGAAATCAGTGATCCAGGTAATGGATATGTCTTTTACATGTGCTCAATGGTTTATAGCCCATGTTTTAGCAAGTGCTTTCACATATTCCTATTGTCTAGTTATTTAAATTTTTAACTTTGCTTAAAGTCACTTCCCACTTTTATGAAAGTGTTCCCAGAAAATTCTCAGTGAACTGCTCAAAACATTAAGGGTAGTTTGAAATCACACGGTCAGAAACCAGACAACTACAAAGTAATGTATGCTAATGAAAGATCTCTTCCTTGGGAAACTGTAACACATTCTTGTTTTCAATATTCTACTCACGATTCAAAAGCTTCGATTTTGAAGACATAAAATATTATTGTCATCTTCTTATTCCAGAAAATTAGCAGTAGTTTAAACCTACAATATTCAACTTTGATTCCCTTAACACATCTGAAGAATTCTTCTGCCTAGTCAAAATCTATAATTTTTGAGCTTTATGTCTCAATATATGTCTGGAAAGCTCACTTAATGCTCTCCATAAAAATAATACAAATAACCCTAGCAGAAAAACTCTATTTCTTTCCAAACTCAATTGCAGTTGAAAACTAGCAAAAACCATTTAAAAGCTGGGAAAAAAATTGAAACAAATATGTCTTTATTAGTATATCAACCCAGAACCTTGGCAGGTCTCAAGATACTCAGCTGGCGGATCACTGCGCCTCTCTTCCAGTTTATTTCTAATTACACTCTCTTCAGGCAACTGATTTCAAGGGATTATGATATAACAATAACATTAAAAATAGATCACTTGTAGATAGAGAAATACATGACACTGTGAAGCTGCAACTTTAGTACTGAAGATACAGAAGCTTTCCTTGCAGTTCTGACTATGAAGCATATTTATGCTTTATTTTAAAATAAACTGGCAGAAAACTAAATTTAGAAAGATATTGATTTTTCTGATATGTAAAGTCATCAAAATTACTTTCTTTATTGCACGCTTTCATAACGAAAATGCTAACCCTGAAGGGAGGAATAACCTCCAAAATTAGAAATTAAAAAACAACTTGTTTCAGAAAAGCAGAATTGAAACAAAACCAACTACATTTAATTATAGAAGGAAGAAAAGGTGGAGAGAACAATAATACTAAAAGTTTACATGAGGGTTATTCCACATATCCTGAGTTATTTTTTCTCTGTAACAAGATTTATGTCACTAAATTTTCTGTATGAAAAAAACAGATGTATCTCCCCATGGACTACTGAACTCCAGACTGAATATTCATGAAAGATACATTTTTTTTCAAATAGTAGTTCCACTGTTTACCACAGAATGAGACAGAAATTACACTGAGACATATAGTCAAGTAAGACGTTGGTAATATATATTTCTCCACAGGATCTAATGTCCGTGTTTCTCCTATGCCTGTTCTCGAAACCTT
Organism: Sclerurus mexicanus; assembly: GCA_013396755.1. Taxonomy (NCBI): domain Eukaryota; kingdom Metazoa; phylum Chordata; class Aves; order Passeriformes; family Furnariidae; genus Sclerurus; species Sclerurus mexicanus. The sequence continues at coordinate 123,660 of VWZF01003276.1, forward strand.
GTTCTGTAAATGCAGTCTTGCAGTGCCATGATATTTCTACATGGCAAATTCAGATCACTGACAATGTAGTCAAAAGCAAGAAAATAATTGATGTTGCAAAGGCAGAAACTGTGGAAAACACGTTTGAATTTTCTAATCCTCTGATTCAGCGTAACAATCAGAATTTGACTGTGCTACTGAACACAAATTAGAGCAGGGATACAGTTGAAATACTTAAAACTAACCTGATGACTAAATATTACTCCCCTTAATGGTTCTAATTATCAGGTACCATATTCATGGTAAAATTGGTTTAGTGGTAAAGGAGTACTTGAGAAGCAGTAGGCCTAGCTCGAGGCCCTCCTCTGTCAAAGCATGTTCCAATCCACACCTATCTTTTGCTTCTACAGAGAACAGTCTGAAAATAGCCAATGTGCAGTATTCCATTTTTCATGCAATAGCTGCACCACTGATCATTTCCAGTAAACAGAGAAAATGATACAATTCCTTTCAAAACCTCACTCCAGAGATATACTAAAATACTGATATAGGCTAATCCATTACACAGCAAAAACCAAACTATATTAGAGACCGAACTAAGAGAGAAGTTCCTGAATTCTAGTACCTGTTTATGCATTTTATTAATTGATTACTTGACATAAAGTGTGTAAAAATTTCTACAATGCACATGTAACATGAGAATCAGACTATGCTCCCATAATTCTTCCCTAATTTTTAGAGGTCATTGAGAATAAAAAAAATGGGTATTGGTTACTTGGTAAATTTTCATAGTCATCCATTACTCAAAGATTTTACATGACTTAAAAAATGCACACCTTTTTTTCCAAGCAAGCTTGCTTTTGAGTCTGAGCTACTGCTTTTTCAGCTGTCTCTCAACATCAAATATTATTGGAAATTGCAGTCTTAGAGGAATCCTCAGGAATCATACTTATTCACATGCAGACAAATTTTGATGGGGGAAGTCTCAATGACAACTATACCAGGAGATCTCCTAACAGCTTAGAGAAGAAAATGACACCTACTTGAAGAAAGAGTCACAAACATTCATTTTATGAGCTTGTGAGGAGCTGGATACATCAATGCAGGTGCTGCTGGGCCACTCCTCTGCTTACTAAAATTGCTATATTAAAAAAAAGTTCCTTCTGTCTCTGAGTCACAAATATTTCATGTTCTAATTGTAACAGTGTAATTTATGTTATTAGTGGAATAGTTGAACGGTGTTCTAATAATAAAGTAATAAAGTGCATTATATTAATTAGGAAAGATACCATGTAAACACAAAGGATAATATACTTCTTTAGAAAGAATAAGACCAAACAAACTTTCAGAAAATTAAGCTCTAAGGCAAATTTAATACAATCTATAATTATTTTTCAAAATATTTTTGTTTATTAAGCTTTCACTTGCAAAATGTGGTTTATAAACTGTTTATATCCAGAATTATAATAAAACCATCACTTTTCTGATAGCTTCCACACTCTGCTATTTAGTATAATAACAGACCACACATATAACACACAATTATTTTGATGATCAGGAAAGTGTACTTTGCAGTGTAATTAATCTGCTGTAAAAAGGATTTCTTTTCAAACCCTGTGATTAGATCCTCTTTAGAAATACCTTATTCTCCAGTTTCCTACATTCTGTTAACCGTATCTATCTGAATCTCACTCTGCAATTTTCCTGCTTATCAGAAAAGATGCTTAATGCATTGTGATTAGCCCATTGGATAGATATTTATAATTCACATTTCATGAAAAAGATTCACGCCATTCTGAACAGTTATGTCCTTTATTATATTTCCAGAATACACTAATACATAAAAGAGAGAGTTTGTATTTACTCGTATTGCTGAATAAAAGAATCACATTGATACAGGAAAAGTGATAGAGAGGGTAGCCTTAAGCAGAGGTATATAAACCAGTCAAAACTGGATCAAAAATAGACAAGCAAAGGCCTGACAAAAATCTGCATGATGGATAGGTTTGAATAGATTGCTAATGCACACCTGGAGTTCTGCTTTAATTGAAATCACACTTTCTATTCAGCCTTGTATGTAGAACTTGCCATTAAATATATGCAAGGGATTTTTCTCTTTCTGAAAAAAATAACAATTTCTTTGTTTATTCCAATCAACAGAGACAAGCAATATGATTCTTCCCCTATAGGACTTATAAAACTTATTTTATTATTAGCTTCACAGGTGTTTAATTTATAGATCTTATTTTCTATTCACCCCTCTACCAAAATTTCCAAACATTTTTTAATTCCTGAGCAGCTTTCTCTTCAGACTTCACAAAACAAGTAGCATAGCATAAAAGTTTCAGGGAAACTCACCTGGAAAACATTTGCTGCTATACTTGCCTTGGGCAAGAAAAAAGATGTGCTGCTGGTCTATTTCTAAAAATGGTTTCATTATGATCTATTAATTAAATATTTCATCATATGTCAACAATATTAAAGTGTACATGGTGCTAACATTTTACAGGACAGGCAACTACTTGTGAAATGCATCAATTTCCCCTTTTATCCTTCAAATATTTAATTTTTACTGTAGGTTTATACAATTTTATTTTGTGAGGAAATCGTGAATATAGGGGGAGAGGGAGGGGGGCAGGGGTGAATTAGATATCATATGCTCAAGAAGTGAGATATATTTGCTTTCATTTTCACCTTGTGCATATCACACACAGTAGTCCAGAGTACAATGAGCATGATACACATGAAGATGTTTTATACTAGATAATAATCCAAGGATTGTCTACAAAACAAATTGGAAAATACTGATGAGTAAGTCAACTGCAAATTCATAATCAAGGTTAAGAAATAATAGGACAGGCAATTTAGTAGGTGAAATGCAATGGTATCTTCTGAATCATCTGAAGAAGAGCAGCTAGAATCAGTACAGTGATTTCTGTTCAGGATGTACCAATATGCTCAAAAATACAGTGTTTATACCTACCATCCAGAATTCATCCTGTTAAGAAAAAGGCGGACCTTCTGTCAGGGGTGGCTGCTCACACTTTCCATTCAAGACACTTACTGGGAAAAGCAGGGAGTTTGTATATGCTTCCATATAAAACAGGGACATGACTAGAGAGTGCACCCCATTCCGGGCATTCGGAGGAGCTCACGAGTTCTCTAATATAAACTATGTACTGGCTTTTGGAATCACCCTGTCTGGAAACAAAGTAGTTCTTGTTTCTGATTTGAACTGATTTGAAACTTTGAGCGAAGCTATAAGCTTGAAAGATAAGGCCACCAGAAAAACAACTAGAAGCAAAAAGAAAATTAGTAAGATCCTTGAAAAAGTATTCCTGACTGTTTGTGATATAAAAGTCTAAGCAGGTGCAAAAGCTTCTCATTGGCAGATTTCAATTTTTCATCTGAGTACTGGACTAATTTTCATTAATTCTGACTTGTTCAGATTTACAGGTCATAATATTGGGGTTTTTTCCTCAGTTGATTAGATTTTGTCATGCCTGTGCAACAGAGCAAAACCACAATGAAGATGTTCCCTGAAACTCTTAGCCCAAGTATCAGAATAAAGTAAGCACTAGAAATCCTTTGTGGTCAGGACTGAGCTGTTTACTTTTGATTTTTTGTTTTGTTTTGTATTTAAGTTGAATACAAGGGTTTTTCATTACTATTACAATGATTCAAAATTGAAGTAAATGGAAAGTCGTCTCAGAGGTATATTCTAAAAAACTCCTAAGAAACTGGGTTTTCATCCACAGTTGAGTATATTGGGTCATCAAGAAACGTAGATCAACTTCTATCAGACATCAGCTTCTATGTTGAGAAAACCATCATTTTTATTTTCAATTTCCTTATTTGTTTTGCAACTTAAAAATAAAAAAATAGAAATATTGACAGGAATCTAATGGAATAAATTCTGTATTCTGGGGGGTTTTTCCCTAATTTTCGACCCTTTTTCTTTTTTTTTTTTTTTTTAATATTATTGTCAGTGCGATATTTACATTCCCAAAGCCCATTTTCCTTGTCAACCTGAAAATTATCTTCCTGAAAGGAATGAAAGGCAAGAAATGCCACTGAAAAGTATTTCACTTCCAAGTTGAGGAGCAAGTAAAACGCCAGCAGCTAAAATGCAGATGCAATTTTGCTGCAAACAATGAAAATGTTTTCCAATTTATTTCTCAAATTTTTCTCCAGAGATTCTCACCTAAATTTCCTTACTCCTCTCTAGCTGGGGAATAAATTTAATATCAGCAAATCTATTTCACTAATGTTAATCCCAGTAGATACATATATTGTGATGTTCCTTTTCAATCACATTTCTAGAGAAAAAAAGTAAACATTCCTGGAATGCTATGTGACAAATTCAGTGTCCTTTAACAAATCAGGAATTAAAGCTACAGAATTATTACAAGGTGATATTCATAGGTTTTGGTCCCTAAAATTCACCACCAAAAGAGTACCGTGTGGTATGGAGTACATATGACTTCTGTCATGAGGTAAATTAACCACTGAAATAAGGATTAATTGTTTGGTTTTCTCCCATTAATTAAAGAATATTATTTTTCTGTACTCACTTGTACATTCTAGTTTCCACTTCCTACAATTTTTTTGGGATCTTATGAGCAGATATGTTGCTTAAAATATTTGTTACACAAAACCTTGGAATTAATCTGTCTCTGTGGTTTTAAATATTGATGTAATCAAGGGTAACGATTAGTTCATTTCAGTAAGTTTAAGACAGAAAATATATCTGAGTTTCAGAAAAAAAAACAGTATAAAGACTGAAAGACTCTGGAATAATCTTGTTATAGAAGCTATACCACTTTGGAGCATTGTAAATATGCCAGAGTAGAGTTTGCTTAATACAGAGGAAATCTGACTGGTAGAAATTTGATCAAAAGTGAGGTTCTGTGATTCAGAAATAATTCCTGGCACACTGTGATAACAGAGTAAGAGGCACCTGTCACACCTGACTATACATTTCTGTTCTTTTATCTCTATATACACACATTTCTAAAACATTTATAGGTTTCCTAATATACCAGATACATGGCTTCAGTTTTCTGTTGCATCAAAAGATGAAGGAGCAGAACTTCCTGAAGAGAAACACATATCATCCAGACTAAATCCATTTAGTAAAATGATGGTGTGAAGTGGTTGGAATATATGCTATTCACTCAAGCATAGCAATAACTCTCTGGAGGGATAAAAATGGGAGTGAAAACTGGTATGTTGTGATGCCATAAGAGCAAAATACAGATGAAGTTGTTAACCACAGATTTTAAAGCCCCTAGGGATGGAAAACACTACTTTGTCATTGCCTTTGCAGAGAAAGGAAAAGCACATAGGAAATCCTTGCTATATAAGTAATTTGAAAATTACTCTAAACACTAAAAGGATACATTTAAAAGGATAGATGACCTTTCAAAAAGCGAATTTATTCACAAACATATAAGCATCTTAGTGAAAATAATCTATCTGAATAATATTTAAGTTATATATGTGGATTTATATATAGAAAATGCCCATACACATCAATCCATATTCCAGGTCCAGTTCTGTTGTAGATTAATTTATTTTGACTATATAAAGAAGTCTATAGCCTGATGTCAACTTGTTGCCACATTTTAGGAATAAATAACCATTTTGACAGTCATGGAAAGAGGAAGGGAAGTGAGGGGAATAGAGAGATTGCGGGTGGGGGTGAGGGCAGATAGGAAGGGAAAATATTTCATTGTCTTATTGAACCTTTGCCAATTCTTTAACAAAAAAGGAAAAAAAAAAAGGTAATTGAGAGAGTGACTACAGTTTTCAAGAAACAAATTTCTTTTTAGAAACAGAGTTACAAAACAGTAATAACACATTTCCAGTTTCCAGTGGTTACACACTTTGAAAAGAATTGTCAGAAAGAGAAAAACAAAATAGCATATGTGAGATGCAGTTTCAAAACAAAAAACAAAGATAGCAAAGAAAAAGGAACAAGAAAACCTAAGAAAGAGGTACTGAGAAAAATCCAATGATTCAATGGTACTTTTGTAGACTTTCCTTGCTTGAGTTATTACAGTTTAGATAACTGAAGTCACTATTTTCATATCTGTGTGAAAACTACATGATCTAGTAAACAAAAAGGGAAAAGACTGACTTTATAGAGGAAAATGCATTATTGTATAAATTCTACTGGGTGGACTAAAACACTCATTTAAGCCACAGAATATTTATAAATTAAGTGATTGTCTTCCTCCACAGAAAATGTTTAGAAATAGTTTTCTGAAACATATGAAAGCAAATCTAATGTTATAGATTAAATAATCAGAAAACTATGGTGATTTAGTCTTAAAAATTAGAAGGACACATAGTTCCTCTAAAGAGAATGTGGTTAAAGTAATGGATGAACTTCTACTGAGTCTATCATGATCATTCAATTAGTGAACTAAAGAATAACCTTTGCCAATTAACCAACTGGGGCACACATTCCTTCCTAAACTTATCTGCTATTTATCTCCTATTCTGAAGTATGACATTTGAAAATATTACTTTTAGGTTATTGCAACAAACAATTAATCAAACCTTGGATCCCTTACAGGAACCAGAATTCAGTGATAGAAACACTGAAGTACATTTTACAACAGTGCAGAAAAATCAGAGTACTTTTACAGGTACTGTAACTGATGCAAATTGATAGTCAGTTGTCATTTCACTCCCTTCAAATATTCCCCAAGCCTTTAATACATAAAAACTACATAGTTTGGGATCACAGAATCAGAGAGTCCCAGAATACGCTGAGTTAGAAGGGATCTGTAAGAATCATTGAGTTCACCTCTAAGCCCTGCACAGGACCAAGAGTCACACTATGTGCCTGAGAGCAGCGTTCAAACACTTCTCGAACTCTGTTAGGCTTGGGGTTGTGACCACTTCCAGCACCCAACCACCTTCAGGATGAACAACCTCTTTCTAATATCCAACCTAAATCTCCCTGACACAACTTCAGACTGAACACACCAAATGATCTCAGCTGGTCTTCATATGGCTTCCCCTCAAGGCCCTTCACCATCTTTACTGCCCTCCTTTGGACACTCTCTAATGGCTTAATATCTTTCTTATATTGGGATGCCCAAAACTGCACACAATATTCAAGGACAGGCCGCCCCAGTGCAGAGCAGAGCAGAACAATCCCCTCCCTTGACCTGCCGGTAATGCTTTGCCTGATGCCCCCCAGGACACGGTTGGCCCTCCTGGCTGCCAGGGCACTGCTGACTCAGATTCAATTTCCCATCAACCAGAACCCCCAGGTGACTTCCCATGGCACTACTTTCCAACATCTCATTCCCCAGTCTGTACGAACATTCAGGGTTTCCCCATTTCATGTGCAGAATTCAGCACTTTCCCTTGGTGCGCTTCATATGGTTGGTGATCGCCCAGTCCTCTAATTTGTTGAGGTCTCTCTGAAGGGCCTCCCTGCCTTCAAGGGAGTCAACAGCTCCTCCCAGTTTTGTGCTATCTGCAAATCTGCTTAGTATCCCTTCCAGTTCTGCATCCAAGCCATTTATGATGATTTTGAAGAGCACAGGTCCCAAGACTAGTGACACGTCACCAGTCTGATGTCACCCTATTCACTATTACCCTCTGTGCTTTACCTGTGAGCCAACTGCTCACCCATCACACGCTCTGTTTATCCAGCTGTGTGCTGGACATAGAAGGATCCTGTGAGAGACAGTGTTGAAAGCTTTACTGAAATCCAAAAGGTTTATATCAGCTGGTTTCCCTTGGTTGACTAGATGGGTTACCTTGTCATGATAGGAAATCAGGATCATTTTTCGATAGCTGCATTTCTAAGGGAGGACTAGGAGATGATTCAAGTAGTCTACAGACCAAAGAGATGTTCAAAGAATTGTAAATGTAGCTGCTGGTTTGGATTCAATTGGAAAGGAAAAGCATCGAGAAGGTAAGTTGTTAACAGCATTTCAGCTAAACTCATGGGGGAGCTTGACTGTGTCAATTTAAGTGTTTAGTCTCTGCTCAGCAAAAAATATGTGCCAAGAGGATAGTGAACATTACAGTTAATTGCCTGAAACAGTTGCAGTTTTAATTGATTGACAAATGAATAGAATAAAAGAATAAAATAAGTAAATGAAAGCATGGCAAGAATGGACAGTTTCGTAATTGGAAATTGTAAAGGTCACTAAACATGTCTTAGTGCTATCTCTTTGAGTGGAATAATTATTTTGTGTAAGTCTTTATTTGGAACCTGGATATGAGCAATGTTAACTCTCACAAAATAAGGGTGTTTTTCATTAATACTTTGTGCATGAGTGGACATAGCAAATGTGGAGTTGTGCTGTTTCTGTAAAAAGTGATAAGAAAATTACACACCATTACTAATGTACACTTCTGATCCAGTCTGAGATTATGCAATATATTTCTGGGGAATATTGTTAATCTGGGCAATAAGAAATAATAACAATAAAAAAAAAGAAGTATTAAAAGATTTAGGAGCTGAAGAGTGAGACCATTATTAATTTAATTGAAAAATTGCTTTTTAACAAAAAAAAAAATTGGCATTTTTTGGTCCTGCCTAACCAACCTAGTGGAATTCTACAATGGAGTGACTAACTACATCAGTGGACAAGAGAAGGGCTACAGATGTCATTTACCCTCTGTAGGGCCTTTGACAGGATCCTCCACATCATCCTTTACTCTAAACTGAAGAGAGATGGATTCAAATGGTGGCCTGTTAGGTGAATATGGAATTGGTTTGTTGTCCAGAGGGTAGTGGTCAATAGCTCAGAGTCCTGATGGATATCAGTAAAAAGTGGTGTTCCTCAGGGGTCGGTACTGGGACATTAAGCTTCATTAATGACATAGATGAAGGGATTGAGTGTATTCTCAGAAAATTTGCAGAAAATGTATTCGCAGAAAATTTGCATACAACACCATGGCAATTAGGGCAGATGACACATCTGAAGGGTGGGATGCCATCCAGAGAGACCCAGACAGGCTCAAGAAGTGGGCCCATGGGAATCTCATGCAGTTTAACTTGACCAAGTGCAAGGTGCTGCACCTGGGCTGGGGCAATCCCCCAATATCAACAGATTGAGAGCAGCCCTGCTGAGAAGGACTCAGGGGTGTTGGGGGATGAGAGGTTGGACATGACCCAGCAATATGCACTTGTAGCCCAGAAAGCCAGTTGTGTCCTGGGCTGCAGCCAAAGCAGCGTGGGCAGCAGATTGAGGGAAGGGGTTCTGCCCCTCTGCTCTGATGAGACCCTGCCTGGAGTACTGCATCCAGCTCTGGGATCCTCAGCCCAGGAAATATATTGAAGTGTTGGAGCAAACACAGAGGAAGGACACCAAGTTGATTAGAGGAATGGAGCACTTTTCGTATGAGGAAAGGCTCAGAAAACTAGAATTGTTCAGCCTGGAAAAGACAAGACTTCTGGGTGACCTAATAGCAGCCTTTCAGTAGGTAAAGGAAGTCTAAAAGAAAGCTGGAGAGGGACTATTTACAAGGGCATGTAAGGACAAGACGGAATGGCTTCAGACTGAAAGAGTAGGTTTAGATAACATATTGAGAAGAAATTCTTTACTGTGAGGGTGCTGAGGCACTGGAACAGGTTGTCCAGAGAAGCTGCAGATGCTCCATCTCTGAAAGTGTTCAAGGCCAGGTTGGATGGGGTATAGTAGAAGGTGTCTCTGCCCATAGCAGGGACTAGATGATCTTTAAGGACCCTTTTAACCCAAATAATTCTATGATTCTCTGAATTATTATATAAAAATTAAAACAAATTAGATAACTTGTCTAAATTCATAACCTAAAAGCCCCCTTCCAGGGCTTCTGATATTATTAAAATACTGTTTTAAATATCCCAAACAAATTGTTTAGATCATTAGTGCCCCAAACCTGACATGAATATATGAAATTATTTCCACTGGGAATGTATACAAGTTCTTCGATCTCCTTCTTAAATGGAAATATGATTCTCCACTATATTTTCATTTGAATGCATATATATATACATACATGTAAGCATACATAAAGTGTAAAAAGTTAGGAGAGAAACCTTTTTCCTTTGGGGGTTAGTCTTCAGCTAAAGACATCTCTTTTCTCAGTCTTTTGTGCTGATATATAGAACATTTTTTTCAATCCATAACCTAAGAGCTGGTGCCCATGTAGATATTCTTTAAGCATATACAATTTTCAAGAAAGAAAACTCTCTATACTTTTCCTCCAAACAACATATTTTTGAAATAATTAACATATAATGTAGTAGTTTAAATTTAACATAATCATTTATTTGTCTGAAAACTTTCAATAAAATGTCTTTCAACTCACTGAAAGTTTATTATTTCATTCTGACTAGGTCATCTTATACAAAAGTGAAATCACAACATCATATTTCAGTGGCTTGAAAAATGATTCAATATGCAATGTAAAATGCTGACTATTCAATGTCAGAGAAAGCCCCTATTTGCATCAAAAGCAAGTATGAAAAACGAATAAAATCCTTCCAGTCACAATTTTGGTGTCTTTCCACTTTTTTTTCTGTAACTTTAACAAGCTAAGCTCTCACAACAGAAAGTTGTTATGAATTCTCTTTATCTTGCCTCATGAGGGATAATTATTTCATATCACTTCTGTGTCAAAGATGGAAGGTTACAAATAAATTCTGAAATGGGCTCTTCCACATAATGAAATAATATTTGCAGAGTTCATTAATATGTTACACATTTCTGCTAGACCATAGTGAAGCTTCCAAAGAACAGCCCTACAAGTAATTAGGTTTTTGTACTATATGAATTGGCTTCTGCTATTTTAATACATTGCAATGTTTTTCTCTTTGTGTGCTGTCCTAGAGCCAGTTTTCAGTTCACAGGAGTGGAAGTGAAATGGGCATTCTGAAAATAAATTTTCTATTAAAAAAATAGAATAATTTCACCATTCTTCTCAGTGTAGATATTTATGTTGGCCCTAGTACTCCAGACTTGCTTTAGTGTTATTGAGGAAGATGGCACATAAATAACTCTCAAGCAGTGAGTATTTCTCTGTTAGCTATAAAGGAAGTTCAGATGTTCAGTATGCTGGCCCCCACACAGATGACAAAAGCCATGGAGGTATTCTAAGTATCCCACCTCATTCCCCTCCAGAAACCTACAGGCTCAGCATCCAACCTGTCAGGCATGTCCAAGATAGTCTAGGGTAACTCATGTGCTTTTGTGCTGTCAGGATTAACAAAGGGCCTGTGATCCAACCAAGTAGCTCGAAGGTCAGTGTACTGGTTGCTGGAATGGGATGCAGTTCAAGATTAGTCTCTTCCATTGTAGATTTGCTGTGTATATGTGAGCACTTTTGTAGGCCCCCATTATAGTCACAGGTGATCTATAGCTTCATATGATTCCAACAGAGGCAGCTAGTACCTTTTAAGGTAGTCTAAGGTATTTAAGAGCTCTGTAAAGGGCTGGAAGACAGGATAAATGTTTCTTGTATGTCCCCCTGGCAGGTGAGGCCAACTGCCCAGAGATAGTCCAGGACATCTCAGGCATCCTTGGTGACCCAGTTGACTTGTACTCAGTAAAAGCTATGCATCCTTGAAGAGAATCTGCATAAACTGTTGTAGACACCTGCTGTCTGAATAACTTCCTAAACTTAATTGAATAAGGGCTCATAATTTTGCCTAAGAATCTGTATAGTGCCATTTGAGATGACATTATTTCTTTTCAAAGGGTATCTATAATATTCCAATTCACTACCACCCTTGAACAAACCTCAAAATGAAGATTTTCCTTTTTGTAAAACATTCCAACTTCTTTTCTGAACTGTCAAGGTAAAAGTGATGGTAAAAGTCCCTTATCAGTTCTTTGCCATTAATTTAACCCATTTTATCTATTATTTTTTCTCTAACAATTCTCTTACCATTACACATTCATAAGAAACTTTGAGTTTTACTTATAAGTCATATTCTTATTTGTTTTCCTGTAAAATAACTGGCTGCATACTCTTGTAATAGCCTACTTTTCAATTGCTGTTATATTCTCTTTCCTCTCTCCTACTGTCTCTCAGCAGTCCTTTTTGATGTCACATTTTGCTAACATTCTTCCCTACTGTGAAACATTGCAGAATTAGGACTGTTTTAATGAGCTATCTACCATATTAAAAAGTTGTAACTATTTAATACCTCGCTATAACTTAAATTTAAGTATGTGAAAGTATTACACTGACCTCAAATAGCTATTTCTATTTCTTAACTTCAAGTTTTACAGGTCTTTGATATATTTTCAGCCAAGTACTGTTTCAGTCAATCTAAAAGATTTCTTACACAATGAGTTTGCTCCTGACTCCCTTCTTTTACACTTAATTAACTTGATTAAATATTTATACTCTTGTCACAGCCTATGTCCTTATCAAGATTGAGGTCCTGTTGTGTTAACTGCTAGGTACAGTACAAACACAGAAGCCCATCATATTAGTTACTTATGAAAAATGTTGTTAGCTTTCTATGAAAAATTACTTGCTATGTGAAATATCATTCAATTTTCTGAATAGAAAATAACCTTACTTAATATAAAGTGCTTTAATATGAAGGAAAAATTATACAAATTTTCACATTAATGATTAGGATTGCTGGCTGATTATGGCAGCAGTAATATGTTACCTAAATTATAATTATGAATATTATCATTATGTTCAATCAACATGACCATCAGTATTTAACACTGCAAGGTATGGAATACAAGAAACACAAATGGCTTTATAACAAGTAAGAATTCATATGTATTGTTAGTGGCAAAATAGACCATAAAGCAGACGTTTGCATTCACAGGAAGAGTAAATATGTTTCTAAAGGAGCTCATACATTATGTATCTCACATATCTCAGAAGCAAAGCAGCAAAAAAATAAGCTATCAAAGAACACACACAAGAGAAAATTCTAACCTTTATGCATATTCCATGGCATATACTAAGCCTGTATTATTTCTGAGTAAGTTACTGAGATAGAAAACCAAATGAATAAATTCATGACAGGATAATAGTCTAAGCATGACAAAATTCTCAGTTCTACCAAATTAACAGAAAAAGCAGTAACCTCGACGTAAGCCGAATTTAAGGTTGCACAGTTTTGATTTAGACTTGCAAAAAAGTGAGAAACAGAATCTGCCAGTTACTTAAGTAGTAATTACAGCTCCTGTGATATTTCAGAAAATAAGTTTTCTTCAGGGAACTTAAATCCCAGTTTAGATGAGGCACTAAGGGATTATGTCTGTGCTGACCTTCTAAGAAGCATATACTCATCAAATCACTTCATACCACAAATTCTGGTCACAGATCTCCTTAGATACTTATACTAAGAGTTGCCTCAGATTAAGGAATCTATTGTGATTTGCAAACATGTTCTTAAATTCTGCCTATATACCAGGATGGACTTAATCCATAAGGTATACCCTGCCTATTTAAAAATTAGCTTGGTGCACAAATATCTGAAATATAATGGGCTTAGGAACTGTAATGGAATACGTTTAAGGGTTAAACATGACTAATGCAGCTTGAGCAAAACTAATAGATTGGGACCCTACAGTGATTAGGTGAGTGTGATCAAGTTCAGGTGTGATCCTTTATCTATTATTTTTTCTCTAACAATTCTCTTACCATTACACATTCATAAGAAACTTTGAGTTTTACTTATAAGTCATATTCTTATTTGTTTTCCTGTAAAATAACTGACTGCATACTCTTGCAACTTTTCAATTGCTGTTATATTCTCTTTCTTCACTCCTACAGAGTGTGATCCTTTAAAGCAGACATAGTATAAACAGACAATATCGACATTAAAGCAGAGGTTATAGGCATTTTCATTGACAACCACCAACTGGATGAAAAAGGTACTTCCCATAGCCTGTTAGAATGTGTCTAAAAAAAAGNATAGCGTTACTTTTGGGAGATTTTGTTGGCTACAAAATACTACCTTGCCAATATTTCTTGATGGCCTGATTTTTATTTTTTTTTAAGTAAAGTATTCATCATACAAAACTGAAATTAAACTTGAAAAATAGTGAACTGGTAAAATATTCAGAAGGGCTTAAAGGCTGAAGACCCAAAATGTCTTTGATTTCAATGCTGCACAGGTTCAAAAGTGCCCAAGTCGAAAGACCAACCCTTCATCTTCAGATATTAGGAAAAATATTTTTTGTTAATATTGCTAAAGCTTGTCTCTTAGGAAAGGGAGAATTCCCCATTCAGCCTCCTTTCTGAAGAGACATATATCTTTGGTAAACAGGGAAAGACTCTGTTTAATGTCTGAATGGGTTTGAAATGTCTGTCTATAGACAGTGATATCTATCAGGATGATGACATCTGTTTTCTGTCTCAACTTCTAAGCCATCAGACTATTAGCTTTGTACTAGACAGAAAGAAAAAATTGCAGCTGGAGGACATCTTTGTAATTTGCTTGAGATTTTCTGATAGTCTTGCTCTTCNGCCAGTTACTTAAGTAGTAATTACAGCTCCTGTGATATTTCAGAAAATAAGTTTTCTTCAGGGAACTTAAATCCCAGTTTAGATGAGGCACTAAGGGATTATGTCTGTGCTGACCTTCTAAGAAGCATACACTCATCAAATCACTTCATACCACAAATTCTGGTCACAGATCTCCTTAGATACTTATACTAAGAGTTGCCTCAGATTAAGGAATCTATTGTGATTTGCAAACATGTTCTTAAATTCTGCCTATATACCAGGATGGACTTAATCCATAAGGTATACCCTGCCTATTTAAAAATTAGCTTGGTGCACAAATATCTGAAATATAATGGGCTTAGGAACTGTAATGGAATACATTTAAGGGTTAAACATGACTAATGCAGCTTGAGCAAAACTAATAGATTGGGACCCTACAGTGATTAGGTGAGTGTGATCAAGTTCAGGTGTGATCCTTTATCTATTATTTTTTCTCTAACAATTCTTTTACCATTACACATTCATAAGAAACTTTGTTTTATTTATAAGTCATACTCTTATTTGTTTTCCTGTAAAATAACTGACTGCATACTCTTGCAACTTTTCAATTGCTGTTATATTCTCTTTCTTCACTCCTACAGAGTGTGATCCTTTAAAGCAGACATAGTATAAACAGACAATATCGACATTAAAGCAGAGGTTATAGGCATTTTCATTGACAACCACCAACTGGATGAAAAAGGTACTTCCCATAGCCTGTTAGAATGTGTCTAAAAAAAAGGTTTTAGATTCTGGATATGAGGATCTAGGAAAGAATTCTTCTTAATGCAAGTATTTAGATCCTGATGGAAATTATGCTGCTTTAGTGTAAAGGCAATGTAAACATTTATTATATTTTTAAAGAGAGAAGACGAACTCAACAACACAATGACTTTTTCCTAAAATGTTCTGAAGAAGGACAATTGAAGTAATTGAACTTTATGATTTTGCATCAGTAATACCTTTAAAGTCATTATCTTATTAGCATTTATAAGATTCATTAGGATGAAAATGCACTTGACCAATCTTTATGTTTGATACTGTGTCAATACAAGATCTGATTCACTCAAATATGAATCCATTTATGTAAATACTGCAGAAGTTTATAAAGCTGTAGTGAATAAAACTTTTAGGTTTGATTCTTTTTCAGATGCATATGTAAGTGATGTTTAAAAACCAGCATATTTAAACTGATACTTTCATCTCATTACACAAGTTCCATACAGAAAATCAGGTAAGTTATTTAACACTCTTATTCCCCTGCTTTCTTCTGCAAAATCTCTCTATTAGGACAAATGATTTTTAGCAGTATTTTGGAAGGAATTACTAGCACTGATGTGCATTATGGGGATTGTTTTACTCCCCCTACAGGTTTTGAAATGTAAAACTGTCTTTATTTTAACATAACTGTCTTTAATATAAAATCAAAGCTGAAGAGGAAAAATCAGATTATCTGAATTGTGGGGTGACTTTTGAACTAATAGGAGAACTAGCTTCCTTAGAACCTAATACACTAAGTTCAGAGATAGTGTAAAATAACAGCTATATTGAAATCAATGGCAGCTTTGCTAGTGACTTTATCGAAGCAAGGGTGAATAGCAGGGACTCAGTCTGTGAAAATGAGGCCTCTTTCCACTTACTCTGGCTAGTCTCCTCACACCTACTTTAAGACATTTTTCAAAATGTGAAGCACTAACTTAGCTAAATTTAACAAAAACAGGTGAAAAAATATAAAATAATGCTAATTAAAGTTGAATGGGTACTGAGACTTACTTCTTTTAAAAAAAATTTAAGCAAATGAAATCAAAACCAGTTGCATAAAAGACATGGATGAACAGTATGGGGAACTGAATGGCTTTAAACAGCACAAAGAAAAACAAAACAAAGCAAAACAAAACACAGTCATCTCAAGGTTTGTATTATTTTATAACAGCACTAATTTGGATTTCATCCTGAATTAACAATCAGTGACAGACTGAGATTAGATAAAATGTCTCTATTATTTCCTAAAGATAGGCCAGTAATTATTTCAATGATATCTTCAAATGGAAAAAGAGCAGAAAATAAGGCTACAAAACAATACAGCTGAAAGGGAAGGATAAGATTTATGAAGCTTTTGTGTATGTGAAAATACTATCAAACATCATGCAACCACTAGTAAAGCAACAGCACACAGTATCTTGGCATCAGTCTAAAATTAGCAGTTTTTAGCATTTACCTCTGTTTGGTAAGTAAATAGCTGTTGTATTTGTTGAAAGATAGCATGAGAACTAGAGCTATTAAGACTTCCAAGTGTGTATCCCCAATGTAGTGACAAGGCTAAATAAATGCATGTTCTCTTAGCTGTTCTGAGATCTGGATAAACTAAACACCTAATTCAAGATGGTCAGTAAATAAAATTACTTTCAAAACTGTCTGCATTTAATGAATTCCCTGTTTAAGTACTGTAAACCAAAACACATTTAATTATTATAATTCAATCAATCAAGTGAAGAGTTTAAATATAGCGTTACTTTTGGGAGATTTTGTTGGCTACAAAATACTACCTTGCCAATATTTCTTGATGGCCTGATTTTTATTTTTTTTTAAGTAAAGTATTCATCATACAAAACTGAAATTAAACTTGAAAAATAGTGAACTGGTAAAATATTCAGAAGGGCTTAAAGGCTGAAGACCCAAAATGTCTTTGATTTCAATGCTGCACAGGTTCAAAAGTGCCCAAGTCGAAAGACCAACCCTTCATCTTCAGATATTAGGAAAAATATTTTTTGTTAATATTGCTAAAGCTTGTCTCTTAGGAAAGGGAGAATTCCCCATTCAGCCTCCTTTCTGAAGAGACATATATCTTTGGTAAACAGGGAAAGACTCTGTTTAATGTCTGAATGGGTTTGAAATGTCTGTCTATAGACAGTGATATCTATCAGGATGATGACATCTGTTTTCTGTCTCAACTTCTAAGCCATCAGACTATTAGCTTTGTACTAGACAGAAAGAAAAAATTGCAGCTGGAGGACATCTTTGTAATTTGCTTGAGATTTTCTGATAGTCTTGCTCTTCCGGTATCTAACATTACTGATCTAACCTTGACAGATTGGTCAAGTTACACAAGTGCATGATCACATTTCTCTGGCCTGCTGTGAGATGGGGCCATACACTACTTTTGTGTAACCTGCCTGCTCCTTCCCTCACTGAGGTGGGATCCCTGGCTGGGTCTGCAGATGAGGCTCAGCAGTTCTTGCCTTTTGCATATACACAGTCTATGTGCATTTCTGCAAGGTTTTCAACTCATTTCCCACAGCCTCCTCCTAGAAAAACGGATGTATTATGGACCAGGCAAGTGGGAAACTTCCTGTCAGATGGTTGTAAATAGCTCCTTTTCAAAATGGTGCCCTGACACAAGTGGAGACCCTCAGGGATCAATATCAAGCCCAATGCTATTAAATATTTTATTATGTGATCTGGTTGATGGGATCAAGTTACCCTGATGAAGTTTGCTGATGACACCAAACTGAGTGGGAAAGAGGACACTTTGAAGAGGGAGTCATTCTGCACTGAGACCTGGATAGGCTGGAAGAGTGGGCTAACAAGATGTTTATGAAGTTCAACAAGGATAGGTGTAAGATCTTATAATCCAGGAATACAGCACACGCTGGGATCTACCCAACTTGAGAGCAGTTCTATGGAAAGGGACCTGGGGGTGCTGGTGACAAGCTCAATCTGAGCAAGCAGCGTGCTGCTGCAGCAAAGAAAACCAACAGAATGTTGGGCTGCATCAACAAAGGCATCACCAGCAGAGATAAAGGAGACATTATCTCACTCTACTAAGCGCTTGTCAGCCCACACATGGAATACTGCACTCAGTTTTGGTCCCTGCTATTCAAAAAAGCTGTGGACATGCCAGAGAGGGTCCAGATAGGGGCCACAAAGAAAACCAAGGAACTGGGAAGCCCACCCTGTGAGGAAAGGCTCAGAGAATTGGGTTTGTTCAGCCTTGAGAAAAGAAGGCTGAGGGGAGACCTTATCACCATGATCCAGTACTTAAAGGGTGGCTACAAAGAAGATGGATGCACTCTGTTTAAAAGGAATCAAGAAAAGATGATGGGCAATGGGGACAAATTACTCATGGGAAGATTCCAACTGAACACAAGAGAACAATTTTTCACAATGAGGACAAACAGCTATTGAAATAATCTCCCCAGGAAACTAGTGGATTTCTCAACACTGTACACTTGTTTAGACCATGTTTTTGCCAAGAAAGGTTGAACCACATGATCCTAGAAGTACCTTCCAACCTGATATTTGATGGTTCTATGAACAGTTATGGTGGACAGTCCGATTAAAGACGCAGTGTAGACTGGTATGGGAAAGCAAGATACCTATATGTGTGCTTTCATGTCAAATCCAAAGATATTAGAAGTCATGTCAAATACAATGATATCAGGAGTGAAATGGTAAATTGAATAGCTGGTTTTAATCTAATCTATTTGTGAAATAGATTAGATTAAATATATATATATTAAATTTTACTGAATTCACTGAACTACAAATAAATAAAGTAATCTAAATAATTTTCTCAAATATTCTGAAGTACTTTCTGGTCTAGGCTATATATTAATTATGCATTTCATTTAATTAAATAATTTAATTTCATTTAATTAATTTTCAATATTTATGCAGAATCCAGAGCAGATCACTCTCAGATTTTCATTTATTGTAATTGTGCTCTAGCTGATTTAAAAACTCCATGCACATTAATATTTTGGGTTTATATTAGAGATGTTCTGAGATTCACTGCAGCAAATTGACATCTCTTAATTCTTAATGTGATTTTCAGTTTGAGAGACTTTCTCTGGAATGTGGAGGGGGTATCGAGCAAATCATATCAAATCAGGAGTTTCCCCATCCAAGGCAGAGAAAAAAGAACAAGAAGCACTCAACATATAACAAAAATATTTTAAAATACAATTTATGCTTTACAAATGATGTAATACTCAGGCAAAAGACATGGTTAAATAAAAAATATCTTTATTTCCTATTATTTCTTATTTATCTAAATTGCTATCTCTTTTGTCTATATATCCTGTTGGCCATCTAACTGTAGTACTGAATGCTCACCATTAATTTGATTCTCCTAACTCTGGTTCTAAGAAGATACCACAGTAACATTTAAAATGAAAATATCTTTCCATTGTGTAGTGACATTTACTGCTCCTGTTTCTGTCTCTCAAAAAATGGCAGTACATCTCATTGTTTAAGTACATTAGGCATTTTATTTAGAACCAGCAGATTTTCTTGTCCCCTGACTACACAAAAGAGTTTCAGAAACAAAAAATATACTGACGGATTTATATGTAGCTTTCAGATATAAACTCTCTAAGTCATTCAATATAATTGACACTTTTAATAGCTCTTTTTCTTTATTACCTTATCAGATCAGAATCTGCAATATATGAAGGTCTGTAATATTCCCCAAAGTGTCTACAACTACATTTTTGTAATGCCCCCAACAGACAAAAACTTCTACCTTCTGCCCAGGGGAGTGGTGGAATCACCATCTCTGGAAGAGTTCAAAAGGCATGTGGATGTTGTATTTGGCAACATGGTTTTGTGATGAACACATTGATGTTAGGGTAATGCTTGGACTCACTGATCGTAAAGATCTTTTCCAAGCTTAACTGTTCTGTGATTCTGTAATTCTACGACTTGTAAACATGACTCACACTCACTTAGCAACAGAAAACAAATATTTTAAATTTTTGTGCTGAACTCTTCACTGTTCTAATGCACTTCTGAAACTTACATTCCTAAAAAATTCAACTGTAGATTTTATCGGATATAGCTGAGTAACAAGCTTCAATTTTTCCATGTTTAGACTGCTATGATGAAAAGAATGCAGAATTTACTTGTGAGACTTCACTGAAAGAGCTATATAACAGAATATGATTTCTTTTTAAAGACACATAATTGTTCTGTACAAAAATTATCCTAGTTCATGTTTGCATACAGGATCAGATTAGACAGGCCTCAGTATTTATAGATTCAGCAGTGCTAAGGGAATTCATTCTTGTTAGGATCAGCAAAGTCAAGCTACACAAACAGATTCAAAATTGGATCGAGTCCCCAAGGAACTGTCTCCAGCCAGCATGAGAACGTTATCTGCAATTATCAAAGATGCTGTCAAGACACTATGAACTCTGCCCTCTTTTGTCTGAAATGATCATGAGATACATTTGGATATGATGGAGAAACAATTGACTATGTATTTTTCTAATAATGGATTAACACATTCAGAAAATAAGATTCAAAATATCAGTATTTTAAAAATTATGGAGGCAAATAAGGAAGAAAAGATCAGTTGTGTTACAGTACTACTAGAAAAATTTAAATAAAATTTCATATCCTATATTATTTCCTTTGAAAAGTGTAATTTAAGAATAAAATGTAAAATGAAAGTCCAATGTCTTTAACAGAAACAACATTAGAAAAAAAAACATATTTCATAGTATGAAAACCTTACTTTTCATTTTTTACAGCCTCAAAGTAATTTTCCTGAATTTGAAACCATAAGTAAGAATGTGTATTGTAAGCTAACATGCTTGCTTTCAACATTAGAGAAAAAAATGTTTGTCTTATCTTTAGTTCAAGAAAAAGTAAAACTAATTAATATATAGAAAAACATGGACATGAAAGAATAAACATCTCTATTACCTTCCTGGTCTTTTAGCAATGGGATGTTAATGTGCATTATTAAAAATTATATAATCTGGGAAATATTTCAAAGGCTTCCAGTTAAAATGAACTTCAGAAGAATCATATATTCCAATATCGATTGAATATACAACTATGAATAGAAAATTAATTGAAATTAATTGCTTTCATATCATGTAGGTTTTGAAGGGATCCTTTGGCTCATCAGCTTCATATTATTCAAAAAACTACAGCATGCAACTTCTGCTACACATTTTTCAAGTTTTGTTTTGAAAAGAGGTTTGTTCAGCCTTTTGCCTAGACAAATATTGAGAAGCTTTTTCTAAATTTGCTTTTCATGCTACCTACAAACCCAAACATTTCTTATAATTGTCCATATAAATTCTTAACCTATTTTAATTCATTTTTGTGCCAACTTGCCCTTTACTTCACTCCAAGAGCTGATGCCTTAATGGCTTTAAAGAAGAAGACTATCTAGTCTCTTATTCGTTGTTTGGGGGGAATATAGCTGTTATGAGGGCACAAAAATGACTAGAACTTGTGTTTGCAGAGCTGTGCAGTTGGGAAAAAAAGGAGAAGAAGGGCAGATTCCTTTAGTGCAGGGTGAATACACACCTCAGTTACTCTGCAGGCTTGGTTTAAAAACCAAAAATCAAAAAAAAAATCCAATAGAGAACTCAATTTTGGAAAGATTCAAAAGAATCAGGATTATTCCTACAGTACATACAGTATAAAACATATGTTCTGCAAAAGATAATGGAATCACTGTAGACTACTCCATCATGCACACCCTGATTGCTCCCAGTTCTCCCCATAAGGACCAAAAAATGTTCATTGTAACCACACAAAAGAACTGTTGCTGAAATATTTTTTTGGGATTATGCATGTGCACAAAGGTATATCACAGTCTATCTTTCATGTTTTTACACACACTAGCCAAAGTAATGTATTTTTCATAAAGAATTAAAATACAATTGAATTCTGTGATTGGTAGCTATCACAAAGGCAAACAACGGTCCTCTCCTCTGTCATGTGTCAAGCAAAATCTGGAAACTTGGGTATCACAAGGTAGTTGGGAGCTTGGTACAGTAACATTTGGGAAGTATGGTAGATAAAGGGTATAGTCATGTTTCCAACAATTTTGCTCTACAAAAGTTTTTTGAAAACATTCTGACAGATCATTGTTTCTTCCTATTGTTCATGAAATGCTGATAAGCTAAATTAATTTTTTCTTCTTAGGATTGCATTGATTTCTTCCCAGTTGAATAGGGCATGACTGAGTAGTTAATCAAGTGAAATATTGCATATTCTTATAGTAAAATATATTTCAAAAGTATGATCTATCAAACCAAAATACTTCAGTAAAATTGTTTTCTATTATATTGTATTGTAAATATGTTTATTGATTTATATACCAAACAGAAAAGTTAAAAATAATTAGTTTCAGTCTTATCACGATGCAGCTAGGATTTCTTAGAGCTTCATTATACAATACAATTTCAACCTTTCTTCACTATTTAGGTTCAAAGTTAATCTGAATTCCAGAATCTTCCACACGTTATCCCACCAAGCAGAGATATGTATTAAAGAAAAAAATTACAGGAAGCACAATATTTTTATCTTAACATTTAGGAGAGAAAGTCTCCATTTTGGAAATGGCAGGTCAAAAAGATAAGTCAATCCCTTTTGAAGTGATAGATATGTACCGGTGTCTTAGAACACTCTTGAAAGCAGAACTTAAAATCTTTAAACCACAATCAAATTCCTGATTGCTTTAGGAAAATGGGTCTTATTAAAAAAAAAATTCACTTTCTTGATCAGATTTTTGGGGTTTTTTTGGCCATAATGTAGGCACGGACCATAGATCATCATGTCACTTTATCCTTCTCTGTTTGACCCTTGTAGCCTTAGAAGTACTTCTAACAAAACTTGGATCAAGCAGACACACTCTCAGCGGCTGTGAGGGAGAGAGGAAGTGAAAAGGAACAGGGCAATATTTCTTGCTACATTTGTAGCAAGAGACATCACTGGAAATTAGAGCTATATCAGGCCTTCCCAGCCCCTCTACTTTGATTTTCTTTCCTTAATTTATGTGTGGAGTGGGAAGAAGGTATGAGACTATGGAAGAGATTATTTCCTCTCTTGGAAGTGTTTGCATGATGAGCACAGACACTGAGGTTAAAGGACACCAGCACCTCTGTTACACTAAGTACCTCTGAAGAAACAAAAGCATATCTAATAATGTAACAAAGTTTTTGTGCTTTAGATAGCCTTATTAATTAGGTCTAATATATTAGGTATCTGGGCTGCTTATAAAGCAAATCATTCCCCCAGAAACATTTTAATTTATTCTCTTTATGAATAATTTGTTCAGGAACCAGGAAGGAATTATGCTCCTGACATAATGGATTAATAAGACAGTATTCAACCAACAAAGGAAATTGAGTACAAAGGTTAGTAACCAGGAATGAAACACATTTTAAAAAATACATAACCCATTTCTCAGTGTTTCTATTGTACTTTAAAAAGTAGATAAAATTTTACTGATTCGCTATGAAGAACTAGTATTTTCTTGAATACAGCAGGAGACTTTTTGTTGATGAAAGGTAAAATTTATATGTATGCATATATACACATTCATTGAATATATGTATACATGCATATTTACTGAAGTATAAGCACTGCTTTAGGAATAGCTGATTCTTGTTTACCGGGCTATGTTTGCCTTTTTATTGGTACATGTGTACACACTAAAGCAGAATTTGTAGAGAATAAAAGTAATGATTTCATTTTGGTGAGTAACCACAAGCTGAAAACTTTGTTCAAGGTTAATGCATTTATTTTCAGTCTGAAAATTTTGTATTTGAATAGTCCCCTTTAAATGTCTTTTACATAGGTTAATTTCTTCATTTACCTAAAGAGGAAAAGAAAAAAAAAAAAAGCCCCTTGATATTTTAATTAGATTCTTGTGCTTTGGAGAAGCTGGGAATAGACAGAAATATAAAGCAGTTGAATTATAAGTTAGAAAAAATTAATCACATATAAAGTGAGGTTCAAGTTGTTGAAATCATTCAGAATCTGTGAAACTTCTGCTTGAAGAACATCAGATCCAGATTTCATGAAATGCAGTTTCCCAAAATGAAAGAATGTTTATAGCTTAGCCCTTCTGTAAATATGTACACAAATCCACACATATATGTAGATATACATGCAATTATCTGGCCATCCACTTACCTAGAAAGCTGTTGGGTGGCACCTTTTCATAAAAAGATCAGGACAGGATGCCATTCAGAAGGAGAATCCCATGTACCTAGCAGCAAAGAAAGTGGCTGCATGCAAACTCAGCCGTTTTGTCAAGCAACCCACCAGCAGGTTCAGGAGATGGACCTTTCCCTTTCTTTGGCAATTGTGACAGTTTGTTCAGAGGTCTGTGTTCCCTTCTGGGCTACTCAGTAGTGAGTACTCTGGGCTACCAGAGTGAGTCCAGCCAAAGGTAACTGAGAGGGTAATGGTGCTGGAACAGCTGGAATGCCAGGCTGAGAGAGGCAACTGTTGAGTTTAAAGAAGGGAAATTTCAGGGAAGGCTTTATTGTTACCTCATCAGATGAAAAACTCAGACGTTTCTGATAAGGATACAATGGAAAGGAAGCTGGAAACATCCCTCTATCATGGAATGACCGTATCAGTGGAAAAGCTGCGGATATCATTTATCTGGACTTATCATTGACACAGCATCCTTCTCTCTAAAGTGGAGAAAGATGGATTCAATGGGTGACCTGTTAGGTGGATAAGGAATTGATTGGATAGTCACATCCAGAAGGTAGTGGTCAGTGGCTCAGAGTTCTGATTGAAATCAGTCTTATTAAATGTCTTCATTAATGACAGAGAAGAAGAAGGGATCAAGTGTACCCTCAGCAAATTTGCATATGAGACAAGGCCAAGTGGTGTGGTTGACATACCTGAAGGACAGGATGCCATTCAGAAATATCTGGATAAGCTCAAGAAGTGGGCCCATGGGAATCCCATGTGGTTTAACAAGACCAAGTGCAAGGGGTTGATGAACATGTAGAGAGCAGCCATGCAAAGAAGGACTTGGGGGTGCTGGTGGATGAGAGGCCTGGACATGTACCAGCAATGTGCACTCATCATCTAGCCTAGAAAGCCAAATGTGTCCTGGACTGCATTAAAAGCAGTGTGGCCAGCAGGTTGAGAAAGGTGATTTTATTTCTCTACTCTGCTCTGGTGAGACCCCACCTGGAGTGTTGTATCCAGCTCTGGGGTCACCAGCACAGGAAAGACATTGACCTGTTGGAGCAAGCATAGAGTTGATTAGAGGAATAGAGCACCTTTCCTGGGAGAAAAGGCTGAGATAATTAGGATTGTTCAACCTAGAAAAGAGAAGACTTCTGGGTGACCTAAGTGCAGCCTTCCAGGCTACAAGAAAGCTGGAGAGAGACTATTTACAAAGGCAGAACAAAGAGAACGGCTTCAAACTTAAAGAAAGTAGATTTAGATTGGACATTGGGAAGAAATTCTTTACTGTGAGGGTAGTGAGACATTGCAACAGGTTGCACAAAGTTGTGGATGCCCTGCCCCCGTAATTGTTCAGGCCCAAGTTGGATGAGACTTTGAGCAACCTGGTGTAGTGGAACTTGTCCCTGGCCATGGCAGCTGGGTTGGAACTAGCTGATCTTTAAGATTCTTTCTAATACAAACTATTCTGCGATCCTATGAAGATGAGAAATGCCAACTAGATACCAAGAAAAACATCATGAGGGCAATCAAATACTGGGAGAGGCTGTCCATAGAGAGTCTGGAGTCTCCATCAACTCAGATATTCAAAACTCAGCTGGTAAACTGGAAGTAAACTTGCTGTACTTGACTCTTCTCTTCAACAAAAAATTTGTATTGTTATCTGAGTCTAGTAAAAATGGAAAATTTTATGACAGGATTGTCCATTATTTTGTTCATAAAAAAGCATACATGGCCATGAAAATGCCCTTATTTCTTGTGATCCTGTTAAATCTAGCAAGTTCTTAGGTGAAAGAGGAAAAAAAAGTACATGTATAGATATCCATATACTTATATGTATCTATCTATCTACAGGAGCCAGGGCTTTATGGATAATGGACATAAAGTAGCAACAGATGTTTGACAATACAACAAAATAATGTTGCCAGATTCCTTTAGCCAGACAAAAATTTTGTGCATCTTTATCTAAATAAAAAATTATCTTTATTTTTAATAGGTAAAAATCACTCCGGGGTTTTTAGAGATGCTGCTGTAAATTCTTTCATATGAGGATAAAATTACTGGTAGGAAAACACGTAACAATATTTAATAAGACTCAACAAGATCAGATATTTTAGTACTCAGAATGATCATCTGTTTCAAAAATACCATTTTCTTACAGGAGTGAAGGATGGAGGTCCATGTTTCTTAATTTGACTGGCAGACAACAGTTTCTGGTTTCTGTAAGTTAAAGCAGGACCTGAGGAAACAGCAGCCACAGAACAGTGAACCACTTGAGTTGAAAGTGAGAATGATTTTCTTGACCCAGGAAATCTTTCCCCTTGCATAACATGGAAAAGGGTTAGGAAAAAACCAAACCAAAACACCATAGCTTCTGATAAGTCTTTTTTTGAGGGAAGTTTATGAGTAACAGTTTACATACAAAATGAATGATAGAAAGAACTCAAGATAGTTGGAGACATTAGACTTTTTTGTAGCTGGGAAGGAGTCCATCTCTTTTAGCTCAGTGAAAAAAAAATATGTTAAATAAAAATGTTGGAGTTAGTTTGCTACATTCTCTGCAGTTCTGTCTGGCTTTTTTTTGTGGTTTGTTTTTTTGGGTTTTTTTTTCAAGCGCTGGAGTATAGGATGAACCATCATGCAATAATGAGAGCACTGACAAATCTCTTTTCAATTCTGTTCTAAATGAGCTATTGACAAAAAAATCTGTGGTTTATTCTGAAGTTGGAAAGGAAGATTCATTTCTAATTAGTACTGAAAAACATCTGGTTTCCAGTTCCCATGAGGTTTTGCAAGACTGTGACAGTTAATTGTCATTAATTCTAACAAAATGTTCCATCCTTAACTTACCATCATACTTTAATAATCAGAAATAATTAAAATTACTTTTACATTAAAACTTTTATAAGAATGTAGAAAGCTCTTAGTCAATTCATAATGAGATAAATGAGAACACAGTCTTTGTTCTGCGTAACAGAATGAAGCTCATTTGAAGTCTATCGCTGGACTCCTGGGCACTATCACAACACAAGAAATAAATTATAACAGTAGAGCAATGCAAATTCTACAGCTACAAGCCTGTGCTCTAATTTTTAATGATGTGTGCGAGCCTGCTGTACTGTTCATAGCAAATATTCTCATACAGTCTTATGCACATATACAATGCTTCTTTCCTTCCTGTGATTCTTTTTTTTTTTTTTTAAATCATTGTCAGTTTGCTGCAGTCCCATTCCATTTTCTGAAGTTTGGAAAACAAGCTTAAAACCATTTGCTACAGATCAATGTACATTCAGGTTGAGAGGAGGGGGGAAAGGGTGGAGAAAAAATGGCAAGAGAAGGTTAGCACCATCTACTTGACCAGCTTGCATATTTCAGTAACTCTCAATTGGTTTATCAGTCATTAGTCTGAATGAGTGAGGTTTTCTGGTAATAATAAAATAGCAACATGGTCTGCTAGTCAAGACAGCAATCATACTGAACTGGAGCTCTGCTGTCTTAGTATTATGGAAATACAAGTCCTTCACTCTGTGCTCTCTGGAGGACTCAGGTAAGAACTCAGAGGTTACAGATGACATTCAGAGTCACAAAAGACAAAGAAATGTTTATGAAATCAAGGACTAAAAGTGTGTATTTCTACTTTTTCCTGAAGAAGTAGTGTTCTCTCTGATGTTTCTGGCTTATGTGTTTAGAATAAAGAGAAAGTCCCACTGTATTCCCTCCACATAAGTTGCACAAGGCTTTCACCAGAACTCATTTACCACTGAACACTCTGATAGCACATACATTGGTGCATTCCCCTCATAAAATTTCAAGCAGTAAGCCAGATCAGTTCAAAATAAATATAATCTCTCTGGTGTTTAAGAGTTTTGGAAGTACTCATTTAAAATATGGTCTATTAAAGTTTTTCCACTAAGGTGGTCATCCAGATCTTATTTCCACCACATATTTTTGTTGTATTATTTTAGTTATGTTATAATAAAGAGAACAAAAACCATCTCATAATACATTTTCTAACAAGTATTAGGTAAAAGTAAATCTTAAATTCCAAAATGTCACCCAACTGAAGTCAAAGTTTGAAAATCTGGGCTTGGTGTGTCCTGCAGAAAATCACCAACCTTTGGACATTCAGGAAAAGTAAGTAATCAAAAGTAACTTACATTGAATTTTGGAGACAGACTTTCATTCTTACTTCCATATTTTGTGATGCAATATGGACAAAGAGTAATAATATTTTTTACTACACAGAACTTTCTTCTTATGTCTCTCAGAACATTATTGAGATACATATTTAGTCCTCGAAACATTCACATAAATCCAGAATATTATCTCCACTTTATACATAACAGAAGTCAGTCCTGGGTAGGACACACACCAAGTTCACTCAGCTACCAAATGACAGAATTGATTATTGCACTAATAAAGACTAGAGTTGAAACTCAGGCTGTGCTGAGTTAGGCCATCATTACTAGAAGTTGGTGTTGGGACCCATGAAATACACAATTGCTTTAATTCAATGAAAAACAGTACACTTCTATAATATTCTAGTACAAAGATGCACTCAGAAAATAATTTCCAAAATTTCCAAGACAAATAACTGCCATTTTTCCACCTCAAAAGACAAAATGAAAGTTCCTCCTTCTTTTCTCACCTCCACGAAAGTCATAATTAATGTAGTTCCTACACAAATCAGTAAAGTTGGAAAACTGAAGTCTCTTTTGATCCATTCAATTAACACTTTCAGTATGTGATAAGAGTTAGAAACATATCAGCAGACATTTTTAAGGTAAGAGTCAATCATATTCTGAACCAAGCTGTCACTTCTTCTAACAATGAGTTGAGCTTTTATTACAATGTCACAGACTTATTCATGCCTTGAATGAATTTTTTTTTAAGAGAAAAAAGTAAAACTTTTTGATGTGCTTTTTACAGTTAATGAATTCATTAAAAAAACATAACTTTTGGTTTTCAAACTATTAAGGATTTTTTTTTCATTTTATTTAGTTCTTCTCAGTATTAATTACTGTGTTATTTTTATTCTCCAGCTATATATTTAAGTTTTAGGGGAGAAAACAAAGGTGGTTACAGAAGCCATTACCATCTGAAATGTCAGTTCTGCACAAGATCAAGTGTCCATACCAGAAGTACACTCTCTGTGTTTGTCAGATATTGGACAAATACGTCCATGCTTCCAAAAAAGCTAATGTCTACTTTTTTTACCTGGTAACAAAACAACACATCTATTTTAAGATTATTTGCATTGAGTTAGACAGAAAGAAACTCTTCCTCTATATGTATGTGTAGATGGTGAAAGAGCAGATAGCCTCACTAAGCACTTCTGAGGCATTCTTTTTTCTTGTATGCTGTATCTGACAGAATGTATGGAAACTAAAGCAGACACTGAAATGATCCACATTCAGCAGAGGAAAAGAAGAACATAAAAGATTCCTACACTCAAACTCAATTCTAGGTTAAATAACTTCATAGGTAATGCCAAACTGAACAACCCACCTCCTACATTTAGTTTCAGTCAATGAAAGTATGTTAGCTAATGAGATATTCGCAACATGAACAGTATAGGTAATCATTTCTCATTCAATGAAAACCTCTAACTGATATAGCCAAAATTAATTTCCTTGCAAAATCATAGTCTAAACTCAAAGTTCCCTAGAAGAATGTCCTTATCATTCACATAATGTTTGTACTAGGATATCCTCCAACTCATAAACATTTAATTATTAATCTCAAGAACACTTGCAGTACTCAGAGTAAGAAATATAACAAAAATACACTAGTTGCAACTGCAGTAAGAAAGTAGACTATACTACTAAATGGAAAATTCATTGATTCAAGAATTAAAACCTGCATTCAATACCCTGTATACAACAATTTAGTTCACTGCTTTTAATCTGTGAAAAAGGTCAGAGAAAGATGTTCTCAAACTTCTATGGAATATGAAAAAGTGCCTACTAAAGAAAAAAAAAATCCTGAGAAGTTAATTTCCAATAGAAGCAGAATTTGACTTCAACTACCAAACTTCTATTGTTGTCTTGTGCTGATAAGATGATGAAATTGTCCCATTCAAATAAAGAGAGTTTATAGCCTCTTATTTATATTTCAGTATTGATTGAATGCATATTCTGCTTTCATTTGGCTGGCATAACGAATCTAATATTCAGGAGCCAGAAAACAACTCAGTTCCATATTATGGTTAAAAGGTGGAAATGCACTGTGATTGCTTGCACACATTTTAGTCATACCTCAGTTCTTAACCCTCAGACATTTTTAAACCCGCAGAATAAAAAGCTTCATATTCATTGGAACACTTGGAAAAATTACACTCTTGCTCACAAACTTTTCATCTTCATTAATTTTATTAGTCACTTTGGAAGGCAGGAGATCAAATTTCCCTTCGCTATTTACAATGTGTTACAAACGTCTTAAAGTTCAGTCCAATTGTGAAATGTGGTAGCAATGAGTTTTGAGAGGTTTGAACTTTCCTGAAATAGGTTTTTCAAACCCTACTGAACTACAGATAAGTTAATAATTCCATTATTAAATCTAGGTAGCTGCTTACTACTAGCCTTGATCCAAAGGTTAAAGTTTAATAAAGTAAAATGTCCATCTTATTTAATCAATTTGGAAAAAAAACCCAACCAAACAAACCCAAACAAACAAAAATGAACAAAAACAACCCAAAGCCAAATGACCATGTTGGAATGGTTATGTCTTGACTGTCGTAACTACCTTATGACAGAAATTACTTTCCAGCACCAAGAAACCCATGTGGCTTTTCCTCAGCTTATAGCATAGTAAAAACAGTACTACACAGACATACCAGATGGAGCAGATATTAAATAATTTCAGTGCAAATATTAAAACCTGAGCCCTAGAAGTTTAAAACATTGGAAGAGGATCCACAGGTGATTCTGTCTTATATTACATATTCTTTGGTAGAGGGAACATAGAGAGAACATAAGAAACCTACCCAGAATGCTCTAGGATGCTGACAGTATGAGTGCTGACTGTTTAGTGCAATGAAAAACTGTGATAGCACGTGAGGTTCAAAAGATAGTGTCTATAACTCCAGATCAAACAGGACTGTCTAATTTTACAAGGATGGGGGGAAAAAAAAAAAAAATTCAACAAATTACATACAATACACACTGGCAACTATGTTGCCAGACCTTCTCTGGGTTGCTTCTTTATTTGAATGTGTGTGTAAATGTGTCTGATTAAAAAAAAACAACTCAGCATCTCATATATCATTTTCTGACATCTGTAGACCACCTGTGGTCCCCATGCAGACAAACACTAGAATAATTTAAAGACACCATCATCAGGAGAGAAGGAACAGGAACAAATATGACTAAGTAGGAGATAAAATGGTGAAGGGCAAAGTTCGGAGTGAGGAAGTAAAGAGGAAAGAAGGAAGAGGAGTATCAAAACATTGGTCAAGAAATGCAAGTGAAAAAATACGCGTAGAATAAACAGATTGGCAAGAATGCTTAGCAGGGAAAGCTTATTCTTGGCACAGAAATTATGAAAAACCTTTCCTATGGATGTGTATCTTTTCTTTGTTAAATCATCTTCACATGAAGTGAACACTTTTGACATCATTGCTAGCCATGAGGTAGATGGAAGCTTTTAGGCACAGAACTCCACCAGCCAGTCTGCAACAAGCAGTTAGTTGTGCATCTGGCTTCTGCCAGTCAATGCACAGTGAGGTTTTTTCTGCCTCTCTTTCAGAATCTTTGCATTCTGCAATTAATTTTCATAGAGCTTACAGTGTTCTTATCTAAACTTTGATTTTCTCTGTTAAACCTGGCAAAAAGTTAAAAAAAGTATTAGGTGTGGAAGAGAGTGAGAATTTGTCATAAATAGGAGCCAAGTAATACTTGTTCTCTTTGGAAAACAGCTTCTCTTTGAGGGGGAAATGAACTACAAATAGCTTATTTGGGGTATCTTATATATCAATAAAATATTTTTCACTGTTCTTAGCTGAATACTGAATTTTGGAAGTTAAGACAGTGTAAGGTGAAGTTTAAAGTATGTAGATATGACTGAAGAAAACAAGATTCATGAATAACTGATTAGTTTCAGAAAGAAGTATGTAAGTCTGTGCCTCTGGGCATGTTAAATTGAATTTACCTACACTTCGGCTTTACACAGTTGGAAGCCCACATTAGCACAAAAATTGGCATTATATAGGCAGTATTTTCAGATGACCAAATTATTTTTGTAAACCTGAAGCAATATTGTAATGATACTTGTGATGAAATTGGAAATGTAGATTTCATCTAATATCTAATCCTATCAAATCTTGCTGCTGCAAAAGTAGACAGTGAAGTGCTACAGAAATACATTTCCATATTACTAAAGTTGGTCCTCATTGGGTCACCAATGAGCTGTCACTTCTGCAATCTGACACTGAACTAGAAAACAGAATCAACAAAACTCTTTCCAGACTGCCTGAATTACCTCATTAATCACCAAATCAAATCAGAATGAAAAAAAAACAAACCAAAAAAAAATCCCCAAAAGTAAATAAAGTTGATGCTGTTATTGTTTTCTTTTAACAAGTTCTTTCAAGCAAGTTTTTCCAAGGTCTCATATTAACAATATCTCTATATAATAAAACATACAATCTTCTTTTTATTGTTAGAGTCTCATTAATATTTAAATTGAGTTGCTTTTTAAGAAAATAAACTATACTTACCAGTCATTATTCTTTTCTTTCTATTGTTTTCTGCATTTTAATGGATTCTATTTATGAAAAAAGGTGAGGTTTTAAAAAACGTGAAGAAAATGAGAAAAGGGTAGGTGAACCATAAATTTAAGAATTGATGTGAGTGATTTGCAGTCAGTCATTGTGCAAGACAAAGGTTTAGCTTCCACACTGCTTCTCAGAGCATGAGTACTGAATGAAACAAATGTTTGTCAAGTTTCTTGGCTTTGAATGATTGTTGATCATGAAAAGAACGTTCAGTTGTGTACCAGCAAATCTAAAATATTATTGACTAAATTACTCAATGTAAGTAATAAGTAGCGCTTCCAGGCTGCATCAGGGGATGGATGCATCCCCTGATACAATCTAGACACAGGGAAACCCAGGCCATGAAAGAAGCACTGAGTGTGCAGTGTTCTAAATGATGAGAGAAAGAGCATCACCTCTCACATGTTGCCACTGCTCCACTTACTAATTATTTGATCCTAATCTTTCTGTCCACAAAATTAGTGGGCTTTGTACATCTGCAGGAGGTAAACCATAGAGCTTGAAGCTGTGCAGCTTTGAGCAACTGCCCTGAAATTCTATCAGTCTTAAATGTTACAGAATCACAGAATCAACACACTGGAGAATCTAGTCCCACCTCTATTCTTCAGGCTTAATAATTTTTATTATTTTCCTAATTTGTTTGCCTGAAGCAAAAAGTAACAGCAGTCTTTAGGGGTCCTCAAAAGATTAAGGATCAAAAAAAATCACATAAGAATTGAGGTTGCACGAGACTCCCTTTTCTAGGAGAACCATATGAAGCAGGTTCATATGAACCATATGAAGCCCAGGATTATGTCCAGCTGGTGTCTCCAAGGAAGCAGATTCACAAATGCTAACTGGCAGCATGTGCTTAGTCACCGTACAAAATTCTTTACTGAGGTTCAGAGGGAACCTCCTGCATTTTGCCCATTGCCTCTGGTTCTATCACTGGGCACCACTGAAAAGACCTTTCCCCTGTTCTCTTTATATCTTTCTTACTGGTATTTATACACATTGATGAGATCCCCCCAAAGACTTCTCTTCTCCAGACTGAACAGTCCCAGCTCTTCAGCCTTTCCTGATCGGAGAGATGTTCCATTCCCTTAATCATCCTTGTGGTCCTTCACTGGACTCTGTCCAATATGTCTTGTACTGGGAAACCCAAAACACAGCAGTCCAGGCATTGCCTTACCAGTGGCTGAGGATTTCGTCATAGTCCTTCCTGCTATGCTGATAGGTGAACATTATGATCAAATCGTGTAATCATTTTAATATCTTGAAGAAATACTTGGAATAATTTGTTAATACTGTGGTATGAGTGGAACAGAGAATTATTTTTAAAAAAACCCAAACCAGAACAGCTGCACGTGTGTTGGTGGTGGCTCATTAAGAGATGTAATTTTAAAACTATAAATCTGAGAGTATATGCCCTTAATCCAATGGGATTTCATTGAGGCAGCCAGAAACACTCAATAGAATTACAGAATCATAGGACGGTTTGGTTTGAAAGGGCCCTTTAAAGTTCACTTAGTCCAAATCCCCTGCCATAGGAAGAGACATCATTCAATAGGTTGATCAAATCCCATCCAACCTGGCCCTAAATGATTCCAGTGCTGTTGAGCATATGAAAACTTCTCTGGGCAATCTCTTTCAGTGTCTCATCACCCTTAATGTAAAGAATTTTCTTTTTCCATTTACAAATGTTACCCTATATCCCAACACCACAGACCTCGGTAAAAATTCTTGCTATCTTTCTCATAAGCCCCCTTTATGTGTTGGAAGGCTGCAATGAGTTCCCCCAGGGGCTTTCTTTTCTTCAGGACTGAACATCCCCAGCTTTCCCAGCCTCTCTTCATACAAGAGATGGTCCAGCCCCTTGATCATCTTCATGGCTTTTCTCTGGGCCAACTCTAGCCAGTCCATGTCTTTTCTTGTTCTGAGGACAACAGAGCTGGATGCATTTTCCAGGTGGGAGTCTCAACACCAGAATGGACCAACCTGCTGGTCACACTTCTTTTTATGCAGGATACAATTGGCTTTCTAGGCTAAAAATAGACTTTAGTCAATACAAAACCTGTACAGAAAATCAATGGGGAGTTAAAAAGCTAGCTGAGGTCTAGAATTCCAGATTCTTGAGAATTATAAAGTCAAAAATTTTGGCCACAGGACTACAAGGATACAGATATTAAGAAAATGAGTACACTGACCAAAGAAGCATTAATCAGAGGGCAAAAGTGGTTTCATATTGCAGAAACAAGATGTTGCTTTTCATAGTCTATACCTTAAAAGAAGGTGAAGTTAGGTGAAGCAAAAAGAGAGATGTTTTTTCCCCTTATAACCCAGCATCAATTTGTTTGTACTCAAAAACCTGACTACAGAGAAATATAATCACTTTGGAAATCATTCCCATCAGTATATCACCAGCCAGTTTCTTTCAAAAGAGACAAATATGTTTTAGGATATATTTACATTTAACTAGAACTTAAAGGTTTTTCTCTGACAATAACTGGTTAAGGAAATGTAACAAGAAATTGGTAAGACTAGTGGTCTTTCCTGTGTACCAAAGGCTTGTCGCTATCCCAGTCTGCAGATGATTAGTGTAATCACAAACCTTTACTAAGGGAAAGATACCATACCCGATATCTTCAAACTGTATTTGTTCTGTCTTTCACAGAATAACTTTATTAATTGATTTTAAGATCTAAAGAGAAGTAAAGTAGACCTAAAGGTAAGGAAGAAAGAACAGTGTAGGAGAACTTACACCACATAAACTACTAAAAGGACCTTTTTGTGCCTTAAGCAAAGACTTCAGAAGTGACATAAACACATTGAAAGAATGAGGAAGATTAATATATTCTCTGAGTAACATTTCTCATAGTGCATAAGGTCAAAATCAGGATGTTTATTTTAGTCAAGTTTAAGTATTAGATC
This sequence comes from Sclerurus mexicanus, assembly GCA_013396755.1. Lineage (NCBI taxonomy): Eukaryota > Metazoa > Chordata > Aves > Passeriformes > Furnariidae > Sclerurus > Sclerurus mexicanus. Next base: position 159,766 of record VWZF01003276.1, read on the forward strand.
ACAAAAAATACAGTTGATTAGTAAGCAATGATGATTGCCCATACTAGATGCCCTATCTGTATCAGTTAACTGTCTTTGAGTGATTATTAAGGAAGTTCATGTGATGAGCACAGACCCATACCAGGCTGCCTACAAACAGTACCATATCTACCTGTGGGGCAGTCTGTGCTTTGCATCACTGTCCCACCCCCCAGTCATCCAGATCTGAATAGCTGCTGGAGTACACAGTGGGTCGCATGGTCTTTCCTTCAGCAGCGAAGGAGGGATGCAGAGGTCTGGGGTTCTCATCCCAATGGGAAAAGAGGACATAGCTATGATGTACAGACAAAGCCTATGGTGTGCACCAGGGAATGCATCTTCTATGCTGTATGTTCTTTGGAACATATACCTCTGGTTCTGCAGCTAACTCTGAATTGTCTGTTATCTTTTATACTAAACAGTCCCTGGATTCAATTAAAAAATAATCCAGCAGAGTACTACAACTATAATATTACTTGTTTTCCTACATAACCAACATGCCTCTATTCATGTATTTCTATGGTTGCACGGTACCCCAGATTCAACTGGCTGGGTGAGAAGAGCTCTGTGCCACTGTTTGTGATGTGGTCCCATAAATACAACAACAGAGATTTCAGCTCCTTCAGACTGAAGATTGCATAGAACTCAAGTGTTTAACATGTGATTTAATGTCCAGATTCCTGTAATCTTGTTTAAATACAGAAACAGAGGAGCTTAAATGCAGTATGGTCCCTGGGATGTACTACAGAGCATAGTATGTGACCAAGGGGGGAAAAGAAATTAATTAATTAATTGTTTAATAAAAAAACACATTAAAAGTAAGCTTTCTAATGCAACCAAATAACTGAAAATAAGTAAGGCTGTCTGGAAAGAAAGAGTGATTCCAGTACAAATGCATGGCTTTTTAGTCTCTGAATGCATCTGGAGGCATTGAGCAGGTGGAACCTAGTCAATTATCTCCTATTATTGGTATGATTAAGTATGGTTGTTCATAAAAATGATATTAAAATTGTCTGTCACAGTCCTTTATGACTCCTGAATTTCTGAAACTCTTAGCAAAGTCAGTGCAACTATTTGTCTTAGCATAGCTCTCCTGGAACTCAGCCTACTGTAGTGGCAGTGTGAAACACCGCAAGGTCCAGGAGGGAATTCAAAGTGGGTGTGCGAGATACCTCCTCTCTCTGTCTGTCACAGGAAGGAAGTTAACAAGCCCTATGAGGATTTGGGTCTGCTTATTCTCTTCTGTACTTCTAATTTAGAACCAACCTAAAGGTCTCTGTCAGATTCCAGGGAGAAACAATTCCCAAACTGGGAATGAAACATACACCTTTCAGAAATTTTTGGCTAAACCAAACAAAGAAATTAAGCTTTTTAGATAACTACAGCCTTCAGAAGTTCTACTTATTCTAGAATGATTTCAATAAATTACTGGTACTTCTGAGAACCCATAAAAAAGGATTTGATAGAGAGCCTCCTCCAATATCTTACTAAATCATAGACGTGTATGCTAAATTACTACATAGGAAAGACTGACTGTAAAAATTCAAAAGATATACTACAACACAGGTGAAATGCTTAGCATATTTCTAGACATACTTTACAGATTATGTCCTCATAACACAGTGTTCATGGAATTTAATATTTCTGTCGTTCATTCTATACTGCTATTCTAAAACCTGCAAATTTTCAGCTGCTTCCCAGTACCCCTATGGAAGAGGACACATCCGTTTCCCAGTAATTTTCTCAACAGAAGCAAGTTGCCAGAGCTTGAGTGATACAGTTTTAGTGTCCATACATTTAAACACAAACCCACTGTTTTCTTGAAAAAACAGACTTACTCTTCTTCCCCAAAGAACAACTTTTGCATGTAGGACAGACACCAAAGTTAGACATTTGGAGGACAATTCTCCAGTGGCAATTAAAGCAGTTCAGAATATACCCATCTTGTACTCCCTTGTGCTCTGTGTTGGAGGAAGTGAGAAAACACAGCTCTCCTGGTATGCTAGTGATGGTGCTTGATTCTAATGAGTTGGCACAAGCCAGTACTTGCTAGTCCTGCAGGGAGAAGGATGGCTTAATTTTTACAAGCATATGGAGAGATAAAAAGAAATCTTAGTAAAAATCACTACAGTAGTTAATTAATTAAGGGATACAAACCCATAGGAAATCAAGCACTGTTTCCAGGGATCATTAATATACTTTGCTGTTGCTTTTTTCCTCCCCATGGTTCTATGAGAATTTTAAGATGAAATAATAAAGCAAGATGCTTTAGTTCCTTTTGTTTGTAACACATTGGTTACAGCAGCAATAATAGGCATTAATAGGGTTCTTGATAATTTTGGAGCTATTGGCCATGATAAGATTCAGATACACTTTCAGAGAGGGATAAAAATCAGGCAATCTCCTAAGTATTCTAATGTTACTAACTTGAGAAGAGTTCTTCCCAGATATTGGTTTTCATAGTACATAGCCTTTTTTGAGGTTCAAAATTAAAACAAACTAGATGCTACACATTATAGGAATTGGGTTTGGAAACAAACTGAGGACTTGGAAGTAAATCATTCTTTTTCAGAAGTGAGGCAGTATTTCTGAAGTATTTTGATAAATATCAAAAATTGCACTTTGCTAATGTAGTAAGCATGTTAAGTTTAAAACCCATGTGCAGCTGTTTTTTGTTTAGTTCAACTTTACTTTCTTGAGATGTCACTAACTTTCCTTTCATTTTACCATGTGACTGCAATTGACTTTCTAGAAACTGAATCAAAATAATTTGCACCTTTTTCTTGGAAAGAATATTGATTAAAAAAAAAAAATCCACAGACATGAAAAAAAACCAAACAAATAAAACCCAAGCCTATTAAAATTTTTCAGTGGTGAAAGTCATGACCTTTTGGTGCTATTATTTTCTGTCTAGTTACTGAAATGTAGGATCCAGATGTCTGTTCTGCCTCTACAACTGAAAACAAGGGTAACTGAGAGAATGACTTCAAAACACCCCTTATCAGTGCTACAGACCATTAGCAATACTATAAATAGCATTATCAAATCCCAAATTGCAGATTCAGTCATAAAATTGTCTACATTTCATGCTGATTCAGAGGGGCAGCAGCATTAACTGCAATCATCAAGGAATGTGACATCTCCACAGGATTTTCTACAGCTCACTGGTCTGGTGACAGGACAATTGTTAAAAATTAATGGGGACCATCGGATGTGGATAAGTACAGCCTGGCAACTATGAAAGGCGCACTTCTCATTTGTAAGTGATAATGTAATATTATTCCATGATGATAGATTGTAATAGATTATTTGGATTATGTTTCATTCAGGAAACAGTAAGTCTTCTTATTCTTCGAAATTTTGACCACAGTATTTTATTTAATTGTTAAATTTCTGAGGCAGGGATAGAAGAAGGTTGGGGTTTTTTTAATATTATTTTCTAATTTTTCTATGTTGAAAGTGCACTTCCACCTTCTGTTTACCCATTATAATCCTTCAGTTCTCAGTTAACATTCTAAGAAAGTTGAAATCCTAAAATCCAAAGTTTATGAAGATATTGATTCTGATAGTTAATAAAAAAATATCCATACATTGTACCCAGTCATTCCCAGCTCCTTGTCTGGCTTTATGAGGAATGATGCAAGGTTTTTTTATATATTTTTACTATTTTACATGCCTGTATTTTTAAAATGCAACAAAATATTTCAACAAAATCACCAGCCCAATGAAAGATCTACTGGATTACATAATCTGGGCTCTTTTCTGCATTGGGGCGAAGTAAGATATTATACTGTCTAGAAGATTACTTAAGAACTCCTGCATAGAGACTGATCCAAAAAGGATGGTCTGATAACTGGAAGGATAAACTGCTGTGCATCATTATGGACATTGACCAATTGTCCAGAAATTATAGATTTTAGACACCTGATGCTGTTGTCAAAGAATGAGACTAGATAAGTGACATTTCTTTGCCCATGCTCAATTCTTTGAATTTCTGAGGAGTCCCTGATGTTAGTGCAGGGACTTGAAGACTGTCAGAAGGAAAAAACACGTGTGATATCTCTGGGTTTTAGGGAGAAAAAAAATCAAACATATTTAGGCAAGTTGTAATACTTTGAAAATATGCAGGGCATGTGAGCAATAGGTTGAGTGTCCAATGATTCTGACAGCCGGTAAACAAACGGTCAGGGAGAGGAATAAGGAGAATCTTAAGCATGAGAGGAAATGTTTGAATGAATGTAAAAGATGGAGCATGTTTCCCCCTGTTGCCAGCCATGGATTTGCGTTTCCCAAACTTTTACATTTCCTGCAAATACCAGACTGCCAGCAAATACCTGTGGAATCTCAAAGTCCTGCGCCAAGTACTCTGGTCAGCAGCCCTGCCACTGCACAGATGAAGTCCAGAGTCCCTGTATTGCAGAAATCAGTAACTGATTCCAACGTACAACAAATAATGAGTATAATTATTTGTCTGTTCATTTATTATTTATGTTACTTGTGGGATTTACTGCTACCACAGAAATCTAAAAGATCTTAATTAGACAATATTTTAAAGCCAGGAAGTTCAACACATAATTGAAAGTATTCAAGTAGGTTGTCTATATGAAGCAAATTTTCCCCCTCCAGAGAGAGTTTCAGCTCATCTATCCAATGTAAATATCTCAATGATGAGATGAATTCTTTCCCAGAGATGCCTCTTTCTCTCCACAGATAAGAGGAACCTTCCTGCCTAAAATTAGGCCAAACTGATATAACCCTCACTAAACCATATAGTATTGACTCTATGCATTCACAGTTTCACGCTCCTGGTGAAAACACACAATTATGGAAATAAAAAGCACCATGCTATGTGTAGGGAAAAGATCTAGACTGAAGTTGCAAAACTACCTTAAAATATGAGTTTTAAGTCCTTGATCATGATTTTCTTGTAGTACAATCTTTACTGGCTACCAGGGCATCCACTGCACTTAAGACTCAAAATGAAACAGAAAATGAAAAAGTTGTCAGTGTCTGCACTGTCTGACAAATGCATGATTTATATTACTGGTCCTTTCATCTTTCAGACAGGTTCCTATTGGAGAACATCCAAGGTGCGTTCTCCAAGTCTGTACATGTGGATTTCTTTCCAAAAGAAAACAATGACTTTGAGGGACATATGCAAATCTGCATCTCACTTCTCCCACATGAGAAATACTCTCTGTAATTTCTGTTGCTTTTGGCTTTAGGAAGACAGAAATTAAAAATAAATAATAATAAAAATTAAAAAAAGACAAAAAAAATCTCTTTTTTTTCTTGGGTAATGGCATAAAAGGAGAGAAAAGCTAAGGGAACAAAACAGACTCTCAAGTCTCATCTGACATCATAACATGTAAAGGACTTCAGTGATGAACAAGGAGGATGGGAGGATGGTTGCATAACAAGGTTTTAAGTCTGTTTTTATAATTTGGAAGATCCTAGAGGAGCCTTCTTGTAATCCATCAGATAAAACAAAAATATGACCCATGGACCAAAGCTTGGAGTATGAAAGAACTCCTCTGTCTCCTGTACTTATTGTAACTGGATACAAAACAAAACGTGCTATTACAATACTACTCTAATTTATATTTTCTAAGGATAATATACCTTTGCCAATTATAGAGGAAGAAGAATTATTATTACTTCATGTTTTTACTACTGGTGATATGATATTTTTTCAGCTATTGATGTTATCCTCATATTGCAACCTGGCTGATACATTTATTTTCTTTAAGAAATACTAAATGCATTGAAATTTTGTAGGAAAAAAAAATCCTTTTGTCACTTTGCTCAACATTATCTGACAAGAGAAGCAAATACCTTGTGTAGGAGGAATGACTCAAATCTTCATTGTAAGGGTTATTACGTGATGTCATTGTGAAAATGTAAAGTTGACTCATTCATAGAAAATCAGACAAACAAAATGACCTTTGCATACAATCAAGCAACCTCATGCTAATTCTTCCTTTAATACAGTGGGTCATTGATGGAATATGGACTTTATGGAGTATCATCAAATACAGGACAAGAAGGACTCTTTTCCAGATCAATGGTCAATGTGATACGCCGTCCCTGTGCTAGCATTATTATAGTTATCGTTGTTATTTTAAAGAAAAAATAGATTACAACACTCTTTTATCCAAAAAAGATGTTTTTCTCTTTTTTTTTTCTGTTAAACTTAGTTTCTGATTGAAGACTAAAATCCACTCATATTTCCCCTGGAAAATACCAGAAATTTATTTTTTTTCCTTTTGAAAGGCTAAACTGAAGTAGAAGGTCTCATTTCCTATGAGAAGTTGATTGCTAACTGTTTGGATTATCATATCATTAGGTTTCCTTAGCTTGCTTAGGTCCATGATTACTACCTAATAGAACAATGTGCATTGGTACATAAAGGGACACATTTATTAAAAGCAGTCTTTGAATGCTTTGAATCAGAACATCGCGAGCATGTAGCAAATGAGTATTATGTTTATGTTATATGCATTATCCTGTATTTTAGAAGAAACAACAGTAATTTATTTAAATTTGAATTTTGGCTAAACTGAGTAGGAACAGAAATATTGTGAGATCTGACATGAAGGCTAATAAAGAAGAAGATAAAGACCATGGACCTATACAGTGTGTAGGTATATAACACTGAGGGAGAGGTGAAAACACCTTTTTTTTTTTTAATTAAAGAGTATTAAAGGCACAGCTTCAAGATTAGCATAAGAGAAACTAAAGTTGAATAATGATCTAAGTAAGAAGGGTAAGGAAGTAAAATGTTAAACACTCCTCTCCCTTATAGGCCGTAGTCATCTCACCTTTGTGCTGGAATTTGCCAGCAAAAAGGCAACAAAGTGTAATAAAGGTTTCACCTTAACAAAAATGTGTTCTTCTAACTCCATCCATATTATAGATACATTATTTAAGAGAAGCTTAGGGTTGTTTGGCTGAATTAACAATGGTAAATACCAAAAGCTGCATAGACAGGACTGAATTAGTAAAGAGCACAGAAGTGTAATACAGCTGAGAAGCCCTACTGTCTTAAGTGATGTTTGAGATGAAAATAACTATTATTCTTCTAACTGATCATAGCAGAGCTAGTCTTAGCTAGACTGAATGACAATATATCTCAATTTTACAAGCACTTGTAATACCCACTGCATATGTCATTATTTAAAACTTTGTATTGTACAATCATGGATTGTATAATCATGGATTACTGAAATAAATACAGAGAGTTCTTAAGTGGCCTAGTGAATTCTAATCACTACAAAGTAAATGTCATCAAGCTTTTAAATTAACTGAAACTTGCTATTTATTATTTCCTATTAGGTACACTACTTGACTAGTTAAACTGGGTATTGGATTCTTCATACAGCAGCCTCTGAACTCCTTCAGTCAATTAAATTCTCTATTGCATCTGATTTGTCAATGTCAGTGTCACTTCTAATCTCTTAAATCCACATGGGTTCAGAAGCTTTAAAATGTACTTATTCTCTTGCAAAATGAGGAAGTTACACAGGCAGAATCCTTTCTCTCTCCCTTCTCTGTGCAAACCACAAAGCTGCTAAAAATGCAAAAGATATAAACACTTGTTCTTCAGTCTCTGTGTATACACTCATATACCTGACTCTCTAGAATGAGATGGTTTTTTTTACACAAGCTAAAGAATGTAAATAGGGAAAACATACAAACAAACAAAAAACTGTGTTGGGTGTTTTACTACCAGCATATTGTATATTGAACACTTCTAATCTTTGACTCAGTTTCTGAATACTTTAGATCAAAGAAATCAGCAAAACAAAGTAACTCTAACTAATCCCAGAAATGGAAACTTTCACATCTTTATATTAATCTTCACAGGGCTTGATTTATACCTACAAAAGTATTCCAGAACATTTTTTAAAGTTGTTATAATATTATATCCCCTCTTCTTAAATATCCCCATTTCTGTTTTCATCAACAAAAGCTAGATTTCAAAGGAAAAACACAGGTGACAAAGGGAAAGAAAGGAAAAATACAGGTAATATATGACTGTTCTGTGAGATGGTCATGTCAGCCTCATAACTCTTTAGTTCACCTGAAGAGCAGCATAAACATGCAGACTATTTATTTCCATATTGTAGAGTTTGTAAGACACAGACTTGTTTTTCCTTTAAAATCATTCCCTTTCTAAAGGTTCTCTTTTTTGCCAGTAAAAAGCTGCCTTTTACATATTACAAGCCCCTGAACTATGAAAGCAATTCTCCTCCCAGGTTAGGCGCATCACCTTTATTCTGAAAAAGAAGGCAAAGCAGACCAGACTCTTACCAGACATAGGGAAACAATTGCTTCAGCTCGATCCAGCAGTGCCGTGTGCCAGCAGGCAGCCTGAGCGATCCCTGGGCCTCACACAAAAGGGAGATAATTGGCTTTCACGGAGGAGCTGTAAACATTCATCACGGCGGGGCTGGGCGGCGGCAGGCGCTGCCCCGGCCGGGCTGGGCGCTCCCCGGCGGGATGATGTCAGGCACAGCCCCGGGCGGGCGCTCATTGGCTTCCCTCACCTGGACCGGCCCTTAACCCTAAACTGCCGGCCGCCGACTGAAAGGTGTCTCTCTAATCAGATACATGCACACAGGTCTTTCTATTTTTTTTCCTTTCTTCTTTTTCGTCTTTTTTTTTCTTTTTCCTTTTTTTTTTTTTTCCCCCCTTGTAGAAAATGAGATTGTACAACCTTCTGCTTTGGGGACCAGGTGCTTGTTGTGACATAGCTATTGAATGTAGCAATTAAATACATTCTAAAAACTAATTTGCCTAAATTATTAAACAAGACCCTCAGGTAACTGCATTTTCATCATCTGTTTACTAAATGACAGTAATCATCAAAATATTATACAGAAGAGGAATTAAAAGAAAGGTTAATGCATGCAGCACCTGGAGAACTCAGTTTTTAAAGGATTTTGCACTGCCTTCTCTTAAGACATGGGATTAATAAAGGCACACACTGGAAAAAGGCTGTAAATTCAAGAATATTGCACTATTGCAATGTCAGGTTGATTATTGTGTCTTTTTAAGTATTTAAAACAGCAAAAGTAAAAAAAAATGCACAAATGTACCTGCACAGTTATTCTTTAAATGTGACATAGCAGCCCAGATATTCTGCACTAAATGAGGTATAAAATACTGCCAAATGTATGATGTCCTTAATATAGTGGCACTAAGTATTTTGCTATGTTATAGGCAATATCAAAAACCAGGTGAACTTTTGAATGAGTCTAAATCAGTGTTTAAAGACTTACTTTTCCCATAGGTGTATTTGTTCTCTCACCTTTAAGTAACAAAAAAAATCCTACTGCTCCACAGAAAAATCTAAGAAATCTGGCTAACACATGTTTTATTTGTATCTTTCATTCCATATAAACTTTTTTTTTTTAATCTATGAAAACTAATAGATTATTTCAATGGATAGGAATCTAATTCAGTATTTATTTACAGTAAATTATATACCACACCAGTTTTTTATGGTCTGCTATTCCTCATGAGCAGAAAGGAGAAAAAAAAAAAGGAAAAAAAATTAAAATTATTACTCAGTTTGTTCTCTTTGAAAAGAAAAAAAATCCAAACAAAGCCCAAACTACACCAAACCAAAAAACCAGGAAAAATGAAATACAATCAAATACTATTTAGCTAAATCTGTAAGACATGAAAGATAAAATTTCTATAATAAACTTGATAAACAGGTCTGTTATTTCCTTGTGGTTCTTTAATGAAGTTTTAGATTCAGGAGGTTAAATTTTGTGAACTTAATAAACAACAGTTCTGTGTAGGGATCTGGAGGCTAACCTATTAGTCAAAACATACTTTAGGCCAAAATGAAAGCCTCTGTTCATTTATTTCTGCTCAAGAACATGGGAATTCAGATGGAAATGTATATAAAAAAAGATTCATTGCTATGCAAAGTGACAAAACTGAATTGCAGATCAGAAAAGATTAATTTGGACGATGGGAAAGCCAGCTTTGCTTTTGCATGATTAATGATAAAGGTAAGACATAGTTATTGCTAAGAAGATATGAGTTATAAGGAAAAGAATTATTGATGAGATAAAATATACTTAGATGTATCACATGTAAAAGTTATAATCTACTGAATATTTAATGCTATAAACAGTCTACACAGCACAGATACATTGTTGACAAAATTTGATTACATTTGTTGATTCAGCCTGAAAAATACAGTGATTTCCCAAACCTAGTTAATCTTACCATGATGAATTAAAGTTCTATACATTTTTTATTCTTGTGTAGACTACACTTTATACCTTAATAGAGCATATCACTCATAGAGAATCTGCTAGACCATCTGTAATGGCAGAGTGCCATACTTTTGCAAAGTCTTCAGTGTTCATAAAGTATGTTATTCCACCGTGATAATCCAGACCCTATGCTTTATGAACTATGCAGTAACTTATATTAGTAAAATTTACTTAGAAAGTGCAGTACAAATGTTAATTTGGAACATTACTGGAGAATACTTCTTAGTAAATGGCTTGTAGAATTTGACATTTTCTTTACAAAATGTCATTTTTTTTCTTCAGTAATGTATGATAAATTAATGTTTTGAAATTGAACTACTTATGAATGTATTGATAAATGATCAATTTGTTCATGCATCTTGTTTCAAAAAGTATATATCACCAGTATTTTTAAAACCATGGATGAATTTGGAGATCTAGGCTAAGCAAAAGTAGCAGCTGTAGATAACAGAGCAGTTCCATGATCCTAATCAAGTCACACAGCACTTTTCACACTTATACATGCTGTTACACAGGGATTATAACCATTTTGAAATAGAAATAAGGGGAAAAAAACAGGATTCAAATTAGAACTTTTAAATATGCCGTAGTAACAAGTCAATTTTTAAAAAGAAGCTGTAAGGCCATTTCTTTAAATGAAAAATCACTTAAATAAAATAAACATATTGAATAGTTACAAGAGCTCTAAAAAGGGTGTGCATAACTGTATGTGAAATCCAGTAACACGCAATTCATGTAGTCTTATCATTGTGCTATGAGTTGTTTATATGAAGAGATAAGCTTGTCAACTCTCACACCTGGCACAGATAATAAAGGTGCTGTTGCAAGTGTTATTTTTTGGCATCATAGTTTCAAATCCAAAAAAAGAAAGAAGGAAAGAACAAGAGAATGAAAGAGAAGTGACCAACTATTTTCAGTAACTAGGTGTATCTCTTTTTATAACCTAATATTAATCAATGTATGAATAAGGCTGCAGAATCTAACTGGAGTGGGTATTTTAGTCCTCAAGCAAAGTGAAACTCAGGTTTATTAGTATGTATTTCCCATGGGCTGAAATCATTATTGCATTTAATTGCTTGACAATTACTTCTGTCACATCAATTTAATGGTTAAACCAATTATATATATTACAAAACATAGTTCTGCACCGAACACTAATTGAAAAACAGAAGCAGTTCTTCAGCATTGCTTAACCTATACATTATTAATATTGGAAGGGCTAAGTTTAAAGATTTTCGGGGAAATTAGCCAGGTGATAAGAGTTTTTAGAAATTATATAATCTTAAAATTACAGCTCTCATAATCCTATATATGAGACGAATGCCAAGTTAGGTAGACCTGGTAACTTTTACAAACATTTTTTAACTCCTTCAATCAGGCAACATGAGCTACTTGCTCTTAGGAGATTTTTATCCACAAGATGGCAGCTCAGTTTGCATGGTCACTACTTTTTGCAATATTCAACTTGAAAACTTGAAAAACTTTTTTTTTTTTTTAGCAGATATGCTTTTCTACCTCCTGAAGAATTTAGAAAAAAAATCCAAACAATCCCAGTAGTTAACCTCCAATTAACCACAACGTTGAAGTAAAATTTGCCAAGTGTTGAGTAGATTACAAGAAGAATGTTTAACAGCTCAAACTTTATTTTTAGACCTTTGAAAGGATCTCCATTCAGATCCATATATTTTTCATGCTTCAGTTTCTATATCATCAAACCCAGCATAGCCTTTGACAGATTCAATTTATAAAGTACAAAAGGTTCTACTGAGAGAAAAGGAAATGCTTATATGCCTAATGGTAAACTTAGGTTAATAGGTTTCCTCTACAGGTAATGTATTTTATTTTGTTTAATACCTAAACTCATCAAGAATGCTCATTTATGTTACTAAAATCTAATAGATAGCTTTATTTCTAGGTTAAAAACTGCTGAGATGGTTATAGGTAGAGATCAAGCACATACAATGAATAACTATTTGTGCCCTGGAAAATTAATAAAATACAAAGAAACATTAATAACAGGTTCAAGGGGATCACTCACAGCTGAAATGATTAGCAAGAATATTAGTGAAAGCATTTTCTTTGTCAATGAAACCCAGTATATGAAAATGAAGCTTTACTAAAAGAATGAATAATTTAACAAGGAAATATTTTGCCCATGGGATGGTCATTTCAAAGGAAGTTCTTTGCCTTAGTTACCTGTCTGTGTGCAGTCTTTGATGCCACTTTTGGAGTGGAATTACTGATCCCTCAGAGAGGAGTAAGGAATTCTGAGTTACCTAAAATTTATCATTGACCAAGACCCTTTGCACATATCATTATAAATCTGTGGATGGGAGCTTATAGACTGTAGTAAATACAAAGTTGATTGATAGGACTCACCTCTTAATGAAAAAGAGATAAACTGTTTTTAAGTAGTGTGGGGTAGGAGTGCACTTGTGAATGTTTATCATGGATCTGCTTACAAGCAGTAACTGGTTAAGAAGGCAGCAAGGCCATGATTCTTGTCTTAGAGGCCTGCTCTCTCAGCATTTTACATAAGGAAAAAAGCACAACTTTGGGATGTGAAATTCCAACATCATGGTTTGTAACCTAGGTCACATCAGCATTGCCTAGGTTGAGGTGTGCAGCAGAAGTAGATTAAAAGAGTCTAAAGAGAGAAGGTGATACGATAGAAAGATAAAGGTAATTTGAGGTAGTTTAGACTTCTGTAAAGATGGGGCAAACTGCCCAATGCACGACATGAATCTGAACTCAGTTATCTCAGAGTAAATGATTCACTACAAATTACAATCCCACAGTGACTGCTTCATGTATCCAACTGTAACAGCACACCAGTCTTAAGATTATTGTCATAACAGGAGTGCTGGTCTTTCATCAGAGAATGTCAAAATACATTTATATCATGAAGTTACATTTTCATTCCATAAACTAAGCTGTGAAAAGAGTTTTAGGAGAAAAGGATTTCAACTTTTCAAGTATATAGGAAGGTGATATTCTATGTCAGGATAAGCTGACATTAGGTCTATTTTAATACACCTTTTTTTTAAATAGGCAATTTTATATGGATTGGAATAATGCAATAAAGGTACCTGAGCCAAGAATTTTCAACCTTCTCAATAAAAAAAAATACATGCAAAGATTAAATTTTTACACTGAGTTGAAGAATTGTCAGAAAAATGTTTAGTTTAACATAAGAATGTCTACATAGTTAGGAGGTTAAGTCACTTTTTCAAAAGTGACTTAAGCTCTAAGTTACACATATCTAAGACTCAGCTTTCTTACTGCCTAGAGTTCAGGTATTGCTGGGGTAGCTGTGGATGCACCAAAATGTTCTCACAGAAAGGGCAAAACCATGAAGATACACTCACTGGGCTCCAGACATGCCACAGAGAACAAGTGGAATGCCTCTCCTGTATGCTTTGTTAACAACAATACAATGTTTGCTCTAAATAGTGCCTTGTTTGAACTGCTGTTGCAAATCAGGAATGGTGTCAGCTGACTGACCTTCATTTGAGCATGACACAGACATCATCTGGATAGATTAAAAAAGAGGATGAAGGCTACTGAAATGTGGAAATATTTTCTACTGCTCTGATGATCACATCATTGCAATATTTCAGCTGGTCACAAGCTGGTCACAGGTATCTCCCTGTTGAATAGCTACAGGTGTTCTGTAACTGGAACCTTCAGAGAAACATTTTACAAATCTGAATCCAGAGCTCGATGGTAATTATACACAACCCTGAAGAATTTTTTGATCTCAAAATCATTGGATCGCAGGGGAAAAAAACAACTTCTAAAACAAAACTGAAAAGAACATACATAGTAACACAAATTTTCTGCATAAAATAGGGTCCAACTAGTCTTTTGATACCTTTGAAAATCATCCCTTTACCATCTAGCTTCCATAATTGCCTTGGAAATCTTGTATTTATTAATCAATTATGTTTTGATTAACAAATTACTTCATTACTAGATAACACATTTAAAGTTTAAAAGTCAAAATGCTATTTAGTAAGTAAAAACATGAGAAAAAACTCATAATGGCTTCACACACAGGAGTCAGAACATAATATAAATTATAAAATATGAACTTCACAGCTTTTTTTTTCCCTATGTGTGTAACCCTGAACAGAAAGACCAAAAGCACTGCTAGAAGTTATGATTGCTGTGTTATATCATTTGCCCAAAGTAAGGATCACATGGGTTAAAGAATGAGTAGAACTACCCAAAACCAGTGTTTTGAATACTAAATGTTAGTTTCAACATCTTGGCCTGTAACACAGTTGAGCATCCTGGAGTAGGGTTTTCAGATGCTACTGCAGTGAAGGGAGCTCCATTAACATTTAGATCGGTAAGCAAAGGCAATTTTTGTAGGTCAAAGCCTGAAACAGTGGTCTTTGAGAACACCTCTCACAATCACTACAAAATATAACACTGGCATCCATCTCTTGAAGTTTTCCAATGTTGGGTGTCCCACATGGAAATTTACAGGGGACACTAAAGGTACTGGATATTAATGACAGCCTGCAAAGGGCGTACATTACATCATAAATGCATCATATGACATAGTAGGGTTGTACAAGCTGTACAACTCTTTCACATTCACACAGGGATTAAACTTGCTCCTGAATGTCATCCTAACATTATGACATTTTAGTTGTTCAGTTCAGAGTTCATCAAAGAGGAAATTATTCAGAGTAAATATGTCAGCGTCTGGTGTTTTATCAGGAGATTTTGAGCCAGTATGAAATGAAGAGCTCGTTTCTGCAGCTAGCATGACAGTGTACAAAACCATGTCACGCTAAAAAGGCAGAGGTGACTGATTGAGGCATGGTTCTGTGCTGACTGACCGAACAACCTTTCTGATGCATTAAATGGTAAGCTAAATTTGAACTGACAAATAGCTACATTTCTGTTATTTGTACACAGAAAGATTACTTCCAAACCCCTGTATGGCAATATCTAATACAGTCATTGCATTATTAAAATATGCACACAGAAAATATAAGAAAAATATTTTTTTAAAAAGAAGATACTAAACAAGGTACTCATCTTCAGTGTTGATTGCTAAAAGAATAACAAATACACGACAAAGACCTTGAGGAGGATAACATTAAGTGACTTAGTCTTGAAGACACTATTTTCATTCTGACATTTTTGAGAAACAGGAGTGGAAAAGACAGCTTGCTGTCAGAGGTCTCTGCTAGTGGCTGAAGAGACAGATTTAAAAATTACAGTGAATTGCTGTTATATTTATATATAACAAATATACACAATTATATCTATGATGTATGATGCACATAGTATGTCATAAAATCCATTTAGGCATATTTAAAAGTAGACTCCCTGAAGGTAGTAAAATAAAATAAAATAAAAAAAATATTAGTAGTACAAGCATTTGACATTGTTCGTTAAAACTAATTCCAGGGGATAGTAGTGAAAGGAGAGAACAATATTTTTAAACTAAAAGATGGTAGATTTAAATTGGATATAAGAACAACATTCTTTACTATAAATGTGGTGATACACTGAAGCATGTTGCCCAGAGACACCATGGTTGTCCAGGGTCTGGAAGTATTCAGAGTCAGCTTGGATAGTTTGATCAGTCTGGTCTATTGAAAGATGTCCCTGCTCATGGCTAGAGGGTCT
Source organism: Sclerurus mexicanus (assembly GCA_013396755.1). NCBI lineage: Eukaryota > Metazoa > Chordata > Aves > Passeriformes > Furnariidae > Sclerurus > Sclerurus mexicanus. Next base: position 175,734 of record VWZF01003276.1, read on the forward strand.
TTGAAGTCTCTGAAGTCCGTTCCAATCCCAAACATTCTATAACTCTATGACTTTATGACAAAATTGTAATTATCTGCCAGCACAGATGTCTTGAATGCTATAATACTAATATGCAATTTGTTTGTCCTCTTAAAATGTTAAGATCTTTAGAATTAATATTCAGTAAAGCACATGTAGTTTCATGTAGATTGAGAAACATATACAAGATACAACACTAACCACTACTTTATTAAAATGATAACATCTTAGGTTTTAGAATAGTCACAGTAATTAAAGCTGGTCAAACCATTCTGCACAAGATATTCAGCTAAATTTTGAGGATAATTTTAAATTAGCCTGGTAGATTAAATCTGTCTTGGTTAAAATCTGTCTATGTGATTTAAAATGGTAATGCTCTGCTACATATGGGATTTGGTTTTAGATTAACGCTCACAAATTTGGGTATCTGAGTTAGGTATCTTATCTCACTTTATAATGAAGGCAATCATTGGAGCCTAGAAATAAGTTCAGTTTGCTTTAAGCTAGCTATCTATGGACAGATACAGTTGTCTGAATACAAGAGTGGTTTATGTTATTTGAGATGGCCAAGAGTATCTGCAACATCAACATGTCAATGTAGCTGGAGTCTCCTTTCTGAGAAGTGACAGGTGAATGCTGGAGACCTGCACTCTCCTCGTCCAAGGTCTGCAGAACAGGCAGATTATGCAAAGCAACTCAGATAGCAGAACACTTTCATGTTCAAACAATTGAATAATTCCTGTAGTGATTATTCAGACCATTGGGAAATCTTCAGCTCTTTAAACATAAGCACCTCTATTTAATCTTTGCTATTTGAGAGCCATCTGACTCAAGCACGGAGGGATGAGGTCTCCACAGATCATAGAACTATAGAATATCCTGAAATGGAAGGGGCACACAAGGATCATCCAGTCCATCTCCTGGCTCTGCACAGGACAACCCCAAAAATACACAGTGTGCCTGAGAGCGTTGTCCAAACTCCTCTTGAAATCTGGCAGGCTTGTTGCTGTGACCACTTCCTTGGGGAGTCTGTTTCAGTGCCTGACCACTCTGCTGATGACTTTTTTAGGGTGATCTAACCTAAACCTCTCCTAACCCAAACCTGATTTTACAAGTTATCTACCATCCCAGTGCAGATCAGATGTCTTCAATACCATAGGCTACTGTAGTGGTTTGGTTTGGGGTAGTTAATTTTCTTCACAATAGCTGGTATGGGACTATGTTTTGAATTTGTACTGAAAACCATGTTGATAATATAGAGATGTTTTTGTTATTGCTGTGCAATTCTCACAGCACCAAGTTCTTTTCTGCTTCTTTCTCCACTTCACCAGCAAGACGCTAGTGGTGCACAAGGTGTTGGCAGGGAACACAGCCAGGACATCTGCCTCAGCTTACCAGAGGGATATTCCACACTATATGGCATCTTGCTCAGCATATAATGCTGGGGGAAGAAGGAGGAAGAGAGGGAAAGTTCAGAGTGGTGATGTTTGTCTTCCCAAGTCACTATTATGTGTGATGGAGCCCTGCTTTCCTGAAGGTGATCAAACAACTGCCAGCCCATGGGAAGTGGTGAATTCCTTGTTTTGTTTTGGGTTTTTTTGTGTGACTTTTGCTTCATCTATTAAAACATCTTACCTCAACCCACGAGTTTTCTCACATTTACACTTCAAATTTATCTTCCCCATCCCACTGGTGGGGGAGTGAGTGAGTGTGTGGGGCTTAATTGCTAGCTGGGGTTAAACCATGACAACCAACACCTCAAGTAACACTGGATATTTTGGCAATTGATTTGAATCTTGTTTATTGAGGGGAAATAGCACCTTTTCAATGTTACCCAGGATTACTCGCTTCTGCTACTTCCTAAAATAGGCATTTATCTCCATCCTTACTCTGTGAGCAGAGATCCTGTTCCCTTCACAATATATACCTCAATATATATTTTCCATTCAAGTTCTGTTCCAAACACAGAATGAAACAATGTCATTATGTGATGAACCCCAACAAAGAGCCTTAATCTTTTTTCTAGGGATAGCAGATATTGTCTGATGTTCTAAAAATAAGGAGCACTGTTAAAAAAATAGTCCAGGAAAGCCAGATCTTAACAAACAATGGGACTGTGAACTATAAAGCCTTGCACTAGGGAAGCATATCTTCAGACTGTTTTTTAAATTTCTTGAAAATGTAATATTATTAGTCAACTCAATAGAATGAATCATTTCATTTGGTGGGCTGGCACAGAGAAAGAAGGAGTTAAATGGACTTTTTATACTGTCTGGATCTGTTATTTTATGTGCTTCTATCCTACACACTCATTTTTAGCCACCAGCGTACTTGTAGCAAGTGTGGGTAGAGCCCTTCCCAGATCTTCATTTGCGAAGCCTAGTCATGATGATCCTACACACCAACTAACTAAACAGCAAATAAAAAAGTCAGCTTTGCAAAGACGGTATGTTTTACTTCTTTTCCCTTTTGATGTGTACTTAAAAACTAAATTGTGAGCTAAAATAATTCCAGGCATTGTCATTCTAGGGAGCATGAGCATAAATTGCATATAGATCTTAAACTTGTAGATGAAGCACAGGAAGAATGGTAAGCAATAAAAGGTTTTATTGTCTCAATATTACCTAAGATACACCAAGGGAGGAAAATCAAAAGTATATAATTTTTTTCATTAGCAGGGTTGTGAGAATATACATGCTTTCTGAGGTGGGACTTCTCCATAATGTGTTTACTTTTCAATCATGAGGCTGAGATTTTAATAGATTTAATATTAAACTATTAATATATATTTTTTATTTGCTGAAGTAGGCATTGCGATATCTAGAGCAGAGTGTTTGTTGATTCATTCTGCATAAAACTAATAGCTGCATCCTATGCCAGATCTTTGCCATAGATTTTTCTCTCTTGTTTATTTCTGGAAGCCCCATCAAGAAAATATTTTTTGTACATTAGTACCTACTAGCCCAATCTCACTGCAGCTGCAAATTTGTAACACTTTCTTTGGTTCTATGAAATTATATAATCCACTATTTTAGTATTAATTCCATTGTGTTTCTCCTGTAAGTAGTTCTATGAAATAAATTATTTGTTTGTTTCTGTGTAGGTGGTTGACTCTAGCTGGATGTCAGGCACCCACCAAAGTCACTCTATCAGCCTCTCCACAACTGAATAAGGGAGTGAAGGGTTCATGGGTTGAGGTAAGGACAGGGAGAGATCACTCACTAATTATCATCATGCGCAAAACAGGCTTAACTTGGGGATATTACATTAATTTATTACTAACAAAATCAGAGCAGGTTAATGAGAAGTTAGATAAATCTTAAGAACACCTTCTCTCCACCCTCCTTCCCAGGCTCAACTTCCTCCCCCATAGTGGTGTGGGGAAACAGGGAATGGGGGTTAAATTCATCACACATTGTTCCTGTTGCTGCTCAGGGAGAAGAGTCCATCCCCTGCTCCAGCATGGGGTGTCTCCCACAGGTAACACTTCTCCATGAACTCATCCAGCATGGATTGGAGCACTCTTCCACAGAGTGCTGTCCTTCAGGCATGACCTGCTCCAATGTGGATCCCCCACAGAGTCACAAGTCCTACCAGGAATCCTGCTGCAGTGTGGGTTTTTCTCTCCATGGGTCCACAGGTCTCTGCCAGGACCCTGCTCCAGCACGGGCTTCCCATGGGTTAACAGCCCTGTTTCAGGCATTCACCTGCTCCAGAGCAGGTCTCCTCCATGGGCTGCAAGTGAATCTCTGCACTTCTGTTGACCCCCCATGGGCTGCAAGAGAACCTCAGCTCTGGCATCTGGAGCATCTCCTGCCCTTCCTTCTCCACTGGCCCTGGTGTTTGCAGGGCTGCTCCTCTCCCATAATTTCACTCTGCTCTTCTCTGGCTGCAACTGAACCTGCACAATAACTTTTTTATTTCCTAGTTACAGAGGTGTTACCAACATTCCTGATTGGCCTGCCTTTGGCCAGCAGTGGGTCCACCCTGGAGCCAACTGGCATTGGCTCTGCAAGACATGGAGGAAACTTATGGTGGCTCCTCCCAGAAGTCCCCCACCCCCGCAACTACCAAACCCTGGCCACACAAACCCAATACATTGTGTAAAGCATATCTTTCTTAGACACAAGAATGGTATAAAGTCCCCTATATATAGTACTGGGTCATTGAATTTTCTGCTTTTGGAGGACATGATAGCTATGCCATAGTGAGACATGCTTCTTCCTATTTAAGCAAGGTGATTGAGAAGATGCTTGAAATAATGTGGAAACAGACCACTATTTGATTGTGGTGACTTCATGGGTAGGTGCTCACCTGCTCCATATTTACTAGGCTTTCCCCCCCCACACACACTACTGAAACAAAACATAGACTCATTTTCTGCATTAACCTTGCTTTAATCTAAATAAATTCACAAATAGATTCTAAAATATACCTTATGATACAACCTTCCCCTGTATTCAGTTAATAATTAGCATATTTCTTTTTATTTTCTGCCTTACTTTAAGTTACAAAATTATACAAATATTATCTATTCTGAGTTTCCTCATTAAAGTTAATGACTCATATATTCCACTTCATCTGCTTTGGAGAAAATTAATAAAGTTTAAATCCTATTTTATCTCTTCTTTTCTGAAATTAATAATCTGTATGACCTTTGTTATCTTTCTTTGACTTAAAAAGTAATCTTCATATCTAGTTTTGCTGTGTCCTGAATTGCTGAGCACAGCTTTGACTCCTTCAAAAAACTTAACAGTTTCCTTAAATCAGTTTATCTTAATTTTTATTTAAATGAGAAAATCCTTTTTGCAACTTCCTTATCATCATTTCTTGGTTTGTGTGAAAAGTCTGAAACTTGTTAAGAAATATATTATTTTAAACAATTAATTTTTCTCTAATGCAGTAGTATGTAGTTTCTTTCACTTCTGTGTCTGCAGCATCCCCTTCTCATCCCATTTCTTTTCAGTTTTTAATAATTTCATATTTTATTTGTATCATTGCCATTTTGCTTGTTTTGTTTCAGTAAGGTGCACTTTGAGCCTCTAGCTACACAGCTTTCCTCCCACATGCTCTCTATGTTCAAGCAAATTTGCAGTGTGGCTATAATTCATCCCTGTGGCAAAGGGTAAGAACAAAGTCTATGAATTGCCTGAAGTCCAACTGAAGCCTTTAAACAGACTTTGTATTATCACTGTGCATACAAATGAGACTTGTCATAGTTTCCCAAGTTTATTTGTGCGCAACTGTTAGATATGTATAGTCCAACAGAAGCTCTCTGGGGGGGAAAACCCCTAAAATCCTAACATAAACCAACCCAAACCATCTGACTTTTATGAGCTTTCAAAGTTGATATAAATTATATCTCTTATAAAAAAATCTCCAAACTAAAAACAATCTTCACATTGCTTGGCAGTATATTTATTGACAAGATGGATGGTTTGGTGTTTTTTGTGGGTTTTTTTCCCCTTTTATGTATTCATTTGTCCTAGATTATTGATATGAACTAAATTTAACAATTGAAATAAAATGGCTCTTGTGCATACACTGAAAATTGCAGGTAAGTCCTAAGTCTGTTTTGTGAGCTTGCTTCATATTTCAGATCTCTAAGATGTAATTTCAGACTTTTGGTCAACTTCTATGCTCAAAGACTCTTTGTCAGTCATTACTTCTCTTGCCAAGAGATCCTTGTTTGTAAGTTATCCTTGTGAAATTGATAGAAAATACCATTGCTGGCATGACAGAAATCTAAGCTGTGATTGAAATTTGCATTTTTGAAATCACATTTTTTCATAAAAATCACTTTAAGACTATATTACCTGGATGGCTCCTGACTAAAAAAGAATCACAGAATCATAGGATCACAGAATGGGTGAGGTTGGAAGGGGCCACAATGGATCATCTAGTCCTACCTCAAGAGTAGAAAATTCTACATGAGAATCATAGAATCATAGAACATCCTGAGCTGGAAGGGACCCATTAGGATCATCAAAGTCCAGCTCCTGGCCCTGCATAGAACAGCCCCAAGAAACAAACCTGAGAGTGCTATTCAAGCACTTCTTGAAATCTTTCTGGCTTGGTGCTGTGATCACTTCCCTGGGGTGACTGTTCCAGAGCCCAACCACCCTCTGAGTGACAAACCTTTTTCTAATATCCAACCTAAGCCTATACTGATGCAACTTCAGGCCATTCTCTTGGGTCCTGTCACTGGTTACCACAGAGAAGAGATCAGTGTCTGCCCTGCCCCTTCCCCCTTCCCCTTGTGAGGAAGTTGAAGCCTGTGATGAGGTGTCCCCTCAGTCTCCTATTCCTCAGGCTGAACAAACCAAGTGACCTCAGACATTCCTTGTATGGCTTTCCCTCTAGACCATTCACCATCTTTGTAGCTTTCCTTCAGATGCTCTCTATCAGCTTTATATCTTTTTTATATTATGGTACCCAAAACTGCACACAGGACTTGAGAGGAAGCCATACCAGCACAGAGTAGAGTCTGACACTGGGGAAAAAAAGTTAGAAAAAAGCTCTACCAAATGAGGCCTGCTCTTAAATCTGTGTAACTAGTGTAAAAATTCCCAATTGTTTTATTTAGCTTTATCTCAAGGTGATAAGGAACAATAACAAAATAATCAATAACAAAATGTCACTCATTGTCTTCAAGTGAGGCTGAATCCCCAGCAGATTTACACTAGTGTAGCTCTTAGTTGTTTAAATTCAGTTGTGTCTTTGTAGATCAAATGAATCTCTGTCAAAATTTAGTTTGAAGCTTTCACTGTGTACCAAAACATCTCTTATGAATGAAATGTCTTTGTAGGTTACTTTCAGGTCATTAAGAAGAATTTTAAAAGCTAGATAAGACATTTCTAAATTTTTGATCACTAAAAATATTTTAATGAAATTATCCTATTCATTAAGAAAAGTTCTTTGTGAAGTAATCAGGGAGGAATAGTAGCTACTTTTAATTACAACACTCATCTAGTCTGAATAATTTACCTACAGAGCATTTTGTCTTCAATGTGTTACAATGAGTCATTGTTGCTGCTTATGATCCTTTATTCTCTTAAGCAGCTCTTTTAAACTCCTCACTCTCATTCTCTTTCTGTATACATTATTCAACACCTTGAAGTGCTAGTTAAAGACACTCATAAAGAGCCAATGGTTATGTATCAAAAGCTTTAAGAGAAGGGATTCCTATGTGTCATTTTCTTGTTTTCTGTTGTGAAATAGTGTTTTGTACTTAGAACTAGCCATGTTTCATATTTAAAGAAATGTTCATCAGGATTATACATGTTCAAGGACAATATTCTCTGTGCATACTGACTTGCCGTGATGAATAATTTTCCTCAGCTGCCTTCAAGAACTCTACTCCCAGACATGCAAGAGCACAGGAATACACTGTGATGGTCAGGAGTGAACAGTGCTGATACCGACACAGGAAACATTTCAGTTCTGTGTATCCTTGAAATGAAAATGAAAAATATCTTCCTTGCAGATCCCTACTGGTTAAGCAGAATGACTGTTTACTCAGAGATGACTGCACATGGGGAGAGATGTTATTGCCTAGATGGGATCTCTCAGTAAAGAGATGAAAATGTCACCACTTTTTTTGAATAAATAATTTGAAATATTTAGGTTTGGATCACATGGTAGTTTTATTCCTTGAGCCAAATTTCAACTACTCTTTCTTACTCTGAACAAAAATAATTTGCATGATTGAAAACAGAAATCAGAACATTCATTTCCTACAAAAATTCTCTTAGAATATATATAGTGTTTTCTACTAAATGTATTTTCATACAATTATCTTTCAGATAGACAGTACTGAGAGACAGCTGCTGAGATGAAACATTCATTTCCCATTGTAAAACTAGATTTTAGAGCTAGTTAGAACATATTTCTTATAGTTATGTCAAGTCCTTCTTGACTTGTTAGTGTCTGTGGAGCTGCAGGGAAGGCAAATGTTGAAAATGCATAATGAGCTTTCTTTAAGCACAAACAAAACTGAAGAAAATAATTTTTCTAATAAAAAGAGGTAATTTCTACCTACCAAGTTAAAAATAATTAAAAAAATCCCCTCCATCTGGGTTTTTTATTCTCAGGAGAAAAAGAACAAAGTACATATTGGAGATGTGAATATAAGAGACTACCTAGAAATAATTAATAATATGGTGTGTAGAAACTGTCATATGTACATATGATGCCCTTAAATTAATAGAGGTTTACCTTGCCTACTCTGTTTTCCACAAACAGTGCTGTTACATTCTTTTTTGACCTTAATTGGTGTAACTGATAGTTGGTTTAGAGCTGCACACCATTTTAATCATGTAGTTACAGTTTTCATGACAGAAGAAAAATGAAATAGCAGCTGGGAGTTATCTATTAATGAGAACAGAAAGGTAAAAAGAAACACTGTTCTCTTCTAGGACTTCAGGGCTTTTATGGTGTTAGTAATGAAAGACTAATGTATTCTAAGAGGACCACACTGATCTCCAAGGATGTAACGAAGGGCAGTAAGCGATAGCGTCAATATGAGTTAGAAATTTTATATCATTAGGAAATCATATGGCTACAAGAGTATACAGATAGACCAGAAAAAATGTCAAAGCTTGAGAATACAAACCATGCATATGTATGCATGTATGAATGGAGAAATGAATGAGAAAAAAAATATACACCTGGGCACATGTACCAGAGCCTCAGACTCTGATACAGAGAGTGCTTTAAAGTTTCCTGGGAAAGCATACAGTGCTACAACAGGTCATGAGGTTAGAGTGAGAATGACAGAACAATAAAAAGGTGTTTTGAGATGTTATTATTTGGAATGGATTTGAAACAAGACAAGGGTACAACGAGAAAAAAGACAATAAATGAGAGTTTTAAAGTTGTAAGCAAAACATTCTAAATGAGATTTGTTCATTAGCTTTGAGTGGTAATTTTTTTCTTGATGATTTCTCCTATCACTATTAATAACGCTCAGTTTTTGAGGCTGGGAGGCTTTACAAGGAAAGAAAGCTTGTTCTACTGTCTCTTTCTCACAGATGTAGTTTAAAAAAAAGCATGCAACAAAATAAAATAAAATTAAAATAAAAAATACCCCTCTATCATTGGTACTTGATGCATATTATACTGTGGGAAAGAAGCATGTTAAGCTAACTGCCAATTATGTCTAAATCTGTATTCCACTGTGTTCCTCTCTGGCACATTACTTTTGCCAAAATTACAGTGTAAGATGAATTCATTCACAGATACTTATATTTTGTATGTAACAATTATTTTTTTTCTTTAAAATAAAAAGAAAAAAATTAATACAGAGTTCAATTAAAAATTATGGCAAAGAAAGTGAAAGAGACTGACTCTAGGGACATATATTAGTTTTTAACTGTACATATAACCAGCAAAGAACTTTGTTTACTTAAGGAAGACCAGCTTGGTCATGAAAGTAAATAATGCAACATAGTTCTTATAATTTCAGCATAATCATACTTATTTAAAAGATCATGTCAAAAAGGGTTAACTGATGTACTGACTAAGTTATTCATAGAGCTAAGTACTTTTGAAGTTCCAGCTTTTATGACTTCTACATACAAACACTGCCAAAAATATGCAACTGTCTTACAGTCATGGGAACAGTCAGATGGTAAGAAAGAAAAATATTTTTAAGGACTTGTAAAACATATTCTCATTCAACTTTTTTCTAGCCTTGCAGAATTATTGTTGATCTTCATAATCTTTTTTTTTTTTTTACATGTATTTCTGCTCTCCTGAATTCTTGCACATCAAACTGAACTTTGACAATCAGAATTCTAAGACTTTTGCTGCCTTGAAAAAGTGAGAAACATTTACCCTGTCATTATTTATACAATGAATAGTCACTCAAACTGTTGTTGTTCCAGTTAACAGTGTCTACATGATGGGTACAGTTCTATTTTTAGGTCAATCAATGCAGAAAGGACGCAATTATTTTTCTGTGTATTTTGTTGTGGTATATTTTAGTATTGGTGTTAATACACTGGGGTCAATAAAAGTTTGCAAAACAACGAATTCCAGGTTACATGCAGGATTCTACTTTTGATATGAGAAAATATGCACAACAATTGCATTTGTTACATAACTATATAAAATTGGTACAGTATCAGATGACTTTTCCAACAGTTTTAAGTATGCATATTTAGTCTTGCACTACTTAATTCCTAAACATACAAACATTATTTGCTTTCTATATCCTCTTCTCTACGGGCTTAACTCAAGATTTCTTTAGATGCAACCGTGCATTTCAGAAAATTAAAATTTTCATTTCCAGTGAAAGGGCAATGCACAACAAGACCCAGAGCAGATATTTGAAATTAGTTCACAGCTCTGATGAAGCACAGCACCCTCATTGCATTAGAATAACCATGAACCACTTTAGACATGTAAATCTTGGGTTTAAGCTCCTTTGGAATTTTCAGAACATCTTGATGACTGAATACACTAAAGATTAAAAATACAGGTTGACTTTTTGCTTGAGAGTATAAAATGGGTTGATTCATATTTCAGGCTTCATATATCTTCTTTTATTATAATAGCAGTACTGTTTTTGCAGCACCTCATGCTCTATTCACTTGCAAGCTGGAGGTATCTGAGACTGACTTACTATCTTAAATACCAACATGAACAAGATTTTAACTTGTCATTGAGAAATGTTTAGAAAAATATGTGAGGAATTTGATATATTTTTTTTTCTCATTGGATGACTATAACAATCACAAAACATATTTTCTCTGAAAGGTCATGTGAAGTGGTTGTTTGCACAGTATGTTAAGTGGCTGTTGCTGAAAATATATTTTAACCTTTCCTGACTGTAATGTATTAGGATAAAGTCTCTCAAATGCATCATATTGCGTTTTCAACCCAGTCTTCTTAAGAACCAATTACATCAGAAGATTAAATAGAACAAGAAGTGGAGTAGGCAAATAACCTGTTTCTAAGACAGACATAAAATTTGCCTTTTTAAAAAGAAAAAAAAAGCGATAAAGTGCCTTTTGACATAGATTAAAATCAAACTTTTCAATTTTCAATCTTGAATTTCAATCTACTGAGCAAACTTTCTATGTTTGGATATTTTTTTTTTTTTTTTTTGCTTTATTTCTGGCCTGACTACATCTCTAGAAAATGTTAAATGATTTGTAAAAACTTCTCATATTTACATGGCATCCAATAAAGAAATGGCATTTTTTTTCCATCTTGTGTGTGAAATAGTGCTAACTTTACCATATATACCATAATTGACTCTACTATTGATTATAAGAAATTGGCAGCTGCTTCACACTAGGAATCTAAAAATAAAGATCATATTCTGACAAAGGACAGCCCAGTTTCTTGTTATGAAAGAAAAGGGGAAGCAGAAAATTTGTCTATAGGTGATATTTTATGTTGTAAGTTTTACCACCAGTTTATCAGAAAGTAAGAATTGATGGTGCTTGTCCAACTATGAAAGTATTACCTCCAAAAATAACAACCAAAATATCCACAGCAGTTATTTTGTCTGGTACACACAAGGTTAGTTTTATGAATAACATGTTTTCTCAGAATCAGAGATTTGTATCCACACAATGATTCAACACTTTTTAAAGTCCTCTCACTGCTGCTACATAATCTCTTTTAACTGAACAAGCCATAGAAAGTGTTATAGAGAATCACTGTTATAGAAAACCTCTTCACCCTCATTGTTATAGAAAGATTCTCTATTTGGAACTGTGAGACATAGCTAGCAGCATAGCACAAAACATGTATTTTTGCATGCTTTTATAGGTACTTTCTTCATTGTTACATTTGTATCTTTATTGCCACTTTTTCCATTGATACTTTGCTTTCTTAATAGGCCGTTCCATACAAAACCAAATTAATCAACTTTTGCCTTTTATTCAATACACTATTGACATCTACAATTCAAATGAAGAACTGAGTGAAAGATGATTTTTTTTGGTAGATATCATCCTGGATATTCCATTATTTCATTATCTTTCAAGTCTTTTATTACTCATTTATTATTTCTGAACAACAAGTTGTCAGGTACTGATGTAAATATTTAACTAGCTTAAATTTTATAAGGTAACATTTATAGCATTTATAGCTAAAATACATAGTTAAATGTATAATTAAATGAGAACAAGAAGCAATGGCCACAAACTGAATCACAAGACACTCCATCTGAATATGAATGGAATTAGATGGAATATGATGGAAAAAAAAAACATCCACTGAGAGTAACTGAACACTGGCACAAGCTGCCCAGAGCGGTTGTGGACTCTCTGTCCTTGGATATCTGCAAAAGCCATCTGGACATGGTCCTGGGTAGCCTTGTGTGGCTGTCCTTGAGCAGTGGGGTTGGACCAGGTGTCCTGCAGTGGTCCCTTCCAACCTCAACTATCCTGCATGATTCTGGGAAATCAGTATATATTTAAAATTTATGCTTAACAAAAATCTAAGCCATTCAGCTGATTAGAATGAGAGACTGGATCTTTCTGTCATTGGTTCAGTCACTGCACAGTTAAGTTTTTTAGACTCTTGTGTATATACCATCTGGAGTGGTGACTCCCTGCTATTGAAGTTGTTGGTTTACTCCAAAAATTCTGTGTCTGTCAAGTCAGTCTCTGAGGATTCTTCATGTGAAATATTAAACAAGCCACGTCCAAACTGCTGTGTTGTTATTGATGATGGTAAGAAATGATCCACTTCTCAGTATTGTCTGCATATTGTGTAGCTGCTTCTTTTAACCCTTTCGTATAGTAAACCAGTCTTCCTACTAAAGAACATGGGTTTTTTTTTGCAAAGCATCAAAATTCCATTTTGGTATTTCTGATTTCCTCTGATTTTAATCATTAATCACAAAATATTTTTCTCTTTATTCTCTCATAAGCATGCTTCTGGAGAAATGTGACAGGCCAAATCAAAAGAGCTAGGGGAGTTCACCTCATGAAAAAGATTATTTTTCCTGGTATTTTTCCTGGTTACCAGAGTATAGGTCTGTGTTTGAACAGCTTTGTTTTGAAATATTTCATAGACATGAGCATCAAACAAGGTACCTCCTTGATTTTAGAGATTTACTATGACTACTGTTAACAGCTATTCTGGGTAGCAGAACATCATTTAGTATCAAAGTCGGAGCTCTTTTAAAGATGAAAAAATGCCTTTGCCTCCCTTTCTATGAGCCTAGTCCAGCTGGGGGTTTTACAAGGGCTTGTTTGTTCTGGTTTGGTTTGTTTTTTTCCTTCTTTTATGTCCTTNNNNTTTGTTTTTTTTTTTTTTTTTTTTAATTCCCCTCATCTATCCACTTCTAGCTTCTCTCAGGAAATGGAGTCTGCTCAATCCAGATTATCAGTTTTAACTAAATTGCCACATAAATCTTCTAAACCACTCTTCTGCTTCTTTTCGCATCACTATGATGACAGCCAGTCATCACTCTAAGGAACCTACATATTCTTCATGCTCTAGATCTCCTTGTCCAAATATGTTAGGGATAAATGGATGCTTTTCCCTAACTTTTCTTCTGTTTGAACCCACTTGGTCCTCCCTCATGGAATTGAAAAGCTGACATCATTTGTCAGATCTTCCATGCTTTCTTTTGACCAGATTTTAGTAAAGAGTGAATTTAGTGCACTATGGAATTCATGAAAGAGATTTTACTTTTGGGACCAAGTAGGCAGAAGAGCATCACAAAGCAAATGGATTTTCTAATAAATTGAAAAGATAGACAAATGGTATTTCCTGAGCAAAAGATCTTGAGAAAGACTATAAATTTCTAAATTTTATAAAAAATAAAGAACTTAAAACCAAATTTGAGTTTACTGTTAAGTATGGTGAATACTAATTAAATAAACAAGCCATTATAGAAACACACATTCCACTTGTAGGAAGTTCAGACAACTCAAAGATACTCACAGATCATATATGCATTGCAGTATGATTCTTTACTACATGATTACATACCACTTCTATGTGAATGTCTGTCTCCAGTCATCTTTGGTATCTGCAAACTCATTCAGCTGTCTCAGCTGAAGTTTTTTATTCAGTTTAACTCCTGGACCTGCCTCTGTCTTAGCTATTGTTGCATGCTTGTCCATACCCCATCACGTAAGCTGGCTAGGCTGGCCATATAGGTCACCCTCATTCTCCCTCTTGCTCCTAAACTTCAGAAACTTATGTTCACTTTCTAAATACTAATTTCTTCCTTAATTTAGAGACATGACAAAATTTGACGCCTCTTAAAAAAAAGACAACACATGAAAAAGAAGGACAAATATTTCCATACACATAGTTGAAGCAATAAGAGATCATACAACTGATGGAAGAACAGCTCTAAATTCTATATTAAATGCAAAAAGTAATGTTAATTTCAAATTAAGTATGCACTGTTAAAATCTCAAAGTCAGCCAAATTCAAAGGTTAAGAGTTTCACACACTACAAGCAACTTCTTAAAACAATAGAGAATATATATTTTATAGATAATGACTTAAAAAAATGAAACATGCAGAATGAAATCTCCAACAAATAATATATAGAAGACATGGGATAAGAAGCTAAAAATATCAAGTAAAAAAACAATCATATGACAAAACTACTATTTTTTGAAACAGTAAAGTAAAATTTAAAAAATGAACTGAACTGATGAAATTGCTAAAAGAGAAAAAAAAAATCAAACTAGTATTACCTAAAAATCCTACAAGTAATTTCTTTTCATTCTCTAGCAACAGGAATATGTGATCACATATACATCATTCTTATGAAGTTCGCACAAATATTTTACTTAGGAGAATGGCTTCAGGATACAAAGGTAATTATCTTAACAGCTGAAATCTTTAGTTTTCAGTGTTATCATAAACTTTAAAAAATGCAGCAATCTCAAAGCTGAAACATTCTTTGTATTTTCCTCTTTATGACAAAATTCATAAACTTTAACTGCATTCCTAGTTTACATATAACTATACATATATATATATTAATTTTAATATTGTGATGCTATGACTGCTTTTATAATAGAGAACATATGTCTGATTTTTCTCCAGTAGGCAGTAGAATTACAATATACAATGCTCCAATTTGTTTAAGTCTTGAAGTATGTTTACATTAAGTAATTAATGTAAATTGACTACTGATAATTTTTTCATAAATTAAATAGGACATTTTCATAATAAATGGTTGACCTACGCTGTATGTTAAAGTGGCAACATTAATGGGACTATAATGCAAACAGAAATCAAATACCACTGAACAAATGCAATAAAGATTTTGTGACACAACCCCCCTACTTTTTTGTAGTATCATAGATGTCATAAATAGATTCTTAATCTATATTTAAATTAGATTATTTCATACTATGAAACAGCATTAAACAAGTGTTGGAGTGTTTTCTTTAAAACAGCATTTAGGTGCCTGTGAAAAAAGATGGCTTTTGTACGTGATCTGTGACCCACAAGACAAAACTTTCTCATTCTGCTTAGTTTAGCTTAAACTTTCTAATGGTATTCATATTGGGGAATAATTACAGATTTGAGGTCCTCTGAATCTTTCTAATGAACCCGTGGTTGCCTCTCTATTTCAAGACTCACAGATCTTCAGTCATGCCTAAACATCTACCTTTAGAAATACATGAACTCTTCTGCAACCCCAATGGCACCACTACTGTGCTTCATTGATATTTCACATTGTTTTTATAGTGATGAACAGACTTTTACACCTGCAGAAGCACATCACAAGGAAGAAATTATAATCCATCCTTTCTACTGAGAAGAGAACTGACCCTCACTACTGCATGCATTTCCTCCAGCTTATTTTTCACGCTTGTCTCATCAGTAATGACCAGGCCAACCTCTTTAACTTTCCTCTTGTATAAAGCCAGTTAGCAATTGTTTTCTGAGTGAATATCACCTTCTAGCCTCCTGCCCCAAAGATGCTAAAAGGAAGTAAAGTCATTAACTATTCACCGGCCCTCCTGTGGTTTTCCAGTGCATATCTGAATCATCATCACCCAGAGCTGCTGAAAAATACTGAATTACATCAGTTGCATTATGAAGTTCATCTCTTGAGTCCTTGTTTTTCAGCACATAAAAGAGGATCAATTTTGTCAGTTATAACTGAGCAGATGTATTCTAGTCCTTCCCTGTCTGAGTGGTGATTTCAGGTAGATCTCATCTCTAGATAGACATTTCTGTTACTTAGAGACAAATCTGATGTACTAAGCAGCAGCTTCTGAAAACTGAGTGTTTTCCTTCCTGCTATAGGATCCTGTATGGGTCATATCTAAGCAAATGTATTTGCTCTTTAAGTATTTGGACAATATTGCCATATGGGCAATCCTGTCTGTTTTAGGCTCAATGTTCAGGGTACTTCAGAGAACAAGATGTATATGCATTACTTGTATTCAGTCACTCATAGTAAAATGTTAACAGAAAAGAACCATGTTTATTAGAATTGTAAATCAAACATGATAGATAAGAGAGATCCACAGACGGACTGCAGGAAAAAAGGTACAGCTTTTGTAAATTTCCGTAGGTAAGCAGGGCTGGATTTTTAAACAGTTTATTAAACATGGACAGACAATCTACTTACATTCCAGAGAATGAGTAATAGAGAAACAAGCAAAACAAACAAACAAACAAAAAGGGTCAAATACCTCCAGTCCCCCACAAAACAAAGCCTTGTGTGTCTGAAAGATGACCGTAAAAAAACCTCCAAAACCCCCCAAAAAACAATAAATCCAACTCTTATGATCCAGTATGTTTGCAATATCAATTTTGATTTGAAATGTGTTTTTCTGTTTGTATTTATGCATTTACAAGGATGCATCTGAGGCAACAGGCATATCCGTATGAGATATAATTTAATCTGCCAGCTATTTCTAATCATATCCTTCTTGGTAGGTAAAAATTGTCTGTGAGGACCTGTGTATGTACCAACCATTAACTGTTGGCCAACACTGACAGCTTGCTGCACAAAGGCAGTCTGAAGATGACCTGTATTACTTTTGCAACACTTCAACATGCCACACTTCCAGAAACTCTCCTATAGCTGTTTTAGCAATGCTTCAAAAGACAAAACAGACAGAAACAATAAAAGATAAAAGTGAACTGCTTACTTCATACGTAAATATTTTAACATTTTTATTTAAACACTGTGAAGTTTTCTGTATCTAGATTAAGACTTCAGTATTTTATCTTCTGACAGAGAAAGTAATGAAGATATCATCACACATCTATACAGAAAACGACTAACCTTGGATGACACCTGTGGCCAAGCAGAGAAATAAAACTGATAGATGAGTCTGCCAATGCTTACTGAAAATAACCTATCTGAATACAGCTATAACACAGAAATAGGATAATGGTGAAAAATACAAAACTTTTGCAATCGATATTTTCACTAAATGATGCATTTTTGGATCCATACATTTCCATTCTAAAGTTCATTACAAATTTTTAATC
Organism: Sclerurus mexicanus; assembly: GCA_013396755.1. Lineage (NCBI taxonomy): Eukaryota > Metazoa > Chordata > Aves > Passeriformes > Furnariidae > Sclerurus > Sclerurus mexicanus. The sequence continues at coordinate 193,206 of VWZF01003276.1, forward strand.
CAATACAGTTGTATATTTGATGCTACTCTTTCTTCCTCCAAACACAAAGCTATGTAGAATACAATGTATATAAAACATTAGGAATATAAAACTTTAAAGATTTCAGTTTCCTTTGTGAATTACAAAGGTGAAAAAAACCATAGATGTAAGTTTAATTTCTATAGACTTGAGAGAAATATTTTGTCTTTTGAATAACTATTGCCTCCTTTTGGAGGAGGACATAACTATTATGTTAGTTACTTGGTATAGATCAAATAAATAAAACAATCAAACTTCTTTATGTAAGTATTCAGTTACTAATGACATGATTTCATTTAAAATATGGCATGCAATGATTTAAAACTGCTTTTTTTTGTAAATGAAAATAATCTTACATGTCTTAAGTGCGTCTTCTACGCACATGTATTTAATAGAATATATTTAGAAATAAATAGCTGCATATGCATAGTGGCATACCAGCAGAAGAGCAGGGCAGCGCTGCAGATGCAAAATGCTGTTAACTTTACACCAGCAGTAACATGGTACATGAGGCGTGTTCACCAAAATTTATGAGTTTATGAAACTAGAGTAACCAGAGACGTGCATTATGTCCATAAGACCACAAATGTAACAGTAGTCTTGGAGTGGTCACTGGTTACTTTTATGGTCACTTTGTGAAGTACAAATGGTTAGAATATTTCAGAGAGCCCTGCTGAACCCCCATCTACCTTTTCCTTTGACATTTAGTCTAAAAACCATGCCAGTCTATACTGTTACCTTAACAATTATTCCGAATCACTGCAAAGACTAAGGAACTGTGCAGTTTGTGAACATATTCCATATTAGGGGACCAGCAAAGTAAGCAACATATATCCACATTTATGGTCTAAAGTTCTTCCACTGCATTGTCCCTTCTCTTTAGAATGTTTTCTTTAATTAATATAACATTTCATAATTGAGTTTTATTAAAGTTTTCCACTAAGCCACACTTGCTATAATGTATATGAGAAAAAAGCAGTGCCTTACACCTGAATAACATCTTCAAGTACTACTACATTTTTGATTAAAAATCATTGGTAGAGGTAAAATTTTCTTTCATTATTACATATGTATAGTATTACAAATATATACAAATAGTATTACAAAAATGAAGTGGTCAGACAGGAAGAAAGACAAGATTTCAATTGCTTTCCAAGTCAAACAATGCTGATGATCAGTATCTGCTTTTCATGGAACAATTATGTCTTTAAAAATTGCTGGCGGGGAAATAAGCCCACAAAACAATACACAAAACAGATAAGAATAGTCCAGCACTCTAGTAATTCCCTCAAGGGAACAGATATTAAAAGATATCCTGAGTAATAATATCAATTATTTTGTAATTTCAGTAAGTGATTCATGGTATGATTTGATCTTCACAAATTCCTTGGAGCAAAAATTATGATTTTATTCAGTCTCAGGAAGTAAATGATTTTGCTATTGAAAAGGAAATTGTTTCATTTTCAGAACAATTTCCAAGGCTGAGATCCTCAGCACAGATTTTCAGTTGTTCTTATTTAGATCTTTTTTTCTTTTACAGCCAGTATTGACCTACAGATTCAGATTTATTCCTTCATTTGAATGAATTCTTTTCTGATTTTTTTTAATACCATCATATCCTACTTTTTATAGCATCTTATTAAATAACTTTACTAAACCACTTGATTTAGTAAGACAGGAGGAAAGTTATGTGCATATATATATATATATATATATATTGGAATTGTATCTGAGATTAAAACTGTTTCAACAACCCCTGTGATAGTCAGCATTAACCCTCCATTTACAGTGAATCATAAAGGTCATTTACAGAAAAAGTCCATTCTTTAAGCTTTTGATTCTGTGAAGATTACCAGGAGTTTATTCATTTTAATATCCAAAACACCCTGAGATATTAAATTTGATTATTATATCAGCCAACTGTTATGAAAACTATATAAATACATTTAGGGGAAAGAGGTTCCCATTATCACACTGTGTAAATTCTTGCATTTATAATGCTATTGGAGCTGTCCGTGGATATCTTGTCTTTAAAAGTATATTACTTTATAATATAGTTATTGCTACACAAGGAAATTTCTTAGAGCTTGTTTGTCATGGGTAAAATGGAAAATGTCTCATAAAATGTGAGTACTTATGTATATTTGCCTCCCTTTCTATTTGAAAAGGATTCCATCTCATAATGTTTTGTTAGAATTTTGTGTTCTGCACAACTATTTATACAATTAGTAAGTACACCCAAAGATGTTCATGTCATACAGTGTAGAAACTTTGTCATACTCACAAATATATTTCTTTCTTTCCCATATGTTTTTTTACAAATATCTGATTTCCATTGTTGGCTGCTCCTATTCTTAGGAGGAAAAATCAAAACATTGCGCGCTTATGGTACCACCCATTATTCACACTTTGTATGCAATCAAATAATTAGCTGCAAATTGAGCAATTTACATAAACTACAGTACAGTTCGACAAAAGATGTCATCTAGAAGAGAGCAGCTTTAGCATATGTGACTCAGAAATGTGTCATGAAACCTTGTTTCTGCATCTTTTTATCTGACTTGTTTCTGTTTTTGCTCATTTACAATGCTCAAGGTGTTTGAAACTATTTTATCCAATGAAGCGAGTGTTTCTTTTAGTTTCATCAGCTTTCTTGCTAAAAATAATAACAAAATTGCCTCTTCATGTTTTCCAAATAAGCGATTTTATACAGAACAAAAAACCCGAGAACTTTAGTGTCAAGAGGTGATTTCATAATATGAAGAGTTTGGTGGAAATATCAACTTAAAATATTCCATCCCCTTCTTGCAACAGTGACAGAAGGTGGAATTACTCATTTTAAAACCCGCATCAGTTTTTTGCTCCCACTCACCAAATGACTCCTTGAGTAGCTGTTGCCAACAAAATATGGCATGTTAAAGAGGCACAAACAGTATGGATCGAATGACAAACAGTAGTGACATGGAATGGGAAGAAAAGTGGGTGTAGCATAAGTGTATCTTATGCTACAGTTACTGACTATTTTGGATCAAGTAATTACAGCAGAGAGTGTACAATGAGCAGTACAAGTATTTTGAGAGTAACATGGGGAAGAAAACTGCGAAGGTTTTCCATGAAGACTTTGACATAGAGAGTTTGGAAAAGTCTGACTTACCCCTCCTTTCTCTATAGTGATGAAGCTAGAAAAGTAACTGAACTTTTCCCCTGGAGTTCATGAAGCTGTCACCGCTGATGCTTGGCTGATAGCACTAGGGAAATGACCACTCACATCACAACAAGAATGCAGATTGAATTGCTTTGACTATAGGTGTCTTGGGACCTTGCTAAACATTTTAACCAGGAAGCAAGTCCTGTCAGTTCTTAGAACAACTGGAAAAACTGCCCATGATACAGATCATAATCTATTTATATTTTAGACTACTAATCTCAATTCTTTTTAACAAAAACAATTCTAACTGAACCGATAGCTGCACTAATTCTTGCTGAAAGTACTCTTAAATTCATTTGCGTTATGCATAATTCACTGTTGGAAAAGCTAAAATTTGATTCTAGAGTTAGTTGAATTAGTGTGCAGAAAATAATTAAGAGATAATGAATTTCTTACCCAATTTTAGCTTTAGCCAGAATGATTTTTGACACATAAGAGTTCTTTGGAAATTCTAAAACAAGATAAACCAAATCAGAAGGACTTCTACTATCTCCTAAAGTGTAAGTATTTCATATTTGTATTACACAATTGCTAGCCCAAAATTGGTGGAATGCTTCAGAAAATATAAATATGCACTGGAAAGTTAAATCTGTTTGAAGATGCTAGCATTTTGCTATTAATATTCTGCATCTTTATAATGTTGAAAATTCACAGTCAGAATATTCTTGTAGTCATTGCCTATTGAGAATATACACTGATCAGACCTATGACTTTTAATATGACCCTAAGTATAGTAATGATCTAACAAGGACTGGACACTCCACCGTCCAAGAGTCTTGGTCCAAAACTAAACAATTGATGCAAGGAGGTGGGGCACCATCACATAAGGCCGACACTGGAGCAATAAAAGTGCAGTAGTATAATGAAGAAAGTTTTGGGACTGGGTTTTAATTGATCATTGAATAACTGAAAAGATTGATCATCAAATCACACTGAATCTCTGCCAACAGGTTTGCACTTTTGATGGCTGGAGTAGTACCTGTATTTTTGTTTTCTTTTTTAGCTTCAAATGAATGCAAGGGAGCAGCATCACTTCCAAATCTCATTGCAAATGACTATACTGTGAAGTTGAAGTGGAAAAAATAACTTAAAAGTATTATTTTTGGAGGGAGGGTCAGAGCAAGGTATATGCCAGAAATAGGACAAAAATGGTATTGAATTCTGGTAGTCCATCTACAAACAGCTACTTTGACTTTACTTACATTAAAACAAAAATATATAGCTTACTTTTATGTGCTTTCAACTTAATCAGTTATGAATACAAAAAAGCCAAAAGAAAAAAAATAAGTCTCAAGTAAATCTGCACTTCTGTGGTGATGGTGTATCCCTCTGATGCATTATTTATTCACCAATTCATTCTTTATAAATGTACATTCACCTCAGTGAATGTATCTGCTATTTTGAGTTAAAAATACTATGAAAACATGAAAATAGGTATATATATAAATACTTTAATATGCCTAAGTATACATTATATATAATATATATTACCTGCATATATAATCATATAATATACATTACTGGTATAGATGGTATAAATATAACACTATATTTGCACATATATCTCACAAAATCATAGAATTGTTTGGGTTGCAAGGGACCATGAGGTGTTAGTATTAACTAAGGGACCATAAATCTAGTTCCAACTCCCTATGGGAAGGGACATTTTCTACTAGACCAGTTTGCTCAGAGCTCCATTCAACCTGGCCTTGAAAACTTCCAGGGTTTGGTCATCCACAACTTCTCTGGACAGCCTCTTCCAGTGTCTCATCCTCTAATCATCTCGGTGACCCTCCAAAGGACTTGCTCAAACAGTTCAATGTCTTTCCTGTGCTGAGGACCTCAGAACTGGATGCAGCACTCCAGGTGAAGTCTCACCAAAGCAGTGTAGAGGAACAGAGTCACCTCCCTTGACCTGCTACCCATGCTGATTTGGATGCAGCTCAGGACACGTTCGGCTCTCTAGGCTGCAAGTGTACATTGCTGGGTCATGTCCAGCCTCTCATCCACCAGCACCCCAAAACCCTTCCCAGGAGTGCTGCCCTCCATCAGTTCATCCCCTGCCTATATTGATACACAGCCCAGGTGCAGCACCTTGCACTTGGTCATGTTAAACTACATGAGATTTCCATGAGCCTACTTCTTGAGCCTATCTGGGTCCCTCTGGATGATATTCCATCCTTCAGATGTGTCATGTGCACCACTCAGCTTGGTACATTTCACTGTTTAACTTTTAACTGTTTCAGTAATAAAGATATTAAATATTTAATAAAGATATTAAATATAGTGTGTATATTTATATACATATATATGAATGCTTATCTATACATATCTGTTTAAATCATTAGCCAATCAAAATGTACTGAAAAAATATAAAGCATCAATAAAATCAAGAAACCATACAGCTCATTGAGAAGACAGTGACACATAAGTATCACCAGTGCTTTCCAAAGGTAAGAAAATGCAATTATGACTAGCAGAGCTCCATCACAGAAATTTGAAAGTTCTGTGCATCCTGCTTCTCTTTTGAAGTTCACAGAATTGGCCTTTTCCATATTGACAGTATCAGAGTCAGTTTTCCAAAGAGCAGATGTTAAGAGAATACTTATTCTTTTACATCTATATGTGCTATATCCTCCTGAATATTGATTTCTTAAGGCTCACATTTCCTCCAACTTACTTTCCTCTGGGACTGTAGAGCCATGTTCTCATTCTATCCTCAAAACTTAGAACAGTCTTCATAATCTTGCAGAGAAATTTGCATTTCTACCCAAAAGGTTGAACTAGCACTTCCAAAAATCTCAGAAAAGTCTTTGTTTAATTTATATAATAAAAAAAATGCCTTCATACAGGGAAAAAGAAAATAAAATTGATCCTCATGAGAAACAGAAGGCAGTTTTCTGTTGGAAAAACCAGTTTCTAATTATTTCTTGATAACACTTGGTACATACCTCAAACACTTTTCAACATTTGCTTGCTCAATGTTATGTTCAAAAGTCAAGAAGGTGAGACATCACTTCAAAGAGTATCTTAGAAAAACAATAGCTACAACTTTTCTGTAAAGTTGTAGTATAAAGTATAAAGTATAAAGTATATGTGCACAATGCTAAAATACACAAAACTACGTCAGATTGTCCCCATATTTTCAGGTACCCTGTTCTGATTAAATAATATAACTGCTTAAATTAGAAGTTTCCAATTTTAATATTTTAGTAAGTTCATGCAGAAATACAAGAAAATAGGCTTTATTGCTTGGTGATTATACTCACAAAACATTATTTATATTGTAATAATTGGTTTTTGATGTAAAGAATAAAATACTGTAGTTAACTGCAAAGTATTTAATTTCCTGCTTATTTTGGGAGTCTGAAAGGAAATCCATCTGAAAACTGACAGTGACATTAATGAAAGAAGAAGAGCAGGCAGCAAAAATGCAAAATATTCCTTTCTCATTTTGTCATATGTAGTACTGTGGGTTTTTTTATATGATGCTCATAAGACGAAATGACTGATAAACTAATATGACTGTGTATTTAATACTTCACATGTATGAAATATCAGCAGTGTATCTGAGATATAGAAAAGCAGACTGAATGCAGAAATATTCACATTCAGGTCTATATTGGAAAGATTTTTCAACATCTCTATAGTATAAAATCTAGTAGAAGTGGATAGAAAGAAGAAATCAAGCAGTTTTAGTAGTCCAGCACCTAATAACAAAGGAAGAACCAGGTTTTTTAAGAGGCAAACATTGAAGAGTAATGTACTCCATCCCTTCGTGATGGAAGTTTTGCTGGACATTGTTCTATTTTTTTTTCCCCTATATGGAAAGAACAGCAAAATCTACCTTCTGTGTAACTTTGGAAGAATAAAGCCTCAATGCTGACTCAAGATTCCAGTAGGAGGCAGTGAAATTAGCAGCTATTTATCAAAACATGCAAGACAGAGACTCGGTTATCATCTGTAAAAGAAGCATCATCCACCTTCTTCCCTGTTTATTAGTTGAAGTGAATTGGCTGGAGGAGTTTGAAGTTTTATTTGCATTTGTGCTACATATGCATCAATAAACAGATGTTATAAATTAAGTGCTTGGGATTGATATTCTGACATAACCAGAATTTAATCTTTATTATGAATAGATAGATTTGACTATGGGAACCTCAACAAAAGTTATGGGCCATTTGAAATCGGTTTAATTTTGGGCTAAGGTCAGGTCAGTAGTGCCATGATATGTTATTTAATAAGAACATAAGTAATCTTGAAGACTAGAAGTTTTAGTGTTTTCAAATAATTTTGCAAAAGAGGAATGCTTGCTTCAGGGTTGGATCTATTACTGAAAATAAGATACTTTAGCACCTGCAGTTATTGATAGACCAAGGATTGTCATATCTGCCACACCCAGTCACTTATCAAATACTATATTATGTAGGAGAACAGCTGATTGTTTCAAATTTACATGGAAAAAATGCATGAAGAAGCCTTTGAACAGTCATCTAATCCAATATTTTACTGTGGTTAGTATCAAGTGAGTTAAAAATACCAACACCATTAAAGCATATGATAATTCATAATTTTAATTCAGAACTATATAAACCTGTATATGGATAACCTGTAATAGAACTTGGAGAACAGGACCTGGTACCTTGATAATGGAGAGGTTATTGTGAGTAGAGTTTGAGAATTTAGGGAGACAAAAGAAGATTAAGCAATTGATCGTTTTGATTCCATATATACAAAATGGCAAGACAAAATCATGGCAAGATAAAGCTATAATGACACCAGAAAAAGAAAAAAAAGGACCCAGTTTTTCTCACGGATGATGTTATATAACTTAAAATATGTGAAGTAGGAGGATCTTGTAGAATAAGAATCATTGTGAGTGCAAAAAAAGGATTTTTCAAGATAGGGTTTCTGATAAAGTATTTCAATTTATTCTTCCAAGACTGGGGCAATAACATCACTGGAAGAGCCAGTAATAAGGGCTGAAAGGTCATAGGAAATTGTCCCTTCAGTCATGTCTGTGAGGAATTTGTGAGTGTCCTTTGACAATATAATACCATAATGCCAAACAGAATGACCAGGGCTACTTAATAGGTTAAAAAGGAATGAGTCATCTAAATGAACTTATGGATTATCTGGCACAGTATAGTGTACTCAGGTGGTTATGTCATGAAGGTCAGGCACAGGCACTGATAGTGAGAAAATTTTTAAAGCACATTTAAAGAGAAGCGAAATTTAAGATTAAATTACAACCCACTTGGATTACTTGCTAATATATTGTGAAGTATTAATTTCATATTTGAAAATACATTATGTACTGTGTAGCCACAGAATTTGAGTATATTATTTTGATAAAGTGCAGCTGCAATAAAAACTATTTTATTCTATTAAGTCATGTTGGTAAGTAGTGCCTTTCTGTATGGTATCCATGGATTATATCTAACAAGTCACTTAAAAGGTAGAGTTGCCAAAGAGAAAAGTTGTTAATCTCTTGTGAGATAGGTCCAAAGAACATTAATCCTACTTGGAAGTTATCAGAGAGGGAAAAGTTAAGAGATTTATGTTCAGGTCATGATCGATATCCTTGATTTAACTAATGGAGACAAACTCTGTCTCATCAGCATCTTCTTGTCTGCCAAGAAACTTAGCGTGAGAGAAAAAGATAAGACTTACTATCTCAGGATTTTTACAATTGTAACATGGTTAAAAAAAAAGGCTTTAAGTGAGAGGAGGTGACTGAGGGAAACAAGGTGCTTTATGTAAAGACTTATAATTCCCAATGTATAGGTAATCATAGCCACAGTTCTTAATCATGAACTGAATATACATGTATATGTTTACATGCATATGGAAAGAATTTGGGAGACCCAAGAAGAAACTGAGAAATTATCAAAAAAGACATGTCTGGTAGCTTTTACCCTGTGAGAATTTGCTTATTGTGACAGAGTTTTCTTTCATGAAATTAGGATTGGTATGCCTTGGATTTTTGCTACAGCTAAATGTAATGGTCAGTTGAGTAGGAAGTTTTAATATTTAGTCCTCCATTCTACTTTGTATTTCCTAAAATCTCACCATAAACAGATATGAATGCTACTGTTAATAATTAGAGAGAGATGTGATCATATTTAGTATACTACAACAATACCCCTTTTATACCAAACTAAAATACTTTGGACCTAAATAAGGTTAGAATTACCACTGTTTGAAAAAAAGTCATCTGTCATGAGAAAACAGATACTAAAAGAGGTGAGACAAATAGCATTGCAAAGTGTAACTTCAGGTGTGAATACCTCTCAACAATGAATAGTAACTGCACATAGAATCCCGTTTATTTCTACTACCAAACAACTGTGGAATAATAAGAATTAATACAAAAGAGGCTGAAACTAAATCAAAGGCACATACGGACACACCCTCTTTGATTCATGCTCCTTCCAACCATGTCACATTTGCCACAACTTATGTAACCATAACACACATCATTTTCCTTCATTCTGTTGGAAAACATGTAAAGGAGACTTACAACTCTGTCAGGGGATGTGAGAATACCATTTTTTACTGTGCTGTGTGCAGATATAAAAGTAAAAATATAAAAGTATAAACATCTCCATAAATCAGAATTATTGTCTAATTTAATAGCATTGATTAGGTTCACCATGCAGTACTGCCAGCTGGAAGTTACATGCACACTATAAACTGCAATGCGAGAAATTTCACAGCAAACAATGAGAAAAGTTCATTTTTTCATATGTAAATTAGACCCCAGGTCTTGTAGACAACAGCATTTCAGGGGCAAAAGCATTTTACAGAACTGGGGTAGTATTTGTTCAAAATTTTGTGATAATACAACTGTTTGTCACGCTATTTCTGTTCACCTTTTTCATGAACAGGTATCCAAAAGAATCATAATGAATTTTTTAGATATGCTAAATGTAGCATCAGATGGTTTAAGAGGATACTGTTAAGCAAGAAGCTACAAATACTCACAACATCATCTTGTCTTCCACTTCCTGAATTTCAGCTGTGAATTGTCTCTGAGTTGAACCAAAATTCATCACAGGACATTAAAATATAGTATATGCAGCTCAATACTGAAAGGTACTGCACTCTAGTAAAGCACAGTTCCTCTCAAGAAAACAGTAATTAGGACTATCTTCAAGACCCTATCATTGCTTGATAGTCTTTATTGCCTAAAGGAAAAAGCTTAAAAAGTGACCAGTGGGAATATTAAAGTCTCTTAAGATCTTTAGTTAATCTCTTTCATCTGATGACCACTGAAAATAAGGAACTGTCATAGTCCTTATTGCAGGGCTATTATAGACAGACATCTATGCTGCTTTGGGTCTCTTTCTCACTAAACTATCTATGAGTTGGGTAGAAATGCAGAGCTTAAATTGTTCCATTTCCCCCTTTCCAAAAGATTACAGGATGTGGATTTAGGCAATTGTTCATCTGTACGCAGATACCTCTGCTGTGTGATTCTTCTTTGACTTGTTCTTCAGTATGTATATGGTGCAGCCAGAAAGGAGAGTGAAAGAATAAGTGAATGGTAATGTCAGTAAAGACGCAAATAAGGCATTTTTTTAGACTAAGATATCTTGCTTTATGGGTTCATTGCTGAGTGAGTATTTGAGGCCAATGGTTTATAGCAGAAGAATTGTAATACAAGTACACTGAGAGAAACCTTTAGATGGATAGATGGGGATTGAGAGGGTGAAGTTACTTCTTCATTGTTTACTTATACCCAATTACGTATCCATTACTCTAAGTAGCTTTAGACCCAAATGCCCCTTTTCATTTCTATCTCATCATTTTAGCTATGTAAAATTTCTGAAAGTCTCATGCTAAACAAAAGACCCAGAAAATATATTTTTGGTCTTAATGACATATATTTATTTGTTCTACACTCTTTATCAATCTGCCAATGGATGAACAACAAAATAGATGCAACACAAAAATTGTTGTGTCACCTATTCATTAATTTTAAAAGGGAATAAATTCTTAATATGAGATAAATGCTTAGTGAGTACTTCTGTGGATTGTTTCAGGCAGAAGAATCAGACATTTTTATTGCAATCTAGGTCTTGAAATCTAGAATCTTTAAGTCTTGCCAGCATTGCTGTAATTTATTTTTATAGTAAGAAGTCAACCTCTTGAAGCAAACTTCCAGGAAAGCATTAATTTAAAAAAATTATTTGAAAATAAAACAAAGGATCAATTTAAGATAAAATTATATACATCAGTAATACATTTTTCATTTATGTAACTAATAATTATACTGGATTCATTGTCATGTAATTAAATATATTCAATATCAGTAATGAGTGGCACCTAAAAGATGGTGTTACAGAGAACGGGATGTCACTTGATGGTGGTGAAATTAAGCTCATTGTTCACCAGTGAATAACACAAAGTGGTTTTGAATGAGGTCTTTGGTTAATGAAATATCAAAAATAAACTTTTGAGCATGATTGTATTACAAGATATCAGGAAATTAATCCTACTACGTATAGTTTTTTAAAACATATAGGCCATATCTATTGATTTAAAAACACAACAAACCTAAACAAAAACACCCAAACGTTTTTTCATTGAATCAGATTGGTGTGGTTTTTAAATCATTCCATGTAGCAGAAACAGGCAAAAGGAGAGCCACATGCCCTAGTGGAACTAGCTTTAGGATTTTGTCCAAACTGAACAACAGTCTCCAGCTCTTTCAGAGAGTCTTTCCCCAGTGATTGAATGAATGTGATAGGTCCCAAGCCAACAATTGATACATCCCACAGTCAGTAGCACTGAGTTTTATAGGAATATCAATATTACAATAATTTAGAGATGGATGAGAAATTTGATTGGCATCAGCAGTGAAAATCAGGAAACAAGAAAGTATACAATAGAAGATAAGTAGGAAGGAACAACTACCTAAGAGGGTGCTTAGATAAGAAGGGCTTTGACACAAAATCAAAATAATCATAACAGACTTGCTGTGTGCAGATATAAGAGTAAAAATATAAAAGTATAAATATCACCATAAATCAGAATTATTGTCAAATTTAATAGCATTGATTAGCTTCACTATGCAGTACTGTCAGCTGGAAGTTACAATAAGTTGCAATGCAAGACATTTCACTGCAAAAAATGAAAAAAGTTCAATGAGAATGTGTTTCCAGTTACAATGTTCATTTAATCACTCAGTCTATAGGCATGAGACTTCAGGCACGTTGGACTCAATGTTGAAGTGCAACTGCTTTGCTCACACACAGCAGCAAAACACAGTCACTTTTAGACAAGAGTTGCAGCAGCCTGGGAAGGAAATGCACAGAAATCCATGTCTGTATCCATAATCATGGCAACAGGACAATGAATTACTAGTTTTACTGACCAGATACAGAGAGTTAGTCACATCAAACTGGCTATTCTATGTGGTAGAATAACACAGAACTCTATCATGTGTCATCCAAATCACTAGAAGTGACATTCCTCTCTTCCATGTATTTACTTATTAACCTGTATCAACAGGCAACTGTCATACTGGAGAGAATTGCAAAACAATGGAGAATGTTTCTTTTAGCATGTTATAAAAAATATTCATCACACAAATAATTAATGCACACATTAAAATGTATTAATAGTTCACATCACCCATGCATTAATGTAATGCTTTGTCCCTGTGTTGTTTAGATTATTCCTTGTGGCATCTTGCATTGTCAAGCAGTATGTTCCATGCCAGAAACACTGTTGCTTATTTTAGTAATCTACATGGATATCTGCAGTTCCTCTAGTGAAAAGGACTCTCTGGAGAAGATATTGTTTATTGTCACTGGTTGGGCAAGAAGTGTAGCAAAAATTTGCATAACAATGATTTTCAGTATTTGCTTAGCCTTCACGCAGGGCTTGTATTACCAAATAATATATGGTTTTGATTTTTTTATGTATGTTTTCTTCTAGGGTTTCAAAATCATTATAAGAATTGTTTCATATATTTACTGTGAAGTGTACATATATAAATGTGTGTGTGTGTATGTATATATATATGTGCAACTTATATTAGTGACCTGTAAGTATGAGTTACTAAGTTAATGCATAAAAGTAATACGGAGCAATGAGGTTGCCTCCATGTACAAAACTGATATATTGTTTTATTTTATTCTAATGAATAACAAAAAATATTCACAATCCCTCCCCATCCTCAAAATATATTAAAAAAAATTTTGCAATCTAAATTAGAATTGAAAAAACCTGCTAGGTTGAATCTATTGTTATTAGTTTCATATGAGAGTGTGTTTACTGAATGTAAATTTCTTTTATCAGGTAAGTGAAAAGTAAAACCCTTCATTTGAATAATTTAAAAAAATAACTACAAGAAACATTAATTTCTATTTGAAATTGATTTCTAGTAACTTTGAAACTTTAACACTTAAATATATATTTTGGGATTAGAGTACTTTAACAATCATGCCATGTTCATCCTTACAATTAGCCCATTCTGATAGGCCCTGAAATTTGAAGTCAACAGCATATTCATTAGCTTGCTGTTTTGCCACCCAAGACAGCTGAGATTCATCTCATAATGTCTTTCAAATATTATTTAAATATCTATCTATCTATCTATCTATCTATCTATCTATCTATCTATCTATCTATCTATCTATCTATCTATCTATCTATCTATCTAGTGATGTATTTATGTACTTTGATAAACAAAGGAGGTAAATATCTCTGTAAAGTAAAGATGTATTTTTGGAAGTACACTCTGATGTAATTTATGAGGTGCTCTTCTAATAAATTGCATGCTTGCCTAGTTGAAATAGAGATTTTTTACATCAGACAATAAATATGTGCTACCACCTTGCACAGTTAGCATCTGGTTAAAGAACAGCAAACCAAGAACAGGAATAGATAGTTGCTTTAACAATGGAAGGTTAACTGAGAAATGTTTTGGAGACCTGTTAGGGAACCTGTACTTTTTAGTATATTCCCAGATGTATGATCTGGAAAAGGTGTTAAAAAATGAATGAACATATGATGACATCAAAGTTATTCAGAATAGTTAAAAGCTGACAATAAAGAGTTGCAGAAGTGTTTTATGATATTAAGTAACTGGACAACAAAATGACAGGAGAAATTCAATATAATCAGTGTAAAACAAAAAATATGGAAAAAAGTTCATATATGTGTGTGTATATATATGTGTGTATATATATTTAACAATAGGTTCTAAACTAACATCTTAGAAAAAGCATTAAGCTCATTGCAGTTAATTTTATGAAAACAGCAATTCTTAGCAGCAGTCGAAGTTGTGAGGTATTGAAAAAGAGACCAGAACTATAAAAGAAAACCACACAGCATTACTAGAGTTTTTCATAATTGTGTAATTCATATGTATCTTGAACACTGAAGATCTTTCAGGTTTCCTCAACTGAAAGAAAAAAGTGTAAGTGAAAACAAAGTATGAAAGGACTTGCATACAAAGAGAGATTAAATCAAGTGGAATCCTTTACCTGGAAAAATAAATGATTGGAGGAGAATATAGGATTGCAAAAGAGTTAGAGATAAGTGTTTTTCACTACTTCCCATAATATAACCTCCCAATATAATCAAAAGAAATGTTTAGGAAGAATTCTTGAACTGAACTGAAAGTTGGGGTTTTTTTTCACTCAAATGTGCAAATGAGTTGTTGAAACTTATTGGCAACATGCTGTGCCGTTGCAGTTATATTAATTGTTATCAAACGCAAAGATTCAGAGACAAATTCCAGTTCAGAGGGTATTAAGCACAGGATGTCAGAAGCTGTGAGGTTAAACTGAGTGAAGTATTAATTTATTCTTGCATCCACAATTGACCACTGTCTAGTACAAGATGTTGGACTAGAAGTCTTTTATCTTGCCCATTATTGTTGCTTTTATGATCATTTCAGTCTGATCTTTTCTTGAAGTTAAGCATTTGACTGCTGCATTTTTAATGGGCCTGTGCAAGAGTAAAATTAATGAACTGAAAACTATGAAATTTGAATAGCTCTATCTGCAGACATGTGCGAAGGACTTGATGTATCGAGTTTTAGCTACTGTTAACTGGACGACAATCCTAGTCACAGTGTTATGGAGGGTGATAAACAGAGATGACAGTGAAAGACAAGGCCCACATAAATGATTAGCAAAATGCTTATCTTTGACACAAAGTTACAATCTGAGTACAAGAGCTTGATTTTCTTAATATATGGCATTTAAAAATATGCATACATTACTTGGTAAATACTATATTCTGGTTAAATTTTAAGATCATTACAAGCTGAACACATGAGCTAGCAGAAATTTCTGTTTGCAGAAGTAGCAGATTTTTTTTCCTCCCTGAAACTTGCAGAAAAATGTCAAATTACAGCTTTAGAATTTCCTGTGATTCCATTCAGAGTATTCCTGCATGCTTGAAACATCTTTGCCTGTGTAACTGAGAAAGATAAACAAGTATTGACTCATGTAATCTGTAAGAAAAGAGAGAAGACTTAAAACATTGCTATGGTGTTTATTCCATCAGTGCAAAATTGTTCCCTAATGTGTATTTCTGGCACTGGACTGGTTTGCTTTAAGAGTTTTAGCAATAAGTTGATGAACTACTTATTACAGGAAATTCTATTTTATGGCTAAAATGAATATATCTTAAAAGCATTACCCTAGTTTATAGTACTATTTTCTTGGAAATCCCTCCTTGCATGTTCATCAAGACCATACAGATTGATATTCTAGAGGAAAACAATGGAAACAGCTCTTTAAAAAAATAAATTAAAATGCCAATTTTACTATATTTTAAACCACAAAAAATTCCAGTAGAATCCTTGATTCTACTGACATTGATTGTACTTCTGAACAACCAGCCTTTTAGGATGAGTTTTAACATGTTATCTTCCTTGCATTTCTTGTAGACAAGAGATTCTGAAAACTGAATTTTATGTTAAGGTCTCATAGTATTTATCTTACTGCTATTCAATCTGGTTGAAGAGATGCAGATAAACCTTCATGAGGATAATGTGTTTTGTGTTTCTTTTCAGAAGCCTTAGAGAAACAAAAAATGCTGTTTGTGTTACTATATCTATATATGCTAAACTGATTGATACATCTTCCCTATATCGAAGAACACTAACTACTGCTAGCCTATTATACCTTGCTCTTTTTCATGTGCTGATCTGTCAAGAGAAAGTAGGTTTCGTGCATACTGAAGCCCATCTTGTGTGGGTCTCTTTTCCTATGAACAAGACAGAATTTAATAGAAATAAATCTTTCATGTAGAATAAGCCCCTGATAGCCAAAGACCCGATCTAGGTGGGACAAATCAATAAACCAGCACTTTCTCCAGCAGTACTTAAGAGAATGATAGTCATGGTCCTTTTATAAAGTAAAACAGCAGTGGTGTGTTCAGTGAACAGATCTTTCACAGCAATCCTAATAAAGAAAAAAAGGAAAGAAAAGTTATGGAGTGTCTTTAGGGAAGTGTGTGGGAGGTCTGTTTAGAAAAAGAATGGAAAAAGTACTTAAATGTATTTTTAGCTTCATCTACTGTTGAGCCTCTTCAAAGAAAGTACTGTCTACATATTTAATAAAATTTCTTACTGAGAAAGACAAGGAAGGGCATATTTTAATTTGACCAAAATGGAAAAGGCAGTGATAACTAAGCTCTTATTTCTATGTATAAGCTGCTTACTGGACAATCAGTATACACTTATTCTTACTCTGAACTATCTTGTTTCCTGGGTCACCAGAGGGCCATATATATATATATATATATATATGTTATTTATAGAATCATGCAAAGAATCATGAGGCATTCTAGTGAAAAGAGGGGATATTACAGGCACTGGGAAAAATGAAGGTGCCCAATGGGAAGAACATGAGAAATGGAAGTGAGTGCTCATTGCCAGCTATTGCGATGGGGAGGTGTGGTGCACCCATACAAAGAAAACCATGTGATTAAATGGGCTAAGTATAAAGTGCCCTGCTGTGTTTATTTTTTTTTTCTTTTGAGACAGAAAGTCAATGGAATAAGAGTATATGTAACCTAGCTATAGTTGAGAATAAAGAGTACTTCTGTAGAAAGAATGCTATTATGATTAATATCAATATGAGTAAAAGTAAAAGAAGGGCCTTAAACTTAAAAAAAAAAAAAGAAAAAAAAAGAAAAAAAATGGTTGTATCCTGAACACACAGAAAATTCTGTGCCCATTGCCTCTGGTCTTGTCACTGGGCACCACTGGAAAGAGGCTGGCTTCATCTTCTTCACAACCTCCCTTCAGCTATTTATATATGCTGATGATAATCTCCCTTAGCATTCTTTTCTCTAGGCTAAACAGATCTTGTTCTCCTATCCTTTGCTCATAGGAGAGATGCACCAATCCCTTAATCATCTTAGTGCCCCTTTGTTGAACTCTCTCCGACATCTCCATATCTCTCAGATAGCCCAGTGCTCCACAGTGCTGAATAGAGGTCAAGGATCCCCTCCCTTAGTGACACTATGTCTAATGCAGCTTATGATGCCATTTGGCTTCTTCCCAGCAAAAGCACATTGCTGGCATGTGTCATTCCTTTCAAAGAAATGTGTCATTTCCTGGTGTCCATTCCTTTCAAAACTGCTTTTGAGCTGGGTGGCGCCAGCATATGTTGGTGCATGACTTGTTCCACCCAAGGTGCAGAACTTTGAACTTTGCCTAGTAGAAACATCAAACATTCTTGCTCTATATGTGAATATGTAGATTTAAATAGTGGAAGAAACATACATTTTGAAATGCTGCCTAAAGAGAAATGTCAAGGCATGAAAAAATAACTCAGATTTGTCATTATCAAGAGTTAAGCAGGTCTGGTTGCATGAGTACACAATGTTAATAAAATGAATAGTAATGAAAATCAGTCAACCAGATCATCAGTCCTTATGGAGAAGCCCAGTTCTGTGCTTGGAGAACTATAACTGAGAGTTACAGAAGGCAAAAACAGATACAGAAGATTGCAGCTAGATTAGTTTAAATCTCTTTGGTTGCCATTACTAGTAAAAATGACACCAATAGATGGATGAGTGGTTAAACAGCAGAGCAACCTCAGTAAAAAACATAACCATGAATAAACTGAGCATCACCCATTTATAGCGTCACACCAAAATTTAATTGACTTGAGGGCAGAAAAAGCCTTGTTGACTTTGACCAAACTAATTTATTAAATACATTTTGGACATTACACTTACAACTCAGTCAAATATTCTGTGTCATTTTATTGGGTTTGTGTGACTACATTTTTTTAATTTGGGGAGTTGCAGTGGTGGCCTTTGTGAGAAGAGACCAGGAGTTGTCACCAGATCAGATAGAACCTTTTCTGTCTGTTTGAAAATAGACCCACCACTGGCCCAAGCTGAACTAATCAGTGACAGGGTGGTGACTCTGTGATATATTTAAGAAAGTTTAAAAAAAACTGTGCAGAAGCAGTGAGAGAGGAGTGAGAAAAACATGAGCGAATATGAAGGGAAAAGAATCAGGAGGTATTGGGAGGTGTTCAGATGCCAGAGCCTGTGGAGAAGATCCCTGCAGCCTGTGGAGAGGACTGAGGTGAGGCAGGTTATCTTCCTGAAACTTGTGGAGGATGATCATGGAGCAGATGTAGACACTGAAGCTCCTGGAGGACCCCCTGCCACAGCAGGTAGGTGTGCCCTGTGGCCCATGGGGGGATTCAGGTTGGATCAGTCTGTACCTAAAGGACTGCAGACTGTGGAAAGATCTCATGCTGGACCAGTTTGTGAAGAACTGCAGCATATGGGAAGGATCCATCTTAAAGAAGCTAATGTCCATTCTAAACATATACACAATTCCTAAAGCAAAATCTTATATTACCTACTGAGTTTAAAGTAAAAACACAAAGATATTTTTCTGATTTACCTACAGGTATTCAATTCAGCTGAAGAAAGTTCTCAGCTCAGTTCACATTCTACCAGCAGTGTCAGTTACTAAGTATTTCCAAAAGATAAGAATGTGGGGTAAAAAGAGAAAGGCCTTAACTCAACTTCCTTAACTTCTTTTCCTCCTTTACTTTTTTTTTCCTTACTTTTCAGTGTGAATTTAAACATTTATGGTGAAATTCAGACATCATGGGATTAAAAGCAATTTTTCAGAGACTTCAACAGAACTCAATTACTCCAGTTACTTTACATAATGACTAACAAGTCTGCTTCAAGAATCACTGAAAATAAGAAATAATTGTGCTTCTTCTGCAAAGTGTTAAAAGAGTTTTTTTTTTAGATTGTTCAATGATTTACGAGGAAGTTGATAGTATCTGGTCTTTCTCATTAGAAAAAAAAAAAAAAAGAAACACAAAACAACAAAACAGTTCCACTGCTACTGTCAAGACTACTAAAAATGTTTCTGCAAAGGAAACAGTCAGACTATATATCCAGTTTATGAACTTGTATGCTTATACAAGCTTATAAAGTAACATTTTGCAGCTATGGTGGCAGAAACTCAAATTAATTTTAATCCATAAATGGTATTATAGCAAACAGTTTCACAGAGTAAATTTTACTTACAGAAAGTGTGACTGATGTTTTGAATATGATCACCCAATAGATGTTACATTATTACAGTAGTGTAAAAACACACTTATTCATGTGACTAACATTGTACAAAAGAATTTGATTTCCTGTTTTTCTTAGTCAGTCTTAATGGTTTCGTATAAACTGATGAAACAGTTGAAAAGCAGTTTAAGCCATCTGAAATAGATGTTTTTTAACATATAGAGTGTTTGACACTTAGCTGATTTGTGGTGTCTATTTATTAAGAAAAAGAAGACTTTCCAGTGTCTGTAATCTCATTAAAAATATTGTCATCTCTTAAAATATTTGCTATACCAATGTAGTGAGCTTAAGAGTAACATAACAGAACAAGACTCTTTGCACATTTATTATTTGTCCCTTTTCCTTTCCTCAGACACAGAGAGAGGAGTATAATGAGGGGCTAAAACAGAAACCACCAACTGGACAGCTGGGTTTCTACTGATACTCCAAACATTGCAATCATGAAAGCTCTTTAATGAGAAATTAACTTGTACATTTTCTTCTGTAGAGAGACTTTTCAAGTAATTCTGCTGCCCAAAAGCAAATCCTACTGTTCTGATTCCAAACTACTTTCATACGGTTTCTGGGGCTGACATCAGATCTCTAAAGTTAAATTTTATCAAAGGATGTGGTTTAACAAATTTTGTGTGTGTTCAATTATTTATTGTTTTCCCTTCTTCCTTTCTAATAAGAAGATGAAAATTTCCACCAATAGAAATGTGTTAAGTTTCATTTTGGTTTAATAAATTTTACTGCAGATTTACTTCAGTACATCTGGACTTTGAGATGTAACCAGTTTTTCAGACAAGAAACGTATTTTTGAAAAAACTTGAGGTGTTTTCTAAAAGAGGATTGCATAGAGCAGCAATAGAATGAAGTAGTTTTAATAGTGGCACACAGTTATAGATCAATTAAATGATTCAGTTGTTTACCAATATGTTATAGAATAGTTATAACAATTCAGAGTGTTTTTATAATTTAATTTCAAACTAATAGAAAGAATGCTGTTAGAAATTCACTGCAATAGAAAATAAAAGTCAGACCAGAGGCAGTCACAGAATAAGTAGTCAGTAAATGATGTAATTTAAAAACAACTGCATGGTTGTAAGTTACGCAAAAATAGTACTGAATTGAGATACATGTTCATAATGGTTTGACTCTATGATCTTAGAGGTATTTTCCAATCTTAATGATTCTGTGACTATTAGATATTAATTCTGACATTCACAGTATCCCATTAGATATATTTTTTCTGGATCTAAGTTCTCTGGTAAGAGACAGACAGTGCAACTTTCGTGCTTTATTTTTATTGCCTCTCTTCAACACATTCACAGCCTGTCACCTAGTGATGAGCATTGCACTGTGCTGTTTACATTATGAATGTCTGTAAGAGTTAATAATTCCTGTGTTCAGGCACAGACATTTTCTGCAGTTTGCACCTTAGGCCCAGATTCTCCAGTTTTCTTCCAGTTTTCAGAAAGTAAGCAAATACAACAACAAAAACAAAAAAAAAGGGAATCAATATGCTTTCAGATGCTGAATACAGTAATCCTTATGTAGGCAGATATGTAGACTAAATATGTTCAACAAAATACAGGTTTTACTTATTAATTATTTATGCACACCTGAAAATGCAATATACAAATACCAGCTATGTGCAAAATTTCTTCAGAGAAGTCTTAAAATGACATAGAGTTTGCACAACATATTTGTGTCTATACAAATCCTGATTTTCACATCAAACAGAAGGAAGAAAATTTTAAGCTGCCTTTATAGCCATGACAAAATCCTCATCTCCAAGACCTTGCATAAAGCTGAACTAGACAATTTGTAATTAAATCTTATAGGATACAGCAGTGATGCTCATTAAAGAAAAGGTATTTTATAGTCAGCAATCTTATTTTCAACTACCAGGATGACACAAAAGTCACAGTTCACAGAAGCTTTATGTCCGTTATTTCATGCTGGAATAATGCTGCACAAACCAATTAGCCAGTGCAATAGTGTCAAGAAGTATTTAAAGAAAAATATGGATCTGGCAAAATGGGTCTGTCTTTCTCATATTTATAAGGACCTGCATATTACTGAGACAATAGTTTTACATTTGAAGGGTCAGTCTGTTGGGGTGCTAAGAAATAAATAAGGCACTTAGACTATTTTAACACTCTGGGATCAGAGCTGAGGGATCATGAGCTCAGCCAGGAGTTTTACTTTAAAATGTATATATACAGGGTTCTTTAATATGTCGAGATAACATCAACAAAATAAGCCGCGAACCTGTTCCCAAGAGGTACCTTTATTAATTTAGGGGAGAAAATACAGGAACTTGGTAAAAGTTGAAAACAGGCACCACACAAGCTAGACAAAATGTTCTACCACAATACTGACACAGCACACACTATTTTATAACACCTAAGTCAAAATCCAATCACTCCAGCTCCAAGCCACCCAAAGCATCAAGAAAGGGGCAAAGAAAGAGAAGCAGAGGGAGCAAGAAGAGAGAAGGAGAAAGAGGGAGAGACAGATCATATAGCTACCACTGCAACCTTGTGGCACACCAGCTCTCACATGTCCAGGTGGCAGAGCTGTGATACGTGGCAACCCTATGCCTTGGTTTTATCGGATCTGGTCTCTGTGGCCAAACCATGCCAGATGAGGCCTCTGACTCCCTGGCCACTCTGGGGTTCCAGGCCAGTGTGAGGTACAGTGTTCCCACACTCCTGCCAATCTGAGCCTGGGTCAGGGGTTCCAGGAGTTTTCCCGGGCTCTTGGTAACTGGCAGCTGCTCCGGTACTTCCCTGTGTGGGCTCCAGAGCCCTGCCATGAGGAATACAATTCCACCCCACCTCCACAAGGTTCAACCCATCCCTTCTTCCTCCACTCACACACACGCACCTTCACAAGGTGGTTCTGACCTAATAATCACTAATCTGGTGTCCATTAACTATATATAGTTAATATAGGATGGTATAACTCCCATTTCACGTATAACGTTTTTCTTAAAGTTGGAAACAAAGGCCACAGTTTAAAAAAAAACCCAAACAATAAAAGCTATTAAAACTAAAGTGCTTCAGTTAAGCTGAATGAAATGAGAGAATGAAATGGTGATAGCTGAATTAAGACAGTGCTGCACTGATGGTAGTATGAAGGTTTTTCACATCCATGAGTGCTTGAAAGGATGGTCTTTTTCCAGAAAACTTCTCTCGTCAGATTCTTGTAGACTTCCAGGTAACTAAGATCTGTATAAAGTTTTACAGAGGAGTGATGAATGTTTGTAAAGTACACCTACTATTCAAATCTGTGAATGACACTGATTCTTGCAAGTTCTACTAAAATGAAATGACAATATTCAGTTACATTTTTAAATGGTAAGTGGATTTCAAAAGTTATAAAACCAAATAAACAAAATGCGCAGGAAACTGTCGCATGGCAAATCTTTGTCCTGTGACTACATGACTTTCCTAGGAAGATGCAAAGATCTTCATATTGCTGCATCCCTGTAAACAGCCTCAGTATCTGGAACTATGAGTGGAAAAAAGTATTTCAAAGATCCTAACTACCACCTCCTCACTTTCTAGTCAGTGTGGAAGACAGTTTCAGTCTAAATCTATAGCTAAACCTTATCTGGATAATCACATTCCTTCTCACTCTGTTTATAATGACAGTGGATTTACTTTAGACTTTTATCAAAATATCAACATATTTACATGACAATTTCTAGTTATATTCTGCTATGATGAAGCAGTTACTCTTTCCCCCCTTCTAAATATCTCATACTTTTTTTTCTCAATTGCCTGACCGTTTCAGTTTCACACTTAAGCAAAACAGTATTTTTTAAAATATTTGAAAAGAACAGCCCACTCTATTAATGTACATTAAAGAAGCCTTACAGAGGGATATATATGGGCTTGTCAACAGAGGCCAAAAAAACAAGAGCACTGTAGAAAAGAAAAAATTAAAGCAGTTTTCAAACACGGAATTATGGAGGAGCAATTCTCCTTCATTCAGCAGGAGGTTTATACCTTCATCTCTTTCTTTTCTTTAAAGAGAAATTAAAATATCAGGCTTACAGAAATAAAAAAATTGAAATATTTCTGTGGAATTACCAGACAGCCCATCTTCCTGATAGCTTATGCAGCAAAGGAAGAAAATGAAAATTAATCAGTGAAACATGAATACCTACAACTAGGACTCAAATTGTAATTTCCTAGATTACTGCTGAAGTTCTAAAGAGCTGAGAAAATCATGCACATTTTTTACCTTAAGCAGCAATATAGTTAGAAGAGAGTAACTCCCTTTGCCTTGTGCCTAGTTTTCTTTTACTTTTCATGCATTACACAGAAATGAACACAGATGGGATAAGAAAATTAAAAAAATCCAAACCCATCAAAGGAATGACACAAGTATTGAAATAATATCTATGGTATTTACGTGACATTTCCTACATTAAAAATGTACATAAAAATGTTAGCCAAAAATATTTTCATCTTAAAAGGAAAAATGTTGTATGAGTTACTGTGTACAGATTTTTTAGTATTTAGTAAGTTTAACACTTTTAGCATTACATGCTCAAAATTCAACTGAAACAGAATGTATTATGTTTCTAAATGAGAAAAAATGTTGGCTTTCCATGTGATGCTGTTTCCTGTTCAACATCTGAAACTCATGGTTGACTTGCAGGTGTTTAACTAGATGTAAGTTTCAGTTTTGTGTTCTTGAAAAAGAGTTATGAATTAAACAATTTAGAAATAATTATGTTGCCATGAATGCTTCTAAATGCTGTATTTGTCACCATTGCTTATTAGATAAATCCACAAGGTTGAAGCTCATAATTTGATTTACAGATTTTTCACTCAAGTACAGTGTATTATAAATAATTGATTGAATAATCTGTCTTTCATAAAGCCTAAGTAAGTACTAATATAATAAAAATTTCATTTAACAGTGGAAGTGGTGGGGAAGGAGATACAGGAATAATTCTGAATGCATGCAGTATCTTTTAAAGTGGAAAGAAACTAATTGCATTTAGTTTGTGCTTAAACCCAGTATAGAACATTCACTGCTCAACTGCAAATAATAAATTGATTTCTGGACATATTCTACAGCTATAAAGACTGGGAGTAAAACATTGTAATATACCAGAAATACTGGTCTTATATTATAGTTTACGTATCCTTTAAAGCATTAATTTCATAGGTCAAGTTGGGAAATGGTAGCAAAATATAACAAAGCATCTTTCTAATACTCTGTCCTAGTTATGGGAAAAAAAGGCGAGGTTTAGCATTAAGTGGGTATGATCAATTTTCTGTTCTATCCCATTTTGTCATTTTTGATGGACTGCCTCTTTAGGCACAGGAGACAGAACTGTTACCTTTCCTGAGAAGGAAAGATCCTACGAAGAGAGAAGGAGCTGCCCTGCCGCAAGCCACTCAGGTTTTGTTTTTCTTTCTCTAATTGCCTTTTGGGAGCCACCACTGTAGACCGTCACCTTTACTTTTTGCAGTGGCTGTTGCCGTTTGCTCACCCCCTACCAACAAAGAGAGAGCCTGCAGCCTGCTACTGTTTGGCTGTTCTTTCATGGACAAACCTTGGCTACATTTCTTTTCTTTGTTTTTATCCCAGCTGCGTGGTCTGGGGAGGGGATGGCAGGGACCAGGCAATATTTCTTTGCCTTTGTTGATTTAAATCATTTTCCTCTGTATCTTTGGAATTACAGCTATTTCCTTCAGTAAATTATTATTCTTACTTATATTTCTGTGTATTGTCCCTTCATTATTGGAGGGGACAGGAGGAGGAATGCAAAATGAAGGGGAGTGACTTGTTTGGAGTTTTCATTCTCTGGTGATTGTCCAAAACCACCACATACAGAAAGTAAGATAAAAAAAAACACAAACAAAACAAAACAAAAAAAAAAAGAAAAAACACCAAAAACCATTTTGAGTCAATGTGATCTTTATCCACTGAAAACATGCTAACTGACTTTTTGAAAAAAAAAAATGCATTATTTTAAAATTAAAATATTATTCACTTTTAGGATCAGGACTTTCAGAAGATTTTAGGACAGTCTCTGTTATCTCTGTTGTCCAACATTCCCCTGAGGATTTAATGACAAAGCAAGAAATTTAGTCTATCTTTAATATATAATAATTTCAACAAAAAACATTGCTAGCAGGCATTGAAAAACTCTTTAGGAATGTCAACAGTAATATTAGGGGCTTTTCAATGGCTACATCAGTTGTAGACATAAACTATTCATCAAAGGACTGTAATCTATCTGAATGATGTTAAATAAAAATCAGGTTTTCCAGAATAATACTGAAAAATATAATCTAGTGTAAAATATATTGTTTAGTTGGAGATTTTGGCTGGAAATTCTGGATAAAGATAGCTTGTGTGAATACTGTTCCATCCAGTAGCATGGTTCTGCTCACCCCTGAATGTGACCTGCCCCCAGTGGAAAGCAATTTAATGCTCTGCTACACATAGAACAGTATATATGAATGCAAATAAAATAAAATAAAATAAAAAGCCCAGATTAATTACTGACAGGTACACCTGAACAGGATTGCTTCTTACCCACTTGTCTGTAGCCAGACAAGACACTTTCACCTCAGTTTAAAAGATGGCACACATGGCAGGCTGCCTCTGCAAGTTCTCATTCAGCAAACAACCTCCACTGTCCATTAGAGGAAGAGCCTCACTATTATTTAAGGAAATGTGACAGCAATGGATGTGAAGTGGTGGCAGAAAATTCATCAGTGCATTGCAAAGCTTTTTGCTTTCTACAACTTTCACAAACCTCTTTCCACTTTTTTATCTGACAGCTCAAATGCCGCAGGGCTGTAGTCATGGCAAAGGTCAAGAACAACAGCAGAGCTATAAAATGAGATTCTTTCAGGGAGGAAGCTGCCAAACAAGTTTATTGAGCACAAGACAGTGGGTTGAGAGCTCACATCTCAACAAGTTTATCTAAGTAACTACCATTACTTTTGAAAAAAACATTAAGAACCTTAAAAACAATTTAGAACTTTCACATACTCACTGAAACCTAATAAAACTAAGGAATATTAAAATACCTGGTGTAATGTAAGTATTGGGAAGACTCATTTATGTTGGAAAACATTGTACATATGCATAAAGTAGTCTCTGTTTAAAAAAAAAAATCTATATCCATCGAGCTGTTAATTTAAAATATTTATAAAATAATATATGGCTTATCTCATGCTTACTTAATGCATATACAAATGTGTGCTTGACTAAAGGCTAATTTACTTAAGCATGATACTCAAGAAATAAACAGAAAATGTCTTCCTTTAGTAAAGACAAGGTTTGCAATGTTACAACTGCCAAGTTTAAAGTTAAGAGTTTTGCTATGTCTTTAATTTTTCACAGTCAGTAGTAGCAATAAGGTGAATTTGAATTACCTTTCACGATGTCCAGCAATACTCTTCTCAGGTCAAGGAAAGGTAGCGTGTCTGACTGAAAAAGCCACAATTGAAATTCCTGCTAAAACAAAGAAGACAAAGACAATCTTAGCTTCCTATTCTGTCAAAATCTTATTTTTTACACATACACATATTCAGATTGTGCAAAGAATAAAAGAATTTTAAAAGTATCAGATAGGTTGTGCATACACATTCACTCAGATATGATTTTGACAATAGACCAAAAACTGACTATTGTCAACATCTGTCTATTATTATAATGCAGACATCACAAAAGCATCCTCTAAAGCAAGTCCCCCATTAAACATTGTTAGGCTCAAACACCAATGTTGATCAACATTTTGCATTCTCCTGATTATATATTAAAACATATGATCCAAGCAAGAGTAGTTGTGGTGCATTGACCTTGGTGGGATAAATAGGTTTTATTTTTAAACTGGCTTTATATGGTTAATTTTCCAACCAGTTCCCACTCATAGAGATACCTACACAATATGTTGCTGGATGAGATAAATAACATCATGTGTTGGAGTTGGCTTAACAGAAGAAGTTTTCACTGTATTGTAACATGAAGTCTTTACCCCTTTTTCCTGAGTTACCCCCTTTTCCCTGGACGACTTGTCTCCCTAATTAGTATGCAAGCCTTGGCCAGGCCAGGTGAGGTCCCCTGATTGGCCCTTTGTTAACCCCTTCCCCATTGGCTGTTAAACCTTTAAATACCCTGACCTGTACTCAATAAACTCTCTCTCTCTGCACCCTCCCCTGTGGTCTCCAGTGTGTCTTTGTCCCGCAGGACATGTCCGGGGCCACATGGGTGAATAGGGGGGGTGGGGCGAGGCAAGGGGGAGTGCTCCCCTCAATCATGTTTGGAGACCTGTCGTTCTTCTGATTTTCATTTTTAGGTTTCAAACTTGTATTCAAGACTAAGTGAGATGTTTAAATTGGAAAGCTTGGATAAAAAATTATATATGTTCTATTTTGAACATACATCTGTGTTGCTCTGTATTACTATGACTGGTAGGTAAGGAGAATACCTAAGGAAGTATATGCCATTATTCTATCTTTATCTATTCCACATTCAGATAACAATAACTGTAAAGTATTCATAATTATTTTTAAATTTGAAATATTTTCATAAGCTATTTAAGGCAAAAAAGCTGATTTTGTGAGAGAAACTGGATTAACTTATCTCAAAATTCATTAGCATGTGTTGATTTCTATTGCATTTCCTGGCAAACTGTTTATAATTTGTTACCTTAATTTTATATGTATATACTGATCTCCCCATTATGCTCAATGGAGGTGCAGAGCAAAAGAGAATCAAATTATCTACACAAAGAAAGCAATGAGACTGATGTACTCAACAGTCTTCAGAAGAAAAATTAAATACAGTAAAAATATTAGCAGAATAAGTAAAGACTTACAGGAACAAAAACAGTTTTAAAGAAAGTCTTTATAAGTGATATCTAAAGTGGTATAGAGTGAAGCAAAAATGTTGTATAATTATCTAAGATTACTGTAAGAACAATGTGTAGAGCAACTACATCTAACCAGAGAGAAATACAGAAGACATAATAGAAAATAAAAAAGAAATTATATCTCTAGAATAATTTGTATTATTCAAGGAAGAAGTTCCATTTTGTGTCAAAGAAGATTTCACACACAGAATTTCTTAATACACTTAACAGTAAATTAATTATTGTAAAAATACTAAAAAACTCCCAGAAGGTACAAAATCATATAAAATATAAGCTACTCATGTTGGCTATGTGAGTCCAGATGTAAAAATAGCTGAAACATTTAAAATGCTATAAATATTTCTTATTGTTTATAAATATTTCAATTATAGCCTTTTTTCCCCCTACGCAGAAATTAATGTCTTTGAATAGGTAATGTACGGCTGTGGCTAAGATTCCATGGAAAACATTTTCCTAGGTTGCAACACATAAAAAAGAGACATGTAATTGTGATAATTGTCTGAAAAATCAGCTTTGCAGTTATCTGGTTCAAGAATCAGGACACAACTGATTCATAGTAAGTCTCTCAGCTTCACTGTAGATAGGGAAAGATTAAATGAATGCTTAAAAACATGAGCTGAAACTTTTTCAGTTCAGTGTTCTCATGATACATATAGTTTAGAGTGAAGAAAATCCTTATTAGAATGAGTTCTCAGTAGCAGTATTGTTGTGTGTCTTGCGGCAAAAGAAGTTCTCTCTATTCTAGTGTCTACAAAAGTTTCTCTCAAACTTAAGCCCAAATGAAAGCAAAAAAATTAGTTGCTGCAAAGGTCATAATAAAAGCATGATGCAACCAGCTATACTTTAAAAAAAGAGAAACACATTTTGGTATTAGGGATGTA
This sequence comes from Sclerurus mexicanus, assembly GCA_013396755.1. Taxonomy (NCBI): domain Eukaryota; kingdom Metazoa; phylum Chordata; class Aves; order Passeriformes; family Furnariidae; genus Sclerurus; species Sclerurus mexicanus. The sequence continues at coordinate 222,811 of VWZF01003276.1, forward strand.
AGTCACCCCATTAGCACTCCCTGTTGGGAGGCAGTTTTGGTTGTGACCAGAAGCCACACCCATACCTGTCCCATTTTGCTTCAGCTACTCAATGCAGCAGGAGTATTCAGCCTGCTTAGATGCACACCACAGCCTAACATTGAACAATTAGGCATAAAAGATGTCTTTAGAAGACTGGTGGTGCAAGATATAAGCACAGTTTAGATTTTTTATGTGTACCAATAGTTCAGTAAAACTACTTAGATTGTGTGTTATAGGCACTTATGTTACAATGCTTACATAAATTATACCCAAAGTAGTCATGTGGTCCAAGACTTATCTGTTGATCTGACCTTGAATTGCTGCCAGGTGATCACCTGAGGTAGTAGGTATGCATGCCCTAAACACCTGATTGTCTGAGTCAACATTCCAGTCTTTTCACACTTGTGGATACATTCTTCTCCCAGGACAATAGAGTATGACCTTTAAGTCCCTACCCTCAGTCTAAATTAGTAAGCATATTTGGGGAAAAGTGAAAAGTGGATACCAGAGTCTTTGTGAGACCCAGGACACTGACCCAATTTGAAGAAGATTTAGTATAATTTGTGGAGTAAATTAAAGATAACAGAATCATAAAATACAGATATTCTAGCAATTCATTAGAGGAACCACAATTTTTTATAATTGTCAAATCTTTAACTATATTTGTGGCAATAACATCAATAATAAAGATTTGGTCAGATATTTTTGCAAATGGATAATATCTGTTATCGCAGTTATTTTCCATTTTCTGCTATTAAAAATTAATTTCAGATAAAGGTTGTATGAAACATGTATAACACTATGTAAACTAAGACAAAATCTAACTTTGATGAATTTAAGGTATTGAAGGAAGTTTAATCTGAAAGTAATCTTGCCTATATGCAATTTGCAGTCAAAACCGAACACAATAAACAAGAAGGTTCAGGTTTGTTTCAGAAGTGCATTACTGCTCCAAACTAAAATGTTAATGAAGATTCATCTTCTGTCAAACGTTAATTTTGGGAAAACTAGAACTAGTACTAGACAAAACTCCCATCAACATGACTTTTCTCTGCTTTTCTGTTGTAGGGCTGTCCCTAGAGAAGCTATGAACTCTCTTCTTCTAAGAACACGAAACTTCTGAATTGTATTCACATATTGACAACGCATACTGGCTCAAAGTCATGAAATTTGGAGAACACAAGCAAAGCATATTCAAAGAGATCAGACCTTACTATCTTATCAGGTGCTGTAAAAGTAGATCATTTAAGTTCAGTATGAGGTGAATACAAAGGAACATAAATTATCTCAGACACATTAAAGAAGAAATAATTGCTCAACGGGATAGGAAAATTGTAAAATCAACAAAATAAATGCAGTAATTTAAAAATAAACTAACTTATATACATAATGAAATATATTTTCTACTCTTCTTTCTCTCCACCTTTGCTATTATTCAGTTTAATGTCAGTAGTGTATTATTTACGAATACGCCATTATGAGCAACAAATATAGTTCTATTGCCAGATAGTAAAAGAATGAAGAAAAATTACTGTTTTCCATTTCCCTACTTTTTCTTTCAACTCCTGTTAACAAAACTAAACTTCAATCAGGCTAGTAATTTTTAAAAATATCTGTTAGTAAAACCAAGACCATGAATCTATAAACCTAGCAGTCATAGAACTACAGCCAATTTTTTTTCATCATTCAGTATGACAAAAAAATCGCACTCTTTACACTTTATATCAATTTAGAAAAATGTGTAGTGAGCTGAATGTGAGACAGTTTTCTTGTCCTGAAAAAAAATTTGTCAGTTATCTAAGAGAGTAGAGGCACATTTCTCCTTCCCAGTAAATTAAATTTTCCGACTTCAGTGAAATAAGACCACACAGAGATATCTATGTTCTTATAGAAAATTAAGTGAAATCTCATAAATAACAAAGGCAATGTGGACTTTTTGCATATGTCATTCCTAAAGTTCTTTTAGAGAAATTATATCTTGAAAAATCATATACTATTTAAATTCTTGAGATTACTTCTGTTTCTGTCTGCAAACCTTTTATTCTGTTCCTCTGTCTAGTAGTTAAGTATAGTTTATATTTTGTTTGAGAGGTAGCTGCATTTTAGAATTGGATTAAACAATAACCAACAATAACCAACCACTTTATCTACATTTGAAAAATACTTTGTAATGAAAAGTGCTTTGAACATGTGAAATAATACATAAGTGATTGTTTAAAATCAGTTTGTCTTTTGGAAGACAAAAGAAATTAAAATAGTCAGGAATAGTGTTATGTATTTCCTTAGTAGAAACAGGAAGGACAACATGCTTTTTATCACTGTCTCCATTATCCCTTATTATTTCGAATGACCCCCTCCTTTGTTAGTTGTGAAGGCTAACAAAATCTTACGTAATGTTGATTGAAGACTGATCCACAGGTGTCTGTTTTATTTCATCACCAATAGATGTAAAAATCTGTTTTTACATCGAACATAATCCTTACAAAAAGTCTTGGTGTCCTGAAGGGAACAGCAGTGGTGCTCTGTTCTTTTTGTTGCATCTCTGAGAATCTTTAGAAAGTCTTATGGTTGTAGTTTCAGTTAATTATTTCTTGACAAACTCTGTCAAATTAATAACAGTATTCCTAGTTTGTATCTTAAGAAAAAGGTTGTCCATATAATGATAAATTGTGATACAAAATTTGATTTTTTTGAATGTAAAATGTATTTCCTTATTGCTTAGCTGTAAAATTCAGGGACTTTTTGTAATACAGGGATTATATGAAGATATATGTATTACCTGTCTGTTTGCAGAACTTTTTTTTCTGTTCAGATTTCCAATGGTCAAAGTAGGATGCAATTTTAGAAATACTACTGAGCAAATTAAGTCAACCAGTTGTATAGATGGGGGGAAGTGAAAAATGTCAATAATAATACTTGCACAGATACCCAGAAAGCTTGCAACTCAAGTAAAACTGTTAAACTTAATATATAACTATGTATGTTTAGAGACACTACAAATATTCTGATGTTAAGTATTTTACTTTGTCCATTAATAAAGTAGACATCTCCCCTTTTCTGATATTTGGAATTGATTTTCATTTTTAATTTAGTTTTAATATTCAAAATGTGTTAATTATATTTAGATCACAAATAAATAAACCAAAATATACACATACTGTTTTTCTGTTCTTCCCCAGAACTGTCAGCAAATTGAGATGCATAAGCAGAACTAGCCCCAAAAATTAAAAAAAAACCAAAAAACAAACACCTACAGAGCTTGTACTTTGAAATGATTTTAAGAGATACTCATTTTTTTGAGAATGAGTTCTGCTTTCCAGTAAGGAAATGCCTGGGGTTAGCCACCTCTTTGGATAGACTCTTGTTAATGTTTCTCATTAATTAACTCCAGGCCTACCCTAGTGGGAATATTAGGTACCTAGACTCTCATTAGTCAACAGAGCAAGAGAGACTATTTGGTCTTCAAACGTTTTGCAAAGGAGGCTACTTCTCTTCACAGAACAAGGTTATTGCCTGCCTACAAAGAACATCTGCTTGCTAACAGAGTATATCGTTCCCCAATGTCCAACTTTTGAAGCCTGAAATAGAATATAGCTTCCTTTATAATCTTGAAAATTGGGAAAATATAGCATTTTCATATTGAATTATCTGTACTTTTTAGAAACATCAAAAATCTTTTTACACAAGTCAAATTCATTCTTCAGAGGTAGTGGACACTGATTTCTGTACATCCAATTTCAGTCACATTTGCTTGTAGGATTTCAGCCAAGATGCTGGAATATATAGATTTGTCTATATTGTAAACAATTGTTCAGAATCCTCAAAAATTATCTAAAAAAGAATACAGATATTAAAAGAAAATATGTGTGGGTAATTCAAAGATGATGACTATATTTCTGTACATCATTGGCACATTTCCTAAGAAATGTGAATGTTTAGCAAGGCAAATTTTTTTTTAGTTTTAATTCTGTATAATAAGCTTTTTGAATTTTCTGTTCAGATCCCATATGGAAGGGAAGAAGTTCTTAAATCTCAAAGCTTACTGGACATGAAGAGAAAATAGTACATCTCACACAAGCAGCTAGAATGGTGTGGATTTATTTATGCATATAGACACAGGTTATTAAATATAATTATCTATCTTGCCATCAGCTTCATCTCATACAGTTCCAACATGTTAATTGGAAATAAGACACATGAGATTGTGCCTTATTGATTCATTAACAACTACATCAAGTGTACTGTCAAGCATAAGGCTAAAGTTTGCATACTTCAATCCTCCTGAGAGATTTATTAATAGATCATTTCTTAAATACTCAGTATAGGTCACTATTACAGGATGGCATCAAATTACTGCATATGGTTTATAGAAAGAATACATAACCACACCCTTGGGAAATCTTCTAATTGTTGAAAACAACTCTCAAGGGAAGAAGGCCATAGCAAAAGACAGGTGATTGGACACTCAGATACCAGGAGGTGAAAGGCTGAGACCTTTTCATGCTTAGACTATGAGGGCAGAAAAACCCACTGGTTCCTTTGTTTGGGGTCACTCCTCAGATGCACCCAGCTTGAGCTTTTAGTTTGTAATTTAGTTATTGCAACACAGTTAAACTATTTAAGGTTTGAGGTGTCTGAGACTCTGCTACAGAAAAACATGGGGTCAAGCTGGTGGAAAACCTGGTCTGAGTGTGGGGTGTGTAACCGTGAAGATTACAGACCCAGCTCAAGCTGTGCAGGTGTGACTGCTAGAGGGGCTTCTGGAGGCTTGGACAGAGAAGTTTCCTTAACACATAAATCCACTACCAGGACCCACCAAAATGTAGGTGTACACAGACAGGTCCACTGCCTACCTGATATCCCTGCCTGGACCTTGGTACTACTACTCCCATCTGGTCCTGCTTGCAAATTGCACATACACAGGTTCAGAGAAAGCAAGATACTCTGCCCTCTCAACATCCAGCACCAGGCACATGGACTGTGAGCCACAGTCCCATTTCTCCTGCCAGTGCTCAGTCCCTCACTCATCCCAGTCACACCCATCCCTCACCGTAGCTGTGTTTTCGGGACATGCGTTGTCATCTCCTCTGTGGTAGGTTGTCAAGACCCTTATCCATTTCAGTTGCTGACACTGAGACTCTGACTTGTTCCAGCACTTGTTCCCCATCACTGGGATCACCTAGTTCCTGACACCAAACCAACTCACGGTCACCTCACTAGCAGCTGACACTAGTCTTTACAGTACTCCTGTGCGCAGAAAAGAGGATGAGATTACATGAAAAGAGAAATTAAAAAGTATTAAGAAGAAGATAAGAGAGATGATCATATGCAGGGCTTGGTCAGATAAGTGTACTGACACACAGTGTTTTACATGAAATTGGCACCTTTTATATCCCTGATCCCCTTTCAATAAATATTCCTTAACAAACTTTGCAGAGCCTCACAGACCTCCTAAAAATTCCCAGATCCTTATGTTCATCTTAGTTTCCCTTTCTTATCAGTTGCAAAGTCCACACAGCCTTCTCTAAAGCTCTGCCTGGGGTTTTGTAAAGGTCTATCAATAATTAATGGGGGAGTTTTGGTCTCTGCCATTGTTTCTGTTATCCCTTGCTGTCTAATATATTTATGTCTGCTAGTGTTCTTATCTATCACTTATTACTCCCTTTTGCATTGAAAAGGCCCTTGATTATCAGACAGCCTTGATGAAGCAGATGCTTTCACCTTTAACATAATTTTATGGCTTTATTTACCGAATTCCAGATTATCCATCTGCTGTTTTGACTTCCACCTCTGACGATAATGCTCAACAGGAAACCACTAAAAGGAAAATAAATTTTTGTCAGCTGAAGAGCCAGTTGCACTCGTCTCTTAATGAAAAACTAGGTAGCTTCCCCACCACCATCCACTCTGTTATTGTTCATATTTTACAACCTCCACACATTTTATTATTGCTTTCTCTGTACTCATAGCATACAGACATGCAGTCTGTCAATATTTTAATGTGTTATGCATATACTGACATTCATCATTGGCTAGCTTACTTGTAAAATCAAAGGCAACAGCATTTTTATCTATTTCCATGGGAATTTTCTTATAACCCTTTAACAAGCTAACACCTACTGCATGCCAAAAGGTCAGACTTAATAATTTCAGGTTTCTGCCTAGGGTTCCTTTGTGCCTTTTTCCCTGCACATGTGCCAACCATATGCTCACTTAATGAACCTCTTTACATTATCTCACCCAGACTTTGTATCACCATTCTGAATCCAAGACTTCTGCTTGAAATTTCCTTCACTGTTTGCACTATTTTTGTCCAATACTCTTCCAAAATCTTACCCTTCATTTTTTTATTTTTCAACAGAAAAGAATTGTAGAAAATACCATATACAATGCACAAATTAATGCAAAAAATACACTTTGCAGAAGAGATTTAGTTGCCTTTCTGTGGACTCATTTATTCTGTTAGTGCTTCCTTTTACACTGTACTCAACCTCATTTTACAGGAAAGCCACTTCCCTCATTGATTTGACAAATCAGTCTTGAAACAATGCCTTTAATTACTCTGTTTGAAAGAACAAAAATTAAAGTTTCTTTATGCTCTAACATTGTAGAAGCAACACAATGAACAATAGTCAAAGAAAAGCAAAATCATTGAAACACTATTTCAGGAGGTAACTGTATAGCTAACATGAAACTGTCATTTTATATTAGTAATTGTAAAATGCCCCAATTTCATGCTCTTTGCCTAGGGAGAGTTCTGAGGCTTTCTTTCCTTTATTTTTTTCTAACATCACCAGCTACACAAGAATGGAACAGTGGAACAGTCACATTAACTCATTGCTAGGTCTGGGAGAAGAAAAACGTATTTATATACCTAGATCCTTTTGGTTGTTTCCCAAAATCTTGGTCCTACTTATCCCAGCAGATCTCTGTTATTCAAACACAACACCCAATGTGGATAATGCGCCCAAGTTCTCTCTCTATGGTATCCGAAGTATAAAAAGTAGGATACCATGGGTACAGTTTACTTGTTGCAAAGTGAGAATGGCAGCCAACATATATTCACTTATCTCATGTAAAATGAAGGTTAGAAACAATCATAAATCCTGCAACTGTCTGTAGGTTTCTTTCTTCTCTAATTCCTTAGTTGAAAAATGTCATGAATGGTATTTTCCTCCTTAACATTATTTTTTTATGAATACAAAAAAGCTTATAAAACATTTGCTAAGATGAGATTGAAGGAGTCAAACATATTATTTTATACACTGTTTTAAGGACCTTGAATTATCAAAGACATTCATGTTAGGCTGGACATATGACATCCACAGAAGGTTTTTATTCTTCAGTAATAACTAATGGAGTTCAGATTAGGCAAGACATATGTTGCTAGATATCTATGTTCAGTCACAGATATTGCACTCAATGTCTCATGAATGAGAGATCATAGTCATAGCAGCCTGTGAATGTAAACATTCCTATAAAATTGGAGTTTAAAAAAAAAATAACCTGCATTTATTATTTTTTGACGTGGAGGAGTAAACCTAAGGGGACATTCTGTTGACATATGTTTTACTCCATGCTCTAATTCTTATGTGCTAAATTATTATTTAGTATACACAAGTATTCTTATAAATTAATCATGTTAGTCAAGTAAGTGAGTATACTATATTCAGCAGTATTAGTCAAAAATCATATACAATACCGGATTCAAAAGTATTACCTAAGATTTTGGCAAAATGATGACATGAAGAAACATAAAGAAAAAAATTAATGTGCAAATTTATTAATATTATTTCCCTCTAAATTTATGCCAGCAATTGCATGAATATTAACTACTCTACTTTTTTTAAAGTATACTGTTTTAAGTGTTGCACACTGTTTAATATAATTAATATAGATATAACTATTTAGTTATATAAATGCCATTTAGTTATATATATGCCATTGTCAAATGAGAGCTCTAAATCTTTATTGATCTCTTTGTAACCTGAATATGTTTTGCAGTGAACCAGAAGTCATAGCAATGAAAAACTCAGGCTAGAGATTTTCATACTACAAAAATTGTGTGTTTGTTAAAGTCTGTTTTATACTGTTTCACAGTTTAGGTAGGTCAATACCAAGGAAAGACTATCAATTTTAATGTCAAGCAATGGTTTTCTAGTGTTCAGGACAATAGAGTTACCAGAACCAAAGTTCCATAGTCACCTATTCAATCCGTAATTTGAGTCATAATCTTTTTAGGAACAATAGTTACTGTGTAATCTGATTAGCTGCTTTTTGTTGCTTTGTTGGCTTTTTTTTTTTTTTTAAAGATTTCAATTTAAGGATTTGGAAGAATACTCTGATCTTTTCTTACAAATAACGCATGGACAAAAGAAATCACAACAATGAGAAATGCAGTGGAAATCTATTTGGCTAATCCTTCCACAATCCTGACATTGTTAATAAAAGCCATCAATTGTTTATCTAAGATAACAACATAGTAATAATAACAAAAGTTCAGCAATTGGTAACACTGCTTTGTTACCACATCAGCATAATGATTCTGTCTAGTCATGAAAGAAAAGATGAATCACTAGAATAAGGGAAATACATCCATTAAATAGAGATTAATAGAGTTAATCCTGCCACATTAGTTCATCAAGTACTGCAAATACCCATTCCAAATCTGGACTGAATGTCCATGGACTGGACAACTACAACACTGCCTAAGTATGTAGAAACCCACCTTGTTTAAATAAATTAGAAAATCAACACTAGTTCTTGAATCCAGTAAACAGTTTTTAAGCAAATATAGTACTTACAACTTGAATTGCAATTTCATTCTTTTCCTTTTCAATGAAATACATATATGTTCTAGTTGATATTGATTCTAGGAAAACACGGCATCTTTCTTCTATTTATTTAATGCAAAAAAAAAGATGAATGATTACTTAAAGTTTGTATGCTTCAGTGTAAGAGAAATTTAGGCTACAATTGCTTGGGTTTTGAAATAAAATGCTCATAAATATCTATAAACCATAAGTAATTTAACATCACTATTGAAAAGTAAGCTGTATGGGAAAAATAAAATATTAGAAAGAGTAAAAAACTGGGAACCCTGAAAATATTTCTCGATGATACATTAAAAGGATATAAGAAAGAATTAGAATTAAAAACACTTGGCCTGAAATGTCCTGTTTGCAGGTCTTATCAACATTCTAGCTACTTAATTATTTAAATTAATTGAAAATTTAAAACAAAAAAGTTGTTTTGAAAAAAAACCACCTTATATCTAAAATGAAGTATTTGTACAATGTATATTAATATGTACAGGAAGCAGTTATAGAGTTTTCTGGAATAAATAAGAAAATTTATTTACAAAGCTTGAAATTTTCAGTACAGAGGAAAATATTTAAATGCATAAATCATGTTTACTTTAAAGAACAGTTCATTCATTAGTTTAAAGAACAGACTTCATTCTTTTGAATGCTTCTCTTGAAGTACCATGTACTATTTGAATTTCAAAGCAAATATCAGTATAGAATTTAACTAAGGAAGAAAAACTTATGTTTTTTGTTAATTTTTTAACACAACAAGAAATTATGTTCATTGATCAAAATGGTAACACAGAAAAGCTAAGGAAAGTTGGAAACCTTGTGGGAAGAGGAAAATGAACTTCTGATCCTTGGAATTCTACAAACTTCTGCCAAGGTGCCTCACAGATATAAGGTTAGAGTCAAGCTCTAAGCATAAGAAGCAAAGTAGTCAACCATGACTTTCGCTGTTATCTTTCTAAGATCATAGCAAAAGAAAATGCATATCAAGGTCAAGTCTGGCAAGAACTCACTTTGATTGGAGTTATTCTTGGTCATGTTGTAAGAAGGCCACTCAACACAGACATATTTAATTTTCTTTTGTTCTATCTTTTGGGAACTGGAACACACTTCTATTTTCCATTCTTTCAAGTGGCCAGCATCTAACAGGTCTGATGGCAAGAGAAACATTTGTATCTTCATCAAAATGCTAAAATATCATGCCATGCCACAAAACTTGAAGCTGAATTTAGATGCATAACTTTGAACTTTTAGCATTTGAAAAGAACACTTGGCTTTTTGCTTTATTCAAAGCAAACTATAAAAACTCTATAAAGAAATAAATTTTATTTCTCCCCCCCTCAAAAGATACCATAATGGTAAATACAGTTCCTTCATATCTGAGACAAGTTAGATATTCTAGGACTCTCT